>CM036580.1:3848604-4085189 GCA_020745775.1 Theristicus caerulescens
CCCCGTCATTTGCTCTGGCTTAAATCTCAGTGGCCTCCTTCTGGCAAAGCCAGTGCAACGGGACGCTGCGTTGACCCCTCCGAATCGCGGCACATGCGTCCGCCTTCACGGGACCCAGCACCGGAGACCTGGAGAGCACTGTGCTGGCAATCAGCCTGGCGTCACGCACTTGGACGCTCTGTTTCCAGTAACAGGGTTTATCTCATTAGGGGGTTTTCTCCCCCAAAACCTGAACTGGGTCAGCAGTTGTCAGCTCCGCTGCAAGCATGGGAAGGTACCACCTGTTTGCTTCGTGTTTTTCCAGCTGTGTTGGGGAAGCAGAAGTGGTGGGGGAGCCTGCGCTCCCCAAAAAACTTGTTTCTCCTCCCCAGCCCCCCATGTGTGTACTACTTGGTCTAATAAATATTAGCTCTATCAGAAACTGCTTTTTTTTCATATACTGGGGTCACTGTGGCTATGACAGCACCTCTGCATGAAAAATATCACCACTGGGGCAGTCTTCTTGCTTTTTAACGGGTTGAAATTTCCCCGCCTTTGCACTTTGCATTTGGGTGTAAAATAGGAATAACGGTTTAATCGCTTTTTCCTCTCTTCTCCCACTTTAGCAGCCGGGCTGCAGAGACCCAACCTGTGTTGCTCTGGTTTAATTTGCTCCCGTGAGCATTGCTGCTGGCTCCAGAGGGATTTTGGGAGCAGCCAGGTCCGTGGTGAGCATCGGGCTGGGAAATATTTCCCCTGGGATGTGGTTATTGCAACCTGCTCATGAAGCGGAGCACTCACAAGGCTTTCTGTAACGGGGACCCATCCCACCGCATCCACTCTTTCCCTCTCATCTGGTTGATGCTCAGCCCCATCCAGGCTCCGGAGGTGTTTCCGATCATCTCCCTGACAAAAGCCTGGGAGAGGAGGGACGGAGGCTCAGAGCCGATCGCGTGGGGTGGAGGCCGGATCCTGCCCGTGGGGATCAGCTGCAGACTGGGGCTGGAGAGGTCGGTGGGTGCTTTGAAAGAGGTGGGAGAGTGGTCTGGAGACGATGGCCAGGGGAACAGCGTTTTTTGGGGTGACAGAGGAGCCCTGCAGGACAGAGCCAGCAAGCCGAGACCCCTGCAGCAGAGGATGAGTGTGAGTGGTCCTCAGTCCCTTGGGTGCCACGGGGCGAGGGGCAGAGCTGGGGGCACCAGGCTCTTGCAACCCCCTTGGGACACTCGAGGCTTTTCCTGCCCTTTGAGCCCCTCCAGCTGCATTTTTGGAAAACGTGGGCTGTGCCCATGCTGGAAAAATCTCCCCTGGTATGGGGGGAAAGCAGGAGGAGCAACAGAGGACGGTGTTGAGGGTCGTGCGGGGAGAGGGTGATGTGGATGGGGACAGCAATTGGGAGGATTGCGGGGGGGGGTCTTGGGGTGCTTTCCCAATATTCCTGGCCTTGTTGTTCCCCTCTCCCATGTGGAAAGGGGACAACAACCCTCCAGCACCCCTAACAAGGTGGGGTCTCCATCCACAGCCCCAAAGCTGTGGGTGATGCTGAGCCGTGGTACCTGCTGCCTGGTGGCTGCCTTGCTCACACGGCCGCTGCCTCAGCTGCAGCTGGAAGCAATTCAGGGAGCATTTGAACTCCAGGATGTCCCATCGGCTGGTGTTGGTCCGGCAGGTTTCCCAGGAGCAGGTGCTGGCCGCGGCCTCCATGTCCTGGGTCAGGACTGGGGCCGTTTCCACCTGAAATGAGGATGGATTTGACCCACAGCATCGTGCTGCTGTCGAGGCTGGAGGATGCGACCGCCGGGGTGAAACCCCAGTGCAAAGCAGCCCTTGGGCATGGAGCAAGGTGCTGCCCAGGGACAGGACTCTTTGCGGGGGACCCCTGGGCTCTTTGCAACAACCATCAGAGTGGAGAAAGGGACCTGTATCAGCACAGGCTCCAAACCCATAAATCAGCCCGTGCGTGTCCATGGGGGACATGCTGGCAGCTTTACCCCTCCTGCCCGTTGGGTATAACCACTGCCAGGGGCAGAAAACAGGGGAGAAATCCGCTCCAGCCCAGGCAGGGGTTGGGATGTGATGGATTTGGGGAGATTTTCACCTTTTGGATGACAGACCCTGCCGCTCACGGTGTCACTGCAGCAACCACAGCGCGATGCCCGCCAGGACCATGGTCCCGACCCATCCAGCTCCCAGCAGTCGCCCAGTACCACCAAGGACCTGCAACGCAACCCAAACTGGGAATGAGGGGGGAAGCAGCTCTTCTCTGGTCTTTGTGCTGGTTTTAACCCCCTTTTTTTCAGCAGGCAGGTCCCCCGTGTCACTCTGCTTAGTGGGAAAACCTTGCAAGTGTCTGCAGGAGCAATGTTGCTGACAAAACCCACAAGCCGCCTTGCTCGCTTGTTGGGGGAAGCCACAGCGAGCAAAACTGCAAAGCCTTGGAGCTCAGCTCCTTTCATCCCCATGCTGCACCCAGAGGTGCCCTGGGGAAGGGAAGAACACAAAGCAAAGCCCTTGGGATGCTCGACGTGATGGGGAGAGGTTGCCGGTTGCTGCACAGCTCCTACTCAGCCTTGTTGAGCTGCAATGGTCAAAAAAAAAAAGTGAGTACATGAAGCTGTGCACGGAGGGGTAGCGGTGTCCTTGGGGGTTGGCTGTATTTTTTTTCCCCTTTCCAAGAAAATCAGGCTATGGAAAAGAAGCCCGCTTGTGCTATCGCTCTGCCCCAGGCTGGAGACAGACAGCGAACTGGCTTGAGGGCAAAGCATTGGGCTTTGGCCAGCATCAGCTCAGGAAACGGATGGAAAAGACATGGGAAATGCTTTTCTCCCTGTGCTTTCCTGCAGCGTAGGCGTCCAGCAGCATCCGGGACATCGGCTCCTCCAAACCCCCTCCACCACCGAGCAGAAATCCCATGAGGTCAGGAGGAGCCCAGTGCCCACTGTGCAATGGCACCAAACAAGTTCACTTACTGGGAAGCTTCCCGCAGCCACTGGGAGCTGAGCGCAGCGCGGTGGCACATCTGGCTTGGCGTAGACGGTGGTCAATGTCACAGCCGGTCCCTGCCCTCGTGGCGTGAAGGTTCAGGCCAACAGAGGTTTTTGGGTTTTTTACCCCCATGGAGCAAAAGCGAGCTCGGAGACCGGCAGTGGTGGTGGGTTTTGTGTCTGGAGTCACAGCTAAAACCCCACGCTCACTCTCGTGCCCTGGCTGTTGCATCTCCCTTCCTGCTTTGCTCTTCCACCCTCTGCAGCAGCCCACAAAGAGCTGTTTCTGAAAGCAAAGCTGCTTTTTCAAGGTATGGAGCAGCTTGGGGCGAGAAAGGAAGGTGCCTGAAGGTCTTCTCCCATTGGGGAGGGCAGCCTCCTCCTCCTCCTGGTGCTGTCACTGGCATGGACTAATATATAGATATATACTTTCTTTCCTACCTGCTTTTAACCAGCAGCAAACAGCGAGGATGTGATGTGCTTGCAATTTGCAGGACACCAGTTAATTTTGGGGGTGTTTTCTAGCAGCTCTTTGGGTCCTAGCGCTGCTCCCATCCCACTGCAGAGAGGTGAGAAAAAATGGAGCTGGTGATGCGGGAAACACAAAACCTGTTGCGTTCAGCTACAAAAATCATAATTGCCTTGTTCGGTCTTTCTAGAGGCAAATTTGCAGGAGATCCACGTGGATTTGTGCTCCTGCGAATGCTTGAAATGCAGCATTAAAAATCTCTTCCAGGAAAGGGGGTGACAAAAAGACCAGTGATGCTCCCCGACAAAATAAAGGACAGGTAGATCCAACGGGATTTGGGTGACACTTCTGTACCATGAGCTGGTGAGAAAAAAACACTCGAATTCCTTGAGGGAATCGCTTGCTTCAACTTCCCGAGAATGAGAGAAACTTAAAAAAGGAGCCTCTGCTCCCACGTCTGCTTTTAGATCTACCAGAGGCTGAGTGCTGAATCTGATTATTTTTATTGCAATTGTTTTTCTTGGCTGGAGAGCAACCGGTTGGAGGGAAATTAGGGTGGTTCCCTTTCAGGGCTTCCTGCTCTTTGGTGTATAATTAATAAGATTAACAACTGTGGGATGTTTTGGGAGTTCTCTCCCAAGCTGAGAGCCAGGAGGCAGAGCCCCGCGCCAGCAGCAGTCATCCAGATGATGCCGAGGATGCTCAGCCCCTCCGCTGCCAGCGTGTCTGCGAGCCGGGGACAGGTATAAAGGGTGAAAAGATGAGGATTTTGATAGCGAAACGGGACTTTGTGGTGGAGTCTGCCTTGCTATCAGCTCGGCTGGTTTCTAACTTTTTTTTTGTGGGTTGTAGCACTGTGAAAATACTCCCCATTGCTGTAAAGGGTCAATGGTTTGGCACTTTCTGTAGGTCCGTGATGAGATGTAGCCGCTCAACACCTCTTAAAAAAAAAAAACCAAACAAACAAAAACAAAACCACAAATACCCACCTGTCCCTGCCTGCAGCTCACTATGCATTTGGGGTTTTGAATTTGCCTGTTTTCTCTTCCTTCCTCTGCAAAACCGACCCCAGAGCAAACTTCTGCTGAAATTTCATATTTCTGTTCTGCTGCGATGTTAAAACCAAACCAGGGTGAAACTTGCTTCCCCCTTTTTTGTTTTTTGCCTAGCAGGCCTTTCTGTTCTGTTTTATTTTTGCTCCTTCTCATCCCACAGTTCAGCACTTTTTTTTCCTTATTCCTGCATTTTCCTCTCCCATTAGCGCTGCTTCTCCCCTTCGCTCCATCCTCTCCCCACCTCTAAATGGGTCTAAATGTGCGTTTCCCTCCCCTTCCCTCGGTTACCTCTGCTCACAGAGAGGTTGACGGCAACGCAAGCCAACCCTTCTGGGGCTCACACCATCACCAGGTAGGTCCCTGCGTCCTCATCCTGCACATCCCGGAGGGCCAGGGAGCCGCTCGGTTGGAGGTCCACTTGCTGCCCATGGGCCTCGTCCGCCTCCCGGGAAATGCCGCAGCTCCGCTCCCACCAGTTGTGGGCTTCCCCCGTGCAACCATCCAGGGTGTAGGTGAGGATGGGACGGTTCCTGGGGTGCTGATGAGCTCCCAGGTGATGTGGATGAAGTCCCAGCCCGAGCTGGAGAGCCGCAGGGAGAAGGAGAGCAGCGCCGTCTGGTTGAGGTGAGCACAGGCTGGGTTGCTGGAGAGGAATGACGGGGAGAAGGTACCTGCGTGCAGCGGGGCTACGGAGGTGGTGGCAACAACCTGCGGTGGGGAGGGATGAGAAAGGAGAACATGGGCAAGAACTTCCCATGGATGCCTTCAAGTTATTGCCAAAATCTGGATTTAGGGCCTGAAATCTGGGGGAATATTTCCCACCCGGGTCAGCTCACGCCTCTCTGCTCACTTGGACGGACGAGGTGTTGGATGCACAAGGTGGGACTGAGCAATATTTACATTTTCCAGGTGTCCCCTTCAATTTCTTTCTCCTCCACTGAGTCCCAAGGGATCTTTTGGGCAGTGCCAAACTCACCTCCTTGCTAAGGATGGACTGAATATACGACCCTTGCTGGACATGATGGATTTATCGGAGCAAATTCAGGTTTCTTTGAGATATTGGAGCTCACGTTGGCTGTGTGGGGCTGCTTCTGCATCCTCTCCACCTCAAATATTGCTCTGGAGACAAGAGGCCGGCAGAGCAAAGGGGTGGAGAGGAGAAAAGTCTCCTTTCTGGTGGAGAGGACAAAAAAATTGATGGAATTGATGACTGGGAGAAGGTTTTCATGGAGAAGGGGTTGCATGAGTCTCCGTGGCTGGTGGCGAAGAAAGGGCTGGAGAAATGCTCTGCCTGGAGTGATGCTCTTCGGGGAGAAGATGGTGAAAACCTTCCAAGCTCTCCCTCCTCCACCTTTGCTGCCACCTCAGCCCGGTCTCTGAAATCCCTTCACTCACCCATGAACATGGAGAAGACGACGGCTCCCCTCATTGCAGCACAGTCCCGGCGCAGAGTGGCAGTGCGTCGCCGACTCATCCCCCTCACCGGCTTTTGAGGAAGACCCAAATATTGTCTTTGAATCTTTGCGTCTCCTTTTTGAGCAGGAAAAAATAAAACCACAAATACAAAGCCCTGCGCTGGCTTCTGTCCAGCATCTTGCCCACTCTCCGCTCTGCGAGGTGGCAAAGGATGTGGCTTTTCGTAGCATCCACTCACGGAACGTTTTTTGGTCAGAATTACCAGTTGTGCCCCAGAAAGCCCCAGATTTGGGGCACAGCAGAAAGGACATCTCCAGCGTGAGATCGATTTGTCCTTCACCCACATTTTGTGTCCACATGGCTGCAGGAGTGCAAGTTTGGGGTGTTTTGGGGGTGGCTTGGTACTTCCAATTCCCAAATTTTGGCGTTGCTTGTGACCCTTCAAGGGAGCTGTGAGACTTTTGCATGAAATAGCAAGGGAAAAGAAGAAAAAGCAACCAGAAATGCTCTTCCACCTGTGCTCGGGCTGGGATGAGGCAACCTCATTGTCCACTTGGCTGGAAGATAGTGATGGGGTTGCTGCTATCACTGTTTTTATTAGGAAAAAGGGAAATAACGCACTTTGTATAAGTATCCAGGAATGAGAATTCATTATCGGAAGCAATAAGTGCTTTAACCTGAAATACAACAGCTGCTTCTTAATGCTCCAGTTTAATCGCCTGTGTTTTGTTGAGGCTTATCCATAGTACAGGCAATCCAAAGCCCTTTTCTCAGATATTAAGCTCTTTGCCACCCAGTGTGGTGACACAGTGAGTTTTCAGCATCCCGTATTCCCTGGAAGAACACAATGTTGTTGGTGGAGGTTTCTTCCTCCTGAATCTTGAGTTTCTCAGGAGTTACTGTTAAATATTTCAACCCCCCATTTCCTAACTGGTTATGCCCCTTCCTTTTTTTGTGCTGGTCCGGAGGGTTGGTTACACCACGATCACGGGTTTTAGCCATTGCACAAAGCTTCGAAACTGAGACGGAAAGAGATTGCATCATAGTAAAAGGTCAGGGGAGGGCGAGTTATGCTTTCATCCATCTTTTTCATCCATGGCTAATATTTTGGCAATAGCAAAGGGGCTGAGCCGTGAGGCTGTAAGGTGCCTGAGCAAGCTTTTAATTGCAAGGTTGGGTATGAGCGGTACCACCCATCACCCAGCGCTTTCCCGGGGTGGTGGGGCCCTGTGGTGCTGGACAGGTAGTTCTGCAGGTTTCTGCTTCTTTTTATTTTATTTTAAAACAGGGATGAAAGTTTAAAGGGTGGGGGGACTCGCAGAGAAGGGGGACTGATCAAGCCATCTAGGAAACTCATCTCCATCCAAGCTGTTGTTTCTTTTCTCCTCCTACCAAGGAGCAAGGGACTGATGTTTTTTTCCCCAGCGTTTTTCCATGCAGGTTTTGCATCAGCTGGACTGGGAATGAAGGTGTCTCCGTGCTCTGCTCCCCAGGCTTCCCACACTGCTTTACATCTCAATGGCTTTTAGACAGCCAGTAGCCGTTCTCCCCGTACACCGTCCAGTTCTTGGGGCAGAGCTTGCACTTGCTTTCTGCTGCAGGGAGAGATGGAGAAACGTGTCCAGATCTCATGAACTTCGCCCTAAAAATCAGGCTCAAAGAGGAGCAACCTTCTTCCACACTCCCCGAACCAGCATCACTTTGATGCAGCTCTGCATCTCCTCCCAGTTCCCACCCTTTTCTCTCTCATCCTTGCTCGCAGACCTCTTAGTTCCCTGATTTCTCTTGAACTGGAGGGGGTGGAAGTTGGTTTCTCCCCTTGACCCCCATCAGAAACATCTTTTGCCAAACAACCAAGGCTTGGCCCAGTCCAGTGGTCCATCCCTTTTCTCCTCATCCATCCCTTCTCTCCTGGGGATGGAGCTGCCCAAAGGCAGCCAGGAGTCCTCTCATCCCAGAGGACAGCAGCAGCTGGGCTTTGCTGGTTTTCAGAAGCATTTATTATGGACCTCTCCACGCTCTGTTTGTAGGGCACGCGCATCTCAAGGGCATGCGTCAGCCTGCAAAAAAGGGGGGCAGCCAAACCTGGAAGGGAAGGGGCAGGAGATTTCCCACCCCAATTTTACAGGCTGCAAAACAGTGCTGGTTGGTTTTACAATGGGCACGTTGGGTGGGGCTTGGGGGCAATTGCAGCGTTGAGCTGGGAAAAATAAATTTATGCTTGTGGGGAGAAAACCAGCGGCAAAGGCTGCTGCCCCTGTGTGCAGGAAAGCCTTTTTCTCTACCTAACTAATCAAGCAGCAGCTTTCTGCTTCTCCTGCTGTGGCCAAAGTTGCTATTTCAATGGCTGACTCCGAAGTGATGATGCTTTTGCTTTCAAAATTTGTGTGAAGGCTGGTTCTCTTGCAAAATTTGTCATCTTTGAAAGAAAAAACCCAGACTGCTGGAGAAAACTCCTGCCTTGATTGCAGAGGAACGTGGCACTTGTTTTTCTACTGGTTTAAGAGCATTTTGTGGGTCTGTCACCTCAAGTGGTGGTCTGGCCATGCACAGTCTGGTGCCCTTTTTTTTTTTTCCGCATGTGTTGCCTCTGCTGTTGCCTCCACATTTGATGGCATGAAAATCACCACCGTAACCCAAGCGATGGCCTCCCAGACCAGCAGGGGAGGGATACCTAAATCTTTGATTCCCGTGACCCAGCTCTGAGTCTTAGGGTTTGTGGTTAGAGCAGTTAGATGGATGACACAGATCTTACATGTCCTGACGGTATTTTCTACAAATACACAAAGAAGCAGCAAGACCCAAAGATAATTCTTATGACTCATGGTCTCACTTGCTTCTTGACTCATCTTTACCTGGGGAAAGTATTGGCCCATGAGGAGTTATTTCTCCCAGCGGGCGCTTGGCTTGCCTATGAGCATCTTTGTTGGACACATTTTCAATGGGTCGAGGTGGATCCCAGGCTTGGGGGTTTGGGTAGGTGACGAGGAGCACGGCCACCTCCTCCTTCCCTGGGGACAGGATGTCTGTGGTCAGGGGGCTGGAGCTCCCCCCACACCCTTGGCATCACCCCCGACCATCGCCACAGCCAACTCACCCCGATGACAATGGTTTGCAGGTGGCTAGAGCAGCATTTATTCATTTTATAATATGTATATTAATTTTTTTCTCCAAATGGGGAGGGTGGGCAGTTTCCCTGGGGAAAAGGGGGGGCCATCACAGAGGGTGCAAAGAGCCTCCCAAGCCCCAAAGGTCTCCAATGCTTAAAGAAAGATGGGGCCCATCTTTCATGGTCCATCTTTCATGCAGAGCAGTGATGTGTACCTCCAAGCACACGCTTCCAAGAGAGTTTGAAGGCAGAAACCGGTGGGGGATGACAACAAGAAACGGTGGGTTGGACTCAAACCCAGCTGCATCCCAATAAGAATGAAAATGTATCTTGATCTCCTGTAATCATCCTTGCTGCAGCTTGCGCCGTCTCTGTCTCTCCATGCGCACCCCGAGAAGAGCCTGGCCCCATCTTTCCCGTATCACCCATCAAGCAGGGCAGGCAACTCCCAGTTTGGTGAGAAATGAAGGAATTATTCCCATGAGGCAGGGGATGGGGTGAACCAGGATCCGGTCAGCATCAATCAATCAAGCTCTTTGTCCCTGAAAAACATAGTCCTTTTTTGGGGCTAAAAGAGGCTGTTTCAGGCAGCCGACCAGACACCACGTGTCTGCGGCCAGATAACGTCCCCAGATGCTCACTTCTGCGGTGAGAGCCACGGGGGCTTTCCCAGGGCAGCTCAGAGTCTTCGCACGTTTTTTCCCACCATCCTCAGTGCTTTCAGCCCTGCTCCCCAAGGGCTTTTCCTACTGGGTGAAACTCCCATCTTGCACCTCCTCCTCCTTGGAGCATTTTTCTCATCTCTCTGGGCCAGTTTTTCTTCAAGGCTGTTGCTTTTTCTCCCCGATGGAGGAAAGCAGCAGCAAGCCCAGCACCTGGGCTTTTCCTCTGCTGTAGTGAGAAGAGCTGATTCAAAGCCGTGTTAGCACAGCTTGACCCCTGCTTTGCATACAAATGATTTCAAACCAGCTCCAAAACCTGCCAGAGCAGTTGAGAAATGACTGCAAACCTTTGGGGAACAGAGAGCACGGTGCTTTCAGCATCTCCCACCTACAGGGCTCTGTTAAAAATCCCCACTCGGCTGGATTTATTCAGCAAAAAATAATAGGAAAAAACCAATCTTCTTCCTGCTTGGAAACTCTTATGCATAAAGCTTAAAGCAAGCAACACTTTCCTGAGTTGCTCCTTCCCCCCTTTGCCTTGCCTAGGAGCCCAAGATGACGCCCCAAAGATAACACCCAAACTTTTAGGGTGCAGCCAAGCAGCGGGAACTGCTGGGGAAGCAGCGTTGCTCCACCCCGCATGCAAGGACACTCGAGCTGCACGAGGAAGTTACTCACAGGCTGCGTACGCTCTACTGCAGAGGTAAGTTCTGGGGCGAGCGGCTTCTTGCCTTTATAGATTGCACCTGGATGAGTCAGTACTGGCTGGAGCGATTCCGGGGCCGGGATGGGGAGGACCACCCAGGGAGAGGTCTCTTACTTTTAAGGCTGAAATAATCAACCAGCTAAATTAAAAGTGGCAAATTGAAGGGAGGGAAATGAAAAACCAAATCCCCACTTTTCAGCTGGTTTTATAAAAACTTTTGCCACCGCGGGTGCCCTGTCCCCCCGGCCTCCTTTATTGTGGCTGTTTCGAGTTTCTGGATGTGGTTTTTTTCAGCTGTTTTTTAAATTTTTGTCTCTCTGTTTTGCTGTTTTGTAAGCACTTTTCATGCCAATTTTGTTTTCATCCCCTTCTAGCTAACAGAGTGGCTTTCCCTGGAAGGGAGTTAATAAATCATGGTGAAAAGAGGTGAGTAATTATATGATAAAAAGGACTTAGATTTGTTTCAATGAAGTGGAATTAATAGTGAGTTTTGGGGAGCTGGAGTGGATCGGCTGGAAACCGCAGTGGGCTTGGGAGGGCTAAAACCTGGGCAGGAGCTCAGGCTGCCCTGTGTGATCTCTGATTTTTGGGGCAGGTGAAAACCACGGACATCCACAGGGTCTTTTTTAAGGGAATTTTGTGTAATTTTTACGGTCGTCGTTACAAAGCAGAGCCAAAAGCAGAACAGAAATTTTCAGCTTGAAACCGAAAGCTTGGTGTTGGACTTTATCTCAGGCCAGCCGTTTCTCAACTATTATCTCAATGCTTCAGCAGTAACAGCTCACCCCAGGGCTGGAGGGCTTCCAGCTGAAACCCTGCTCAGAAATAGGAGAAAGCCTGGGCTTGTCCCCTTGAGTTTCCGTCTCTCCAGGGATGGGGAAGCACTACCCCTTCCTAGCCCACCATTGTTATGACTTTATCTCTTCTCTACAGCCAAATTTAACCCTAAAACTGCTTCAGAAACACTATATCCCAGCACAACCTCAAGCACTGAATTTTCCTCCTGCAAACCCCCGTGCAGGGGGAGGGATGGGATCTTGCAAATGCGGGAGGCATGGCTGGCTGTGGACTTTCTCAGACTTTTCCTTGTTAACATGTAGCCTGAGCCACCGTCCCCGCAGACGCCGGTGGATGTGAATGCCTGGGCTGAGCACTTCTCTGCTTGCAGTGGGGAAAGCGATACAAAAATCCACGGATGCTTCTCCTCACAGTCCAAATCTCCCCAAGGGAGAAACGCAGTATTCAGAGAGTCCCTGAAATGGAACTCAATAGCAACGAAGTTCCTATTAAGCAGCCCGGGTCATTCCCCCAGGAACGGCCCCGCTGTCTCGGCCCCGCTCGGCAGCCAGCGCTGCTGCCTGGAGCTCTCCCGCCTGGGCTCGGGCTCGCTGTGGCAGGGCTGCACCGCTGCCTCGGGCCCCGGGGCTCCCTAGGGCTGCGCTGGGCTCCTGGCAGGGCCTCGTCCCGCCCGGGCTTTCCCGGGCAGTGGGGTCTCCTGCGGGACCCCCCTCCTCCACAGCCCCCCCTCTGCGGGCGATGGTGCTCCCTTCCCTGCTGGGGCCGTTTACAAGAAGGAGCTGCTTCATCTGCCGCTTCCCTTGGCCCTGGCAGGGAGCCGTGCTCTTGTCTCAGCAAACAACCACAGAGAATGGGTGCTGCAAGCCCTGCCCCCAGAAGCAGCTGCTTTGCCCAAGCCCCCAGAAGCAGCTCTGGGGTCAATAGTGCTGTCCCCAGGGGCAAGCTGAGGCGGGGGTGCTGGGGCTGCTGGTGGTGGTGTGCAGCAGCGGTGGTGAGCGGAGGAGGGCTGAGCAGAGGGGTTGGGGGGACCCTGGCCCCCCGTTCCCATGCCTGGGCCCCCGCTGGTGGTGGGGCAGGGGGGGCTGAGTGGTGGGAAGGGGGATGCTCCCAGCTGCGAGTGCCTTGCGGCCGGGCTGGGCAGGGTGGGTGCGGGGCGGTGGGGAGGGTGCTGGCTCTGCTGGGGGCCAGGGCCGGTCCCTGAGCTCCCTTGTGCTGCGTTTGTCTCCCCAGGAGCTGGGGACAGGCTGCGGCGTCAGCGGGGGAGCAGGGACAGGGCAGGACTGTGCTGGCATCGCCTTCCCAGCCTGGGGGTCACTGCAGAGCCACGGCTGATCTGTGAGAGGCAAGCACGGCCCCAGTCGGTGTACAGAATTAAACATCCTGATCTGTCTCGTCACCGCCAGGCTCTGTGCAATCTCCCCATACGATCATACCAGCTGCGGAGGTAAAACTGTGCCTAAGCCAGGCTTGAAACAGCTTTGCCAGCCGTTGTGATGCCTTGGGCCAAAATTCCTGCGTGTGACAAGCCAAGAGATTCCCCTTTTCCGTGTGCCATGGGAGAAGAGGAGGGGAACGGACTCTCCTCCACTGATGGGAATGTGGAGGAGCCCCTGGGTCCCCCGGCCGTAGGGACGTCCCCCCACCCAGAGGTGCCTGGGCAGCAGGACAGCAGGACAGACGGAAGGCTTCTGGGTGAGTGCAGGGCCAGCACCAGTTTCACAGGCTTTTATTGATGCCATAGCTCTATCGACACAACGCCGGGGCACAGATGTTTCTGGTTTCCCAGCTTGGGGGCTCATCTGCACCCCCAAAAAATTGTCTTGACCTGCGTGGGGAATGCATTTGCAAACCCTGAGATCTCTCGTGGAGCTGTAACGATGAAGAGGGGGCTGGCTTCACCCCAAATATTGGTGGCAAGCGTCTCGCAGGCCGGGCGTTTCGGGACGGGCACATCTCAGACGGAGGCATCATATTTCTCTCCATCTCCTGCCAACGACGGGGAGAGCTGGAAAGGCTCTTTCTGGCAAACCCACTCGTGATCACCGTTGCAGTTATCAGCCTCCAAGCCCTTGTCTTTCAGTGTCCCGCACCCTTCATCCACCTCTGGCAGGGTGCCAAACCTGCAGAGCAAAAATTTTATTGCCCAAGAGGAGCAAATTCTTCCAGGCTTGCAGAAGAGGGGAGCTGGGGGATTTCTCCTGCCCTTTTTCTGCACCATCTCATCGTGCTATGAACGATTTCTCACTGGTGGGTTGCCCACCTTTGAGTGCAGGTTGCTGTGCTTGCAATAAGATCTGCAAGGAGCGTGCATGGCCATTAAAAGCCGTGTTGGTTGCATGGATATGGTGGGAGGTGTTGGGTTACCGCGCTCCGTAAACCCAACTCTTGGTCTGCGAAGCTTTGGCGAGGGGAATACGGGACTGCTGCATAGACAGCAAAATCTTGGAGCGATGGGTTGGGACACGCCCCGGGTCTGAAATGGAGCAAAGCAGCTTTTTACGCTAACAGATTGCAGATACACTCACGTTTTGGTGTTGAGGGGTGTGTTGTCCACCCATGTCCACTTCTTCTGGAATGATAATCCGATCCACAGCGGCTGCGTGCCTCCGCCTGTAATATTCTTGATGTACTCCTGGGAAATGGAGACGAGCGGTTGCTTCTGAAATCTCTCTGTGGAGAGTTTCGTGGGGTGCAAAGCCACGGAGTAAATCTGACTTGTTTCATCCCCAAATAGATGGGACACAAATGTCCCCCGTGCTTTGAACACCGCCATGCACCATCTCTAAAGGCAGCTCCGGGGTGAAAACAGCTTAATTCAGAGCCAGAGACACCGATGTCTCCATCTGAGCTCCGCATCCCTCCTCTTCCTCCCATGTCATGGGTGAGGAGGGGGACACGGAGGGGCTTTCGGTGACGATTCAGCCCCTTTTTGTTCCTGGTCACCTCTTGGGAGACATGGGAGCAGGAGATGGGCGAGAGCCACCATTGCAGCCCCAAACCCTCCTGCTGCCAGGCACTTTTTGCTCCCCTGCCCACCAAAAAAAAAAAAAGACTTTCAGGTCCTTTTCAAGCCTTCTCCTCTGTATTTACCTTCTCTTTCTGGTCGCAGAGCACGACCAGCTGAGACTCCTGATTTTCGCAGTCTTTCTTGCCTTGAGTCCAGTTTCCCTGTTCCTTGGAAAGCCGGTAGCATCTTTCCCCACGGAGCTGCCAGTCCTGGGGACAGAGCCTGCAGCCAGCACCGGCTGAAGAGGAGAAAGAGCCATGAGACCCCCCAAAAGGTGGTCAAGGTCTTCCCCAGCCACCAGCTGAAGGGCACCGAGGGCTTCCCCATCCCACACCCCGGCTCTCTCCTCATTTTTGAGTCTTTTCACATCGTTGTGGTTTTCCCTGCTCAGCCACCGGAGAGGAGGACTGCGGTGGGGTGACCACAAAGCCAATAATGGCTGGTTGGGGTGGAGGAAGGGCGGTGAGGAACCTCCTCCCTAGAGTTGATCCTGATCCTCCATGGAAAGGGGGGTCAGCAAAAATTGCATGCATAAAATAATTCCTCCTTGCTACGCTGACCTTTTTTCCCTTCACTTTTCTTCCTTTTTTTGTGTGTGTTAACCCCCAGATGGGTTTAGTCTGGTCCCATAACACCCCCAGCAACGCCTTTTGATGGAGGTAGAAATGATGATTTATTTTTTTCCCACGCACCCAAAAGGCAACAAGAAAAAAAAAAAAGCAGAAGCTTGCCCCAGTACCTGCCAGGAGCAAGAAATGGGGCAACAGGGGAGAAACCCAAAGGTCCTGGCAGGAAAAGCACTGCTTTTTTTTTTTAAATTACTTTTTTCTTTTTTACTTTTTAGTTTTTATTTTTATTTTTTTAATTTCTTTTTTCCTCTCCGCCCGGAGGCTGTGTTAGCTTCATTGAAAGTTTTGTGGTGAGCTGTTTTTACACTTCGCTCTTCCTACGTGCTGCAAAACCAGCAGCGGCCCCGCTGGCACGCAGCCATTGCTTAACAAAAACATAAAAAATGAAAAAAAAAAAAGCAAATAAATTATTTTTTGGGGTAAAAACCCGGCGCCAGGCAGCTTAATTGCAAGAACACTTTTTTTTTAGTGTTTTCCCCGTTGGATTCATTCGCTTGATGATCCCATTTATTGGGGGCGGGGGAAAGGATTGGGGTGTTAATAGGGGTGGGGGGAGACAGGATCCGGTCTTGGCGCGATGATGCAAGTTTGTGGGAAGTGGTGTCATGAGAAAAAAGATATTTTTATATAAAAAATCATTAACTGGGCTGGAGGGGACCCCCTGCTCATCACACCTCAACCTCGGAGCATCCTGGAGGTCCCTTTTGGGGTGCCCCAACACCCCGGAGCAAAGCGATCTCCGGCAGCGAGCGTTTTCCCCTCCCACCCCCCAAAATGAGCATTTTTGATATTTAGGATTTCAGTCCTCCCCAGCTGAAAAAAAAAAAAACCCAAACAGCTGGAAATGCAGGAAAAGGAGGTGACGAGGGCGTGGGGTGGAGCTGGAAGGGAGAACACTGTGATTTTCCTTGTGGGCAGCTGCCCTTGGTCAGGCAGCCCCTTCCCCGTCTGCCCCCGAGGATCCTCATGAAAATCCCCCAGAAAAAAACCAAACCAAAATAAAAAATGATTTAATTTTTAAATACATTTTGTTTCACATTTCTCTTAGCAGGAGAGGATCGCACCTCGGCATCCTGCTTGTTCCTGCCGGCTGGATCCAGGTACGGGGGTTTGGGCTGAGCGGGGGCGGCTGGTGGGTGTTGGACTTCAACTTTAATTGGGGGGGAGAAAATTTTAATTGGGGGGAGAAAACTATAATTGAGGGAGAAAATTTTAATTGGGTGGGAGAAAATTTTAATTGGGGGGAGAAAAGTTTGATTGCAGGGAGGAACTTTATGGGGAGAAAACTTTAATTGTGGGGAGAAAATTTTAATTGTGGGGGGAAAATTCTAACTGAGGGGAGAAAATCAACGTCCTCTTAAAAAGTATTGCTCCTCTTAGAAAAACACCGTGGTTTTGGTTCAAGACAGCAGCTTCAAAAGCAAAACCACCCTCCAGCTACTGTCTGGTCTTGCTACTTCCCACCAAGGGAAATACTCGTCCCCCAGAATTTATGGCGTTTACTTTCTTTTCCCGACGTCATTATTTGTGCTGCCGTTGATATTTAACTGGCGGCTGGGGGATTTATAGACCCCGTGGTGCAAAATTAACATTATAGGGGTAGGAACGGTCTTTTCTGCAATGAGTTCCCACCTCTGCCTGCGCTCACATGAACCTCGCTGATGACCCCGATCTGAAAATCCTATGGGAGGCTGAGGACCGACCGCCTTCGTGACACCTCTGATAGGTGAAACTTTGCTTGGCAGGTGAGGTGGGAGCACCTGCGGAGGTGGAACCCCAAAATGAAGGAAAGGAGGGATTATTCCGGATTTTTGGGTAGGGAAAGGAGCGAGCAGGCAGGTAACTGTAGAGCAATGAACTGAATAATTGCTGGGGTTTTCTTTTTTTTTTTTTTCACAGAATCGTAGAATCCCAGGCTGGGAAGGACCGCAAGGATCATCTGGTCCAACCTTTCCAGCACAATCTAGACGAGATGGCCCAGCACCACGTCCAGCTGAGTCTTAAACGTGTTCAGCGTAGCGGAGTCAACCCCTTCCCTGGGGAGATTATTCCAATATTGACTGTTCTCATTGGGAAAAATTTACCTCTCGTGTCCAATGGGAATCCTCCTGGGAGTAACTTGCACCCGTTACCCCTTGTCCTCACCATGGGACTCCCTGTAAAAAGGGAGTCTCCATCTTCTTTGTAGCTCCCCTGTAAGTACTGGTCCATGGGGATGAGATCCCGTCCAAAAAATTACCTCTCGTGTCCCATGACTGCAACCTGACGATGAGGAGGGTTTCAGAAACTGGCGATGCCGCTGATTGGCTCGGTGCCCGGCCACGCCCCGCCTCTGCGCGCTGATTGGTCAGAAGTGCGGGATCCCAGCGTTCTGATAGACACGGGAACGGGCACAGAGCGGAGGGAGCGATCGCCGTCTGCGCATGGTGCCGAGATCGGGAGGGCGTCGGGGGCGGCCGGAGCCCCCGGGCCTTGGGTGCCCGCGGAGCCCGGGGCGGCCGTAGCGCAGGTAGGGCCCTGCCGTCGGTGCTGCTGGGCCGCTGGCTGCGGGGGCAGGGGGAGCGGTGGGGAAGGGAGCCTGGCGGGCTCGCCCGCCCCGTGTGCCCCCGGTTTCGCCTCCCGCCGGGGCCGGGGAGGGAGCGGGAGCTTGTGGCCTCCTGCTGCCCGCTGTGCCCTCAGCAGGCGTTGGGACGGGCAGGCTGAGAAGGAGCCGGTTCCCGCCCGCTGTGCCTGGCTCTGGTTCCGCTCTGGGGGCAGAAGGGGCCCTGGGGAGGCTTTCCGGCCGCCCCGATGCTTTCCGGCTTCCCCCGCTTTCCTGCCTTTCCCCAGCCCGGGTCATTCCCCAGGAACGGCCACGATGTCTCGGCCCCGCTCGGCAGCCAGCGCTGCTGCCTGGAGCTCTCCCGCCTGGGCTCGGGCTCGCTGTGGCAGGGCTGCACCGCTCCCTCGGGCCCCGGGGCTCCCTAGGGCTGCGCTGGGCTCCTGGCAGGGCCTCGTCCCGCCCGGGCTTTCCCGGGCAGTGGGGTCTCCTGCGGGACCCCCCTCCTCCACAGCCCCCCCCTCTGCGGGCGATGGTGCTCCCTTCCCTGCTGGGGCCGTTTACAAGAAGGAGCTGCTTCATCTGCCGCTTCCCTTGGCCCTGGCAGGGAGCCGTGCTCTTGTCTCAGCAACCAACCACAGAGAATGGGTGCTGCAAGCCCTGCCCCCAGAAGCAGCTGCTTTGCCCAAGCCCCCAGAAGCAGCTCTGTGGTCAATAGTGCTGTCCCCAGGGGCAAGCTGAGGCGGGGGTGCTGGGGCTGCTGGTGGTGGTGTGCAGCAGCGGTGGTGAGCGGAGGAGGGCTGAGCAGAGGGGTTGGGGGGACCCTGGCCCCCCGTTCCCATGCCTGGGCCCCCGCTGGTGGTGGGGCAGGGGGGGCTGAGTGGTGGGAAGGGGGATGCTCCCAGCTGCGAGTGCCTTGCGGCCGGGCTGGGCAGGGTGGGTGCGGGGCGGTGGGGAGGGTGCTGGCTCTGCTGGGGGCCAGGGCCGGTCCCTGAGCTCCCTTGTGCTGCGTTTGTCTCCCCAGGAGCTGGGGACAGGCTGCGGCGTCAGCGGGGGAGCAGGGACAGGGCAGGACTGTGCTGGCATCGCCTTCCCAGCCTGGGGGTCACCGCAGAGCCACGGCTGATCTGCGAGAGGCAAGCACGGCCCCAGTCGGTGTACAGAATTAAACATCCTGATCTGTCTCGTCACCGCCAGGCTCTGTGCAATCTCCCCATACGATCATACCAGCTGCGGAGGTAAAACTGTGCCTAAGCCAGGCTTGAAACAGCTTTGCCAGCCGTTGTGATGCCTTGGGCCAAAATTCCTGCGTGTGACAAGCCAAGAGATTCCCCTTTTCCGTGTGCCATGGGAGAAGAGGAGGGGAACGGACTCTCCTCCACTGATGGGAACGTGAAGAAGCCCCTGTGTCGCCTGGACGTAGGGACGTCCCCCCACCCAGAGGTGCCTGGGCAGCAGGACAGCAGGACAGACGGAAGGCTTCTGGGTGAGTGCAGGGCCAGCCCTGTGGCCTGCAGGGAGGGGCCAGCGTCCCTGTGGCAGTGTCAGCCCCCGAGGACTGGGGCTGGCAAGCGTGAGGCTTCTTCCAGCTGTCTGGAAAGGGCTCGCATTCTGCTCGGTCCCAGCCAGTGGTCTGCAGCAGCCACCCCCCACCTCCCCAGATCCTTGGCAGCTCTCCTGCTGCAGGTTGTCCCCCCACGTCTGGGGTGGGAGAGCCTTGTCCCCGGTCTGTGGGACTGTCCCTTGGCTTTCTCGCTGCCAGCTGTGTGTGTGCGGGGGCAAAGGGGCTGGGGGGTCCCTCCCGCATTCCCTGGGCAGCTGGTGGTGCTGGGGGTGGCGGGGATGCGAGGGCCGTGCCTGCTGTGGGACAGCACCGTCCTCAGCGCCAGCGGCTTTTTCCTCCCCCAGGCAAGCGGTGCGCAGGCCATGGAGTGTGCGCCCTGGTACTGGCTGTGCTCGTGGCTCTGGTGCTGGCTTTGGGCGCGGCTGTTGCTGTACAATCAGGTAAGGGAGGAGCGGCTGCCTCCGTCCGGCCCCTGGGCGCAGAGCTGCGTGTGCCAGGGTCCCTGGCAGCAAGGTGGGGCTCCCCGTGGGGGGAGCGCGGGGCTGCCTCCTTCCCTGCCCCAGGGAGCTGGGTGCCCTGGTCCCCGTGGAGCGGCAGCCTCTGACCTTCTCCCCTTCTCCCCTTCCCTCTCCAGCAGGACGGCGTGGAGGGAACGCAGATCTGCCTGCGGCTGCGGTGCCGGCCTGTCCTTGGGACTGGGTTGGGTACCGCAACGTGTGCTACTACCTCTCGAGCGAGGAGGGGAGCTGGGAGTGGAGCCAGGAGCGGTGCTCCTCGCTCGGGGCCTCGCTGGCCGTGCTCAAGATGGGCTGGGAAATGGTGAGTGCGGGGCTGTTGTGGCTGCGTGGGGGCGAAGGGGGGGTTTGTGGGCTGGGTGCAGGCCCTGGGGTTGGCGCTGGGCAGGCGAGAGGTGCTTGTAGGGAGAGAGCTGCAGTTCTGCTGCGGGGCCTTGGAGGGAGGGAGGCGGGGGTGCGGCGTGGAGCCCAGGGCGCGTCTCCCCGTGCGCGGTGCTCGGCCGGAGCCCGAGCGGGGCAGAGGTGGGGCAGAGCAGGAGCAGCAGCGCTGGTGGGGCTGGGGAGCTCCTGCAGAAGCCTGTGGAGCTCGTTGGAGCAGGCGCTGGGTGGGAGCTGCTGGCACCCCACGGCCGGTGGCAGCGGTGCGGGGCCGGGGCTGGCTGCGAGGCCGGCAGGGAGCCGCGTGGGGCTGTGCCAGTGACTGGCGTGGGGCTGGCAGCAGCTCCTGACTGTTGGCTTCTCTCTTTCCTACCCAGGATTTCCTCTGGCGCCTCAAGGGCAATGTTGATTACTGGCTTGGTCTGCGGAGATGGGGCGAGCGCCTGGAGTGGGTGGATGGCAGCAGCTTCAACCTCACGTGAGTCCCGTCTGGAGCCGGGGCCGTGGGGCGAGCGTCCTGCGGTGGGACGGGCAGGGGCCTGGTGGGACGTGTGGGCCGGGCCTGTACCTTGCAGGCAGCCCTTCTCTCCTGGTGCAAGAGGCCCTTTCCTTCTTATTGCAGGGTCCATGTGTGGGGCCGAGAACCTTGCCTCTACTTGAATGACCATGATCTTGCGAGTTCAAGCTGCTCCCAGTCCCGGCCGTATCTCTGCAGCAAGCCCCAAGCTCTGATGGGACAGAGCTGATGGAGAAAGGACCCTGCCCTTGCTGCGGACTCACAGCTTCTGCTTTTCCACCAGCACAGAGCAGCGCTGAGGGCAGGGGATCCCTGCAGCTGGTCTGGGTTGTTGCTGGTCTCAGCAGCAACTCACTGCCAGGTCTCAGGGAGGTGAACCTGCAGGAAGGGGAGACGTCGTGGAAGCTGATGTGTGGCTGCCTGGGCTGGGGCCTTGGCTTGCTCCTTCTGGGACCGCCCCAGAACTCATCTTGCTTCTCTCGCAATTCATATATCACCCTGTGTATCTTTTTGCACTGTGGTGCTGGAGCTGGAGCGGCTGCTCCCGCATGAGATGGGTGCCGAAAGCTCAGCAGAGGTCCCTGGGGCTGTGCTGGGCAGAGGGGACACAGAGCTGGGGTGTGAAGTGTCTCTTGTGTGATGCTAAAAAGAGTTAGAGATCTTGATGCTATTTTTCTACTTTATTTTCTCCTGTATCTTTCTAATTTTCTATGTATTAAAGGATGTCACGCTGCCCTGGGGGTCCCTTCTGTTCCCAAGGCGCCTGCTGCAGGCAGCCCTGTCCGCTCCCCTCCTCGCCCCCGGCTGCACTTTCCAGCCTGGCGTTGGGAGCGTTGGGGTACCCGTGTGTGAGGTGACGGCTGCCCCCAGGCTCCTCTCCCTGGTGCCGTGGCCGCGTGGGGTGCCGGAGGCTGGAGGGGGATGGCTGGAGCTCTCTGCTGGAGCCCGTCTCGCAGCGCTGGCTCTGCCCGATGGCCAGGCGAGTTCTGGGGCTCCCCCCAGGCCGTGCGCTGCTGGAAGGCACCGGCCCTCCCTGTCAGCCCTTGTTTTCCTGCATACGGGGGCTCTCGGGGCCCCCCAGATCCTGACCCCCTCGAGAAGGGGCTGCGGCAGGAGCCCCAGGAGCAGCTGAAAGCAGCCATGGGTGTTGGGGACGAACCTGCCCAGGGTGGTGGGTGAGCAAACCTGGCCGTGTCCCCTGCTGTGTGGGAGGGCCCCTTCCCAGTGCACTTCAGCTGGTGCCAACTGGTACCATTTGAGCATAAAATTTTTTTATGGTCTGCAAACTGTTTATGCATACTTAGAATATTCTGGGTCAATCGTCCATCTCCATCAAACAGCCTGGTCTTAGCTGGGATACAAGTCCTTGCTATGGCCAAACGTCTCCCAGAGAGAATTTCTGCTGGCGTTAGTCCTATGGGTTGTCGCCAGGCATTTTGCACATCCCATGGAGCTAAGTGCAATGCATCCGGCCACTTCAAACCAGTGTTTGTGGATATCTTTCCTGCCTTCTCTTTTCAGGTTCTGTTAATTCTTTCTACCTGTCCCCCTGTCCGATTCAATTGATCTGGGAATTCCATATCTGGGTATAATTTCCTTTAATAATGCTTTTACTGCTCCCCCTGTGTCCGCTTTTCTCATGGAGAAAGCTTCTACCCAACCTGACAGTTGGTCTGCTAGAACTACTAAATGTTTGTGTCCCCTGGTGTGTAGCAGATCTGTGTGATCTCTTTGCCATCCCTGAGAAGGGAAGCAGGCCCATGGCCGTCCCCCTAACTCTGAGCTTGGCTTAATACTTGAAAAATTTTGGCAGGTTGCGCAGCTACTCGTCATCCTTTTTGTGGCGGCAAATTGCGTGTTTCCTCTCCGTTGGATTCCCTTTCCCTGACGATGTGAGATATCCTCGTCTTTTCCACAGCATTCCTATCGCATGGCACACCCCGAAGGCATACCGA
This sequence comes from Theristicus caerulescens, assembly GCA_020745775.1. Taxonomy (NCBI): domain Eukaryota; kingdom Metazoa; phylum Chordata; class Aves; order Pelecaniformes; family Threskiornithidae; genus Theristicus; species Theristicus caerulescens. Next base: position 3,870,887 of record CM036580.1, read on the forward strand.
GAGCCCATGCAGATATGGGCTCGTTTTCTCTTGCCTGCATGAGCTGTGTGCATCAAAGCTGCCACTTCCACTCCCTGTGCGCTCAGCCTTGTCGGGAGTGGGTCAGCTTCTGTCGCTTGTCCTTGCCTGACCACAGCGTACCCAGTCCGTCGTTGTCCGTGCAAATAGGAGGATGAGCCAGCTCCAAACAGAGCCAAGTCTCGATTCTGCAAAGGAACCTCAGTTAAATCTGTTCAGGGTTTGCTAGAAGCGAGCATTCCCCGTTCACACTGATGATGTTCTTCCCCTGCGTCAGGCGATGGTCACAACGTCGCAGGATTCAGGCTATCGCATCTCCTCAGGATAACGTTATCTGCCACTGGGAGAATGAGCTCATACCTATGTGTCCGTTGTGGTGACAATGCTTAGGTCACACATTGCTTCAGGAGTATTTCTGCTTCGTGTGGGACACAAACCCTCACTGAATGGCCTAAGATAAGCGGGTGACTTTTCTCCGATACGGCCGCTGTTGCCGCTGCTGATTTAATACAAGCTGGTGCTCCTGCCGCCACTGGATCAAGCCGAGTTGAATAATAGGCGACTGGCCTGTGAGGCAGACCCAATTTCTGCGTTATTCCTCCACTGGCTATCCCTTTTCGCTCACCTACACACAAAATAAAGGGTTTTGTACAGTCTGAGAGTCCAAGAGCGGGAGCTGATGCCAAATCTCCTTGCACTGTCTTAAAAGCTTGCTCCTTTTCCGGACCCCATGCAATAGGTTCTGCCTACTCCTTACTTGTTACTTTTGGCAGTGATCTTGTTAATTCTCCCAACCCAGGAATCCACGGTCAACAAAATCCCACAGCTCCAAGGAACCCTCGCAGCCGTTTCTTTGTGACCGGACGCGGAAGCTTTATTACAGCTTCTCTTCTTTCCCGAGTCTATTACTCACTGCTCTTCCCTTAGGATAAACCCTAAATGTTTAACTTTCTTCTGACACAGCTGAGCTTTGGCTGGAGCTGCACGATGACCTTTCTCTGCTAAGGCAGTACATAGATGCAGAGTGTCTTTTATACAGGCATCCTCATCTTTACTCGCTATTAGCAAATCATCTACATGTTGTCCAAGAGCCAATTCGCCCGCTAATTTTCTCTCTCTCAAGTAATTTCTCAGTATTCGTGAAAAAGTTGTAGGAGACCCTCCACAGCCTTGTGGGAGAGGAGTCCAGGCTAACTGTTGTCCTTTCCATGTAAAGGCCAACAAAAGTTGGCTGTCCTCACCTAAAGGGATGCTGAAGGAGGCAGGGTTAGATGGATCACAGTAAAATACCTTGCCCAATGCGGTATTTGTAAAAGTACGGTAGAGGGATGGGGCACTACTGGATGAGGAGTCACCAAGTACTGATTAACCACCCGCACATCTTGTACAAAACGATAGTCCAGGTCCCCATCTTCACCTAATCTACTTTTTTCTTTTTTCCAGTAAACTTGCCTCCTGTTCTTTGCCTCTTTGTTTTTCCCCCTTTTCTCTTTTTTCTGTAATCCGCTCAGCTTTCTGCCTTTTCTCGCACCCATCATACACAAACACAGCAATACTCAAAATCTTTTCCAAATTCTCTCCCTGCCACCCAGCCATGTGTTCTTTAAAGCAATCCCCTCTATTGGGCACCGCCTGGCCCGCAGAGACGCTGATCATGAGCGCATCATTAAAATTCTGCGGCGTCATTCCTCCGCATTTTAGCAGAGCTCACCGGAGTTGTCCCCAAAAATCACTAGGAGGCTCATCAGGCCTCCCGCACGATTACAGTCCCCGTTTGGATCATTTGCTGTCCAGGGCTTTCTGTTTCCTGCTGCCTGTTGAGCCAACTCAGCATCCTCCTTCATTATTTTCTCTCTTTCATGCGGGTGAAGGAGCTCCCTTAATGGTATTCAAGGGTCACTTCCATTCGCATTACACTCTGCGCATATATTCAAGAACAGCTGGGCACACCTCTCGGCATCTTCCCTTAGGCGGGGCGTCTTACTTGCCCACACCACTCCGGCACCAGGTGTCCAAGGCTGGTGCCTATGAAAGGTTAACACTGGCCCAGTCTCTGCCGGGCCCCAGGTCGCACAGCAGTAGGATTAGGAACAGGAGTCACAGTGAAAGGAAAGAGTCCGGCAGCCCTGGCAGGTAAACAGGAGGAGAATCAGAAGACAGAGACGACAGATAAGGTGGGCTTGAACTACTCACAGGACTTTCTTGTGTGGTAGCTTCTGCTGCTGCTGCAATTACCCCCTTTTTCTTTTTCGACTTTTGTCCTGGAAGCTTTCTCTCCCCAGGCCATGCATGCCATCCGTACCAGTAATCCAGCTGGTGTGGGTACCTCTCCTCCAGTCCATGTCTCCAACACATTGGTTTGTTCCCCAGGCGCCCTTTTTAGATAATTCCGCTGTACCAGAAATGTTCTCCCAATTCTGTCAAACCTCGGCTAAGGGCCTCCCCTTTTCTACGCCGGGGACATTGCCCATTTCTTGTCCTTAATTATGTGCGATTTACGCCGATCCGGCCACGCACCACCTTTGTGTGAGCTACGCTGATCAGGCCACACACCCCCTAATTCACCAGTCTCGAGTCTGCTCAGGGAATTTTTTAACGCTCACCTTTCGGAGCCTCCCTCTCCAAAGGTCCCAGGTAAATTCACCCGCTGCCGGCAGTTGGATGTTTGGAGGAGGTGTCACCCAAACCGGCAAGAAACCTCTTAACACCAATGTAGCCTTAAGAAGCAGGCATGCTCTTTATTGCAGCGCTGGATGCACGGGGGATAGCTCCACCTAACGTGCATGCCGTATGGGGCTTCAGTCAAAGCTTATATCCTGCACGGTCTCCGACACGACGTACGTCAGGGGAATTTATTGAGTGGTCCAGCGGTGAAGAGCAGCTCAAGCTGGGTGCCTCCAGGGAGGGACCCCGAGCAAAGAAAGCCCTGCACAATTATACCCTTGCAGTCTAAGTTCCCCTCCCCTCATGCGACGGTTGGGTCCAACAGCAATATTTGGCTCTGGGCTCTTCTTCTTCCTCATTGGATCCTTTCCCTGTCTCCAGGCAGGACGTTCCTTTTCTTATCTTGAACAGCTGCGGCTTCTGCCGATGCTTTCAGCCCCCTTACCTTCCTGGTTTGCCCCCGTTTCAGGGCCTTCCTTCACGTAGCTACGTAAGAGCGCAGCATAGGGTCAGCGTGGCTAGCTGAAAGTTCACAGCTTGCAGTCGAAGGCTTCAGCAGGTCTTTGGATCCTTATCTGAGCTGAAAAGTGACTTCTACAACAAGCGAGGGTCCTATTTATAGAGTTCAGTCTCTGGACCTCTGGAACCTTCTCTCGGCCCCGTTCCAGGAGTGCTAGAGATACCAGTCGAACCAAGAGGGGCGACCAGTCGAACCAAGAGAAGTGGCACCAGGTCCCTCCCCAGGCCGTATGTGGGGGGAAGAAGGCACTTCAGAGACCGCGGGGATGGGCCGAGGCAAGGCCGTCCTGCCTTCGCGGGACTCCCTCCCTCCCCCTCACTCCAGGTACTGTCCCGTCCTGCGTCCTAGCGACCCTCGCTCTGCGTTGTGGTTTTAGCAGCCATTGAGCACCAAGGCTGTTGGAGACATCTTCTTGCTTTGCACTAGCAGTTCTCTACCAGCGGTTCGGCGGTGACCCCTGCAGGGACGGGAGGAAGAGACAGTGTCACCCAGGGCCACCTCCCTGTCCCCAACTCTCTGCTCTGGGGGTCTCGGTGACCCCCTCCCACAGCCTGATGTGGCTCTGGCTGAGCAAGGAGAGCTGGGGCCACCCAGTCCATCCCCCCTGCTCCCACACCGTACCTGCGGCTGAGCCACCAGACCCCCCGTCCGTGCCTGCGAGAGAGAAATAGCCGTGAGCTGCCAGCCCCGCGCTCACTACGGGCACAGTGCACGTGCCAGGAGCCGGCCTGGGAGCCACGGCCACGCTGCAGCCACTGGGAGAGGAGGATGGTGCTGCAAGCACCGGAGGGGAGACTCGACCTCTTCCATACGTCCCCGCTACGGGGCTTTAAAGAGGGGCAGCACAGGGAGGATGAGCAGTCGGGAAATGCCAGCGGTGGCCAAAAATCAGAGCCATGAGACCGCCCCAGCACTGGGCAGTGGATGGAGCCGGACCTGCCCCCGGTACTCACCTGACACCTTGCCGTACTCCTCCTTCTTCTTCCCTACAGAAAGAAAGAGGCATCAGCATCCACTGCACTTTGCCACCAGGTTCAGGGGCTCCCCAGAGCGCAGCGGCTCATGGCCATAGCCCCTCCCAGCCCCCCAGGCCCTGCCCTCCTCCCGTACCCCTTTGCCTCACCAACTCCAGTGCTTTCCCTGATTTGTACTTCCAGAAGGCGAATCCAGCCATGACAGCAATGACAGCCAGGACGGCAACAGCCACGGCCACCACGATGGTGAGCAGGTTGGACTCCGGCTCTGGGGGAGAGCAGGGCCGTGAGGAGGGGAAGGGGAACCACCCCAGCCCACCGCTCCACGTGCCCAAGGCCACCGGGCTCACCCCACGCAAAGACACCGGGCTCGGGCAGGCTGGCGTGCTCCACGCGGCACCGGTACTTGTCCTTCTCCTCCGGCCGCGCCTCGATGGAGGCCCAGGTGTAGTAGGTGCCGTCGCTGTTGGGTGTGATGCTGCCCCACTCCGTCTCCTGGTCCCTCACCTCGCCCGCCTTCAGCCAGCTGACAGTGATGGGCCGCGGGTAGAAGCCGTAAGCGCGGCAGTACAAGGTCAGGATCCCGTGGGCCTCCTTCCCCGACACTCGCACCGTGGGGGGCTCTGGGGAGGGGCAGGCCGTGAGGACCGGCACACGCACCCACACCACCCGGTCCCCGGGCTCCCCGTCTCGCCCTCACCTTTCCTCTCCAGCACGGCCCGCCCGTAGCTCACGTATTTCCTCAGCCACTCGATGCAGGTGTTCTCCAGGTAATGCTTCCAGTGCTCAGTGACAGTCCCGTCCTCCTCCCACTTCCGTTTGGTGATCTGTGCCCCCGCGTCGGCCGCGATGAACGTCATCGTGTCCACGTCAAAGGCCATGAAGTCCCTCCCGTCGTAGGCGTTCTGATAAATCCCCCTGGTGCTACCGTCCTCCAGGAGGTCACAGCCGTACATGGACTGCCGCGTGTGAGTCCCTGAAACGGAGATGGGGCTGAGGGGCTGGGAGGGGGCGGCCAGGAGCCTCCCAGTCCCGGGATGGGGTCCTGGGCACTGGGGGGGTGGGGATGCGCTGGGCTGGGGTGGCCAGAAGCCCCCCTGGCTCTGGGACAGGGGCTCCCAAGCGCTGTGGGGCTGCGACAGGGCAGGCAGGAGCCCCTCGCGCTGGGGGACAGGGTGGCTGGGAGCCCCCTGACAATGAGCCCAGGCAGGGAAGGGCCGGCACAAGGCGGGGCAGCAGCGTGGGGCAGGGCAGGATCTTGGGCGTGGGAACTCCCCTGGCCCACGCAGCCCTGCCCCAGCCCCACGGAGCTCCAGCCCCCACTCACCCCCGCTCTGGTTGTAGCGGGCCCGCAATGTGTCCAGGTTCGCAAGAGCAACCTGGTGATGGCTCTTTCCGATCCGGGTGTTCCTGTCCCAGTACTGCTGATCCAGGGGGATGGGAGACAAAGCAGAAGGCGCAGTGGGTGTCCGCCGATGAGTTATTCCGTAGGCGATTAGGAGGAATCTCTGCATCGGTCGCCCTCGTCCTTACGGGAGACTTCAGCCTCCCAGACATCACCTGGGAATGCCCCGCTGCTGTGACGGGCAGGTCTGGGAATTGCTGAAGCTCACGGAAGAGGACTGTGTGTCACCAGCACTCAGTGACCCAACTAGGAGAGACGCCCCCCGAGACTTGTTCTTTGTGAACGGAGAAGGACTCGTGGCAGACGTGACGGTCGGTGGCTGTCTTGGCCACAGTGATCACGAAATGGTTGAGTTTACGGGGGTGTTGGTCGGCAGCAGCATCAACAGCAGTCAGTGGTGTGTCAGCAGCCGAGAGGGCAAACCGCATCCTGCGGTGTCCCCATCCCTGCTCCTGGTGTCCCCATCCTGCCTCCTGGTGCATCAAACACAGCATCACCAGCTGGTCAAGAGAGGGGATCATGGCGCTGTATTCAGCGCTGGTGCAGCCTCACCTGGAGTACTGTGTGCAGATGTGGGCCCCAGCATTTGAGAAGAACATCAAGGTCCTTGAAGACGTCCAGAGGAGGGCACCCAAGCTGATGCAAGGCTGGAAGGCATGGCCTCTGGGGAGCGGGGAGGACTTTGGGCTTGTCTAGCTTGGAGAGAAGGAGGCTGAGGGGCGATGGCATGGCTCTCTGCAGCTTCCCGAGGAGGGGACGTGGAGAGGGAGGTGCTGAGCTCTTCTCCCTGGGATCCAGGGACAGGACGCCTGGGAACGGCTCAAAGCTGCATCAAAAAGAGGGGAGATTCGGACTAGAGCTAAGGAAGCAATTTTTCAGCACGAGGGTGGGGAGACACCGGCACAGGTTGCCCAGAGAGCTGGCAGATGCCCCATCCCTGGAAACATTTGAGGTTGGGTTGGACACAGCTCTGAGCAACCTGCTCGAGCTGAAGAAGATGCCCCTGCTCGAGCTGAAGATGATGCCCCTGCTCGAGCTGAAGATGTCCCTGCTCGAGCTGAAGACGATGCCCCTGCTCGAGCTGAAGATGTCCCTGCTCGAGCTGAGGATGATGTCCCTGCTCGAGCTGAAGATGTCCCTGCTCGAGCTGAGGATGATGTCCCTGCTCGCGCTGAAGATGTCCCTGCTCGAGCTGAGGATGATGTCCCTGCTCGCGCTGAAGATGTCCCTGCTCGAGCTGAGGATGATGCCCCTGCTCGTGCTGAAGATGTCCCTGCTCGAGCTGAGGATGATGCTCCTGCTCGCGGCAGGGGGGCTGGGCCAGGTGACCTCGAAAGGTCCCTTCAACCCAAAGCAATTCGCTCATCACCTGCACCGACTCCTACGGGGGTACGGGCTGGGGCCCCTCAGCAGCTCCCGCACGGGGAAGCCGAAGGCCGGCCAGGGAAAGGAGAAGCCTCCGCAGGGCCCCTTCTCTCCCACAGACGCCAGGAGGAGCTGCGGCTGCTGGGGCACAGGCGCAGACCAACGCCTGGGGCCTTCCCGCTGCTGCCGCAGGAGGGGGACGGCCCAGGCTGAGCCCCCCGAGGGACCGGGCTGTTCACCCCGCGGGCGCTGGGGGACCGGGGCAAAGCAGCTCCCGCCACGCCGCTGCCGGAGAGGCTTCCCGACCCCGACCGACTCGGCACGGCTCCTGGCCCGCCACGGCTGAGGGGACTTGAACGGCGCTCTTGAAAGGTGATCAAATACTTAGCGATGGTCTCTTGTCTTTGGCAAGAGCGCTTTCCTCTCTCCATAGGTACGTCCAGATAAGAACCCCTGTGCCTTTGGGTTCGCCGATACGTTCATTGAAGCCAGGAGACCGGGCGTACCTACGAACTTGGAAAGAGGAGCCATCGACTGAAAAGTGGACGGGACCTTACTTAGTATTGTTGACAACTAACGCTGCTGTGAAGCTACGGGGAATCAACGCCTGGAGGAGGCACAGCCCGACGGAGGGTGGGGACCGGCATTTATTCTGCACACCAGGAAATGTACACATGCAGAAGAAATAAGTTACATCCTCAAAATTTAAAAAAACAGGAATGCCTGTGGTGCTGAGTTTGAAAAGAATCAGAAAACAGGAAGCTGACGCTGCCAGAAGAGCCCCCACCGTAGCCGGGGGTGGGCAGGCGCAGCAGGACAAGCTCTCTCTGCAGGCAGCTCCCAGCATCCTCCAGCACCGCTCTGCGTGCTGGGTGAAAAAGCTGGGGAAAGGGTAAACTGATCCTGGGGTGCATGGGCACCCCCGCAGCTCGGGGAAGGTGTCCCTCGCGCCCGCTGTCCCCTGTGCCCGGCACTGCCCGTGCCCGCTGTCCCTGTGCCCGGCATCGCTCACGCCTGGCAGTGCTCTTGCCCAGCGCCCCACGTGCCCAGTGCCCAGTGTCACTGGCACCCGAATATCACTCGTGCCCCAGGTACCATGTCCCTCGTGCCCGGCATCGCTTGTGCCTGGCACCCCTTGCACCCGCTGTCCCCGTGCCCGGCATCGCTCGCGCCTGGCAGCTCCTGTGCCCGGCACTGCTCCTGCCCGGCCTCTCTCGTGCCCGCTGCTCCCGGTTTCGGCTGGCACAGAGTTCGGTTTCTTCCTAGGAGCTGGCCTGGTGCCGGGGTTTGGATTTAGGGGGAGAAGAATGGTGGCACCCCCTGAGGTCTGAGCTGTGGCTCAGCAGTGCTTACGCTGCTCCAGGCCTTTTCAGCTTCCCCTGCCCTGCCAGCGAGAAGCTGGGAGGGGGCACAGCCAGGACAGCTGACCCAGGCTGGCCAAAGGGCTGGTCCATACCCTGTGACGTCATGCCCAGTATGGCAACTGGGGGGAGTGGGCCGGGGGGGCGATCGCTGCTGGGGAGCTGGCTGGGCATCGCTCGGCGGGCGGTGAGCAATTGCATTGTGGCTCACGTGTTTCGTGTATTATATTGTTAATATTATTACTATTATTATTATTATTATCATTATTATTATTTTGTTATTACGATTTTCCCTCCCTTTTCCGTCCCATTGAACTGTCTTTATCTCAACCCACCAATCTGACTTTTTTCCCCCGATTCTCTCCCCCGTCCCACTGCGGGGGCAGCGAACGGCTGTGTGGTGTTTAGCTGCCTGCCGGGTTAAACCACGACATCCCCACGTGTCCCCGCCACATCCCCAGCTGTCCCCAGTGTGTCCCTGACGCATCCCCGTGGTGTCCCCAGCCGTCCCTGCCATGTCCCCAGCTGTGTCCCAAGCCTTGTCGCTGCCACAGCCCCACCATGTCCCCACCGTGTCCCTGACATAGAATCATAGAATCATAGAATTGTTAAGGTTGGAAAAGACCCTTAGGATCATCAGGTCCAACCGTTAACCTACCACTGCCAAGTCCACCACTAAACCATGTCCTCAAGCACAGCATCTCCCCGTCTTTTAAATCCCTCCAGGGATGGGGACTCAGCCCCTTCCCTGGGCAGCCTGGGCCAGGGCCTGACCACTCTTTCAGTGAAGAAGTGTTTCCTAATATCCAACCTAAACTTACCCTGGTGCAGCTTGAGGCCATTTCCTCTCGTCCTATCACTTATTACTGGGGTGAAGAGACCAACCCCCACCTCGCTACAACCTCCTTTCAGGCAGTTGTAGAGAGCAATAAGGTCTCCCCTCAGCCTCCTCTTCTCCAAACTAAACACCCCCAGCTCCCTCAGCCGCTCCTCATAAGACTTGTGCTCTAGACCCTTCACCAGCTTCGTTGCCCTTCTCTGGCCATGCTCCAGCACCTCCATGTCCTTCTTGGAGTGAGGGGCCCAAAACTGAACACAGTACTCGAGGTGCAGCCTCACCAGTGCCGAATACAGGGGCACCATCACCTCCCTGCTCCTGCTGGCCACACTATTCCCGATACAAGCCAGGATGCCATTGGCCCTCTTGGCCACCTGGGCACACTGCTGGCTCATGTTTAGGTGGCTGTCAACCAACACCCCCAGGTCCTTTTCAGCCAGGCTGCTTTCCAGCCACTCCTCCCCAAGCCGGTAGCGTTGCCTGGGGTTGTTGTGACCCAAGTGCAGGACCCGGCACTTGGCCTTGTTGAACCTCATACAGTTGGCCCCGGCCCAACGACCCAGCCTGGCCAGGTCCCTCTGCAGGGCCTTCCTGCCCTCCAGCAGATCGACACTCCCACCCAACTTGGTGTCATCTGCAAACTGACTGAGGGTGCACTCAATCCCCTCATCCAGATCATCGATAAAGATATTGAACAGGACCGGCCCCAACACTGAGCCCTGGGGAACACCACTCGTGACCGGTCGCCAACTGGATTTGGCTCCATTCACCACCACTCTCTGGGCTCGGCCGTCCAGCCAGTTTTTAACCCAGCGCAGAGGGCACTTGTCCAAGCCATGAGCAGCCAGCTTCTGCAGGAGAATGCTGTGGGAGACGGTGTCAAAGGCCTTACTAAAGTCCAAGTAGACAACATCCACAGCCTTTGACACGGTCCCCCACAATATCCTCCTCTCTAAATGGGAAGGATATGGATTTGATGGGTGGACTGTTCAGTGGATAAGGAATTGGCTGGATGGTCGCATCCAGAGGGTGGTGGTCACTGGCTCGATGTCCAGATGGAGATCAGTGACGAGTGGTGTCCCTCAGGGGTCTGTACTGGGGCCAGTGCTGTTCAGTATCTTCATCAATGACACAGACAGCGGGATTGAGTGCACCCTCAGCAAGTTTGCAGATGACACCAAGCTGAGCGGTGCAGTTGACGCCTCAGGGACGGGATGGCATCCAGAGGGACCTGGACAGGCTTGAGAAGTGGGCCTGTGTGAACCTCATGGGGTTCAACAAGGACAAGTGCAGGGTCCTGTACCTGGGTGAGGGCAATCCCCGGTATCAGCACAGGCTGGGGGATGGAGGGATGGAGAGCAGCCCTGAGAAGAAGGACTTGGGGGTGCTGATAGACGAAAAACTGGCCATGAGCTGGCAATGTGCTCTCGCAGCCCAGAAAGCCACCCGTCTCCTGGGCTGCATCCCCCGCAGCGTGGCCAGCGGGGCGAGGGAGGGGATTCTGCCCCTCTGCTCCGCTCGGGGGAGACCCCCCTGGAGCCCTGCGTCCAGCTTGGGGGTCCTCAGCACGGGAAGGACAGGGAGCTGTTGGAGCGGGGCCAGAGGAGGCCCCAGCAATGGTCCGAGGGTGGAACAGCTCTGCTGGGAGGACAGGCTGAGAGAGCTGGGGGTGCTCAGCCTGGAGAAGAGGAGGCTGTGGGGAGACCTCAGTGCGGCCTTGCAGGGCTTAAAGGGGGCTACAAGAGAGATGGGGACAGGCTTTTTAGTAGGGCCAGTAGCGATAGGACAAGGGGTGATGGTTTAAACTAAAGGAGGGGAGATTTAGACAAGATATAAGGAAAAGATTTTTCACAATAGGAGCGGTGAAATGCTGGAACAGGTTGCCCAGAGAGGTGGGAGCTGCCCCATCCCTGGAAACATTCAAGGCCAGGCTGGATGGGGCTCTGAGCAACCTGATCTGGTTGAAGATGTCCCTACCCATTGCAGGGTGGATGGACTGGATGGGCTTTAAAGGTCCCTTCCATCCCAAAGCACTCTATGATTCTATGATTCTTTTTTCCTTGTTTACCAGAACAAGAGCACGGCTCCATGCCAGGGCATAGTTAAAGTGGAAACGGAATGCGGCTCATTCTTGGCAACAGCCCCGGCAGGAAAACGGGGCGGTGGGGCCGGAAAGACTCCGCATGGCCGGGAAACGGGGCCAGTATAAAAGCCTGGCCAGGGCCCTGCCCGTTTGTTCCCCTCAGCGGTGCTGGCGTTTGGGAGGGCAGCAGCAGCATACGGAGCCCCCAGGCCTTGGGTGCCCGTGGAGCCCGGGGCGGCCGTAGTGCAGGTAGGGCCCTGCCGTCGGTGCTGCTGGGCCGCTGGCTGCGGGGGCAGGGGGAGCGGTGGGGAAGGGAGCCTGGCGGGCTCGCCCGCCCCGTGTGCCCCCGGTTTCGCCTCCCGCCGGGGCCGGGGAGGGAGCGGGAGCTTGTGGCCTCCTGCTGCCCGCTGTGCCCTCAGCAGGCGTTGGGACGGGCAGGCTGAGAAGGAGCCAGTTCCCACCCGCTGTGCCTGGCTCTGCTTTCGCTCTGGGGGGCAGAAGGGGCCCTGGGGAGGCTTTCTCCCTCCCTTTGTTTTCTGCCTCCCGTTCTGTCTTTCTTTTTTAAAATTTCTGCCTCCCGTTCTGTCTTTTTTTTTTTAAATTTCTGCCTCCCGTTCTGTCTTTTTTTTAAAAAATTTCTGCCTCCCGTTCTGTCTTTTTTTTTAAAAATTTCTGCCTCCCGTTCTGTCTTTTTTTTTTAAATTTCTGCCTCCCGTTCTGTCTTTTTTAAAATTTCTGCCTCCCGTTCTGTCTTTTTTTTTTAAAATTTCTGCCTCCCGTTCTGTCTTTTTTTTTTTAATTTCTGCCTCCCGTTCTGTCTTTTTTTTTTTAAATTTCTGCCTCCCGTTCTTTTTCCCCCTGTCTCTCTGGGTTGGTTTTTTTCTGCCTGTCTGGGGTGAGTCTGGTATTGTCCTGCCTCTCTGGGTTGGTATGGTTTTTTCCTGCCCCAGCAGCAGGGGAGCTGCTGCCGTCCCCCAGCCCGGGTCATTCCCCCAGGAACGGCCACGATGTCTCGGCCCCGCTCGGCAGCCAGCGCTGCTGCCTGGAGCTCTCCCGCCTGGGCTCGGGCTCGCTGTGGCAGGGCTGCACCGCTCCCTCGGGCCCCGGGGCTCCCTAGGGCTGCGCTGGGCTCCTGGCAGGGCCTCGTCCCGCCCGGGCTTTCCCGGGCAGTGGGGTCTCCTGCGGGACCCCCCTCCTCCACAGCCCCCCCTCTGCGGGCGATGGTGCTCCCTTCCCTGCTGGGGCCGCTTACAAGAAGGAGCTGCTTCATCTGCCGCTTCCCTTGGCCCTGGCAGGGAGCCGGGCTCTTGTCTCAGCAAACAACCACAGAGAATGGGTGCTGCAAGCCCTGCCCGCAGAAGCAGCTGCTTTGCCCAAGCCCCCAGAAGCAGCTCTGGGGTCAATAGTGCTGTCCCCAGGGGCAAGCTGAAGCAGGGGTGCTGGGGCTGCTGGTGGTGGTGTGCAGCAGCGGTGGTGAGCGGAGGAGGGCTGAGCAGAGGGGTTGGGGGGACCCTGGCCCCCCGTTCCCATGCCTGGGCCCCCGCTGGTGGTGGGGCAGGGGGGGCTGAGTGGTGGGAAGGGGGATGCTCCCAGCTGCAAGTGCCTTGCGGCCGGGCTGGGCAGGGTGGGTGCGGGGCGGTGGGGAGGGTGCTGGCTCTGCTGGGGGCCAGGGCCGGTCCCTGAGCTCCCTTGTGCTGCGTTTGTCTCCCCAGGAGCTGGGGACAGGCTGCGGCGTCAGCGGGGGAGCAGGGACTGGGCAGGACTGTGCTGGCATCGCCTTCCCGAGCCTGGGGGTCACCGCAGAGCCACGGCTGATCTGTGAGAGGCAAGCACGGCCCCAGTCGGTGTACAGAATTAAACATCCTGATCTGTCTCGTCACCGCCAGGCTCTGTGCAATCTCCCCATATGATCATACCAGCTGCAGAGGTAAAACTGTGCCTAAGCCAGGCTTGAAACAGCTTTGCCAGCCGTTGTGATGCCTTGGGAGAAAATTCCTGCGTGTGACAAGCCAAGAGATTCCCCTTTTCCGTGTGCCACTGATGGGAACGTGAAGAAGCCCCTGTGTTGCCCGGCCATAGGGACGTCCCCCCACCCAGAGGTGCCTGGGCAGCAGGACAGCAGGACAGACGGAAGGCTTCTGGGTGAGTGCAGGGCCAGCCCTGTGGCCTGCAGGGAGGGGCCAGCGTCCCTGTGGCAGTGTCAGCCCCCGAGGACTGGGGCTGGCAAGCGTGAGGCTTCTTCCAGCTGTCTGGAAAGGGCTCGCATTCTGCTCGGTCCCAGCCAGTGGTCTGCAGCACCCACCCCCCGCCTCCCCAGATCCTTGGCAGCTCTCCTGCTGCAGGTTGTCCCCCCACGTCTGGGGTGGGAGAGCCTTGTCCCCAGTCTGTGGGACAGCACCGTCCTCAGCGCCAGCGGCTTTTTCCTCCCCCAGGCAAGTGGTGTGCAGGCCATGGAGTGTGCGCCCTGGTGCTGGCTGTGCTCGTGGCTCTGGTGCTGGCTTTGGGCGCGGCTGTTGCTGTACAATCAGGTAAGGGAGGAGCGGCTGCCTCCGTCCGGCCCCTGGGCGCAGAGCTGCGTGTGCCAGGGTCCCTGGCAGCAAAGTGGGGCTCCCCGTGGGGGGAGCGCGGGGCTGCCTCCTTCCCTGCCCCAGGGAGCTGGGTGCCCTGGTCCCCGTGGAGCGGCAGCCTCTGACCTTCTCCCCTTCTCCCCTTCCCTCTCCAGCAGGACGGCGTGGAGGGAACGCGGATCTGCCTGTGGCTGCGGTGCTGGCCTGTCCTTGGGACTGGGTTGGGTACCGCAACGTGTGCTACTACCTCTCGAGCGAGGAGGGGAGCTGGGAGTGGAGCCAGGAGCGGTGCTCCTCGCTCGGGGCCTCGCTGGCCATGCTCAAGATGGGCTGGGAAATGGTGAGTGAGGGGCTGTTGTGGCTGCGTGGGGGCAAAGGGGGGTTTGTGGGCTGGGTGCAGGCCCTGGGGTTGGCGCTGGGCAGGCGAGAGGTGCTTGTAGGGAGAGAGCTGCAGTTCTGCCGCGGGGCCTTGGAGGGAGGGAGGCGGGGGTGCAGTGTGGAGCCCAGGGCGCGTCTCCCCGTGCGCGGTGCTCGGCCGGAGCCCGAGCGGGGCAGAGGTGGGGCAGAGCAGGAGCAGCAGCGCTGGTGGGGCTGGGGAGCTCCTGCAGAAGCCTGTGGAGCTCGTTGGAGCAGGCGCTGGGTGGGAGCTGCTGGCACCCCACGGCCGGTGGCAGCGGTGCGGGGCCGGGGCTGGCTGCGAGGCCGGCAGGGAGCCGCGTGGGGCTGGGCCAGTGACTGGCGTGGGGCTGGCAGCAGCTCCTGACTGTTGGCTTCTCTCTTTCCTACCCAGGATTTCCTCTGGCACCTCAAGGGCAATGTTGATTACTGGCTTGGGCTGCGGAGACGGGGCGAGCGCCTGGAGTGGGTGGATGGCAGCAGCTTCAACCTCCCGTGAGTCCCGTCGCGAGCCGGGGCCGTGGGGCGAGCGTCCTGCGGTGGGACGGGCAGGGGCCTGGTGGGACGTGTGGGCCGGGCCTGTCCCTTGCAGGCAGCCCTTGTCTCCTGGTGCGAGAGGGCACAACCGCCAACCCGACGGTACCAGCGGTGCCTTTCCTTCTTGTTGCAGGATCCATGTGTGGGGTCAAGAACCTTGCCTCTACTTGAACGACCGTGATCTCGCGAGTTCGAGCTGCTCCCAGTCCCGGCCGTATCTCTGCAGCAAGCCCCAAGCTCTGATGGGACAGAGCTGATGGAGAAAGGACCCTGCCCTTGCTGCGGACTCACAGCTTCTGCTCTTCCACCAGCACAGAGCAGCGCTGAGGGCAGGAGATCCCCACGACAGGTCCGGGTTGTTGCTGGTCTCAGCAGCAGCTCAGTGCCAGGTCTCGGGGAGGTGAACCTGCAGGAAGGGGAGACGTCGTGGAAGTTGATATGTGGCTGCCTGGGCTGGGACCTTGGCTTGCTCCTTCTGGGACCGCCCCAGAACTCATCTCGCTTCTCTCACAATTCATATATCACCCTATGTATCTTTTTGCACTGTGGTGATGGAGCTGGAGCGGCTGCTCCCGCATGAGATGGGTGCCGACAGCTCAGCAGAGGTCCCTGGGGCTGTGCTGGGCAGAGGGGACACAGAGCCGGGGTGTGAAGTGTCTCTTGTGTGATGCTAAAAAGAGTTAGAGATCTTGATGCTATTTTTCTACTTTATTTTCTCCTGTATTTTTCTAATTTTCTATGTATTAAAGGATGTCACAGTGTCCTGGCTGTCCCTTCTGTTGTGAAGGCGCCTGCTGCAGGCAGCCCTGTCCGCTCCCCTCCTCGCCCCCGGCTGCACTTTCCAGCCTGGCGTTGGGAGCATTGGGGTACCCGTGTGTGAGGTGACGGCTGCCCCCGGGCTCCTCTCCCTGGCGCCGTGGCCGCGTGGGGTGCCGGAGGCTGGAGGGGGATGGCTGGAGCTCTCTGCTGGAGCCCATCTCGCGGCGCTGGCTCTACCCGATGGCCAGGCGAGTTCTGGGGCTGCCCCCGGGCCGTGCGCTGCTGGAAGGCACCGGCCCTCCCCATCAGCCCTTGTTTTCCTGCGTACGGGGGCTCTTGGGGCCCCCCAAATCCTGACCCCCTCGAGAAGGGGCTGCGGCAGGAGCCCCAGCAGCAGCTGAAAGCAGCCGTGGGCGTTGGGGACGAACCCGCCCAGGGTGGTGGGTGAGCAAACGTGGCCGTGTCCCCTGCTGTGCGGGAGGGCCCCTTCCCAGTGCACTTCAGCTGGTGCCAACTGGTACATTTGAGCATAAAATTTTTTTTATGGTCTGCAAACTGTTTATGCATACTTAGAACATTCTGGGTCAATCGTCCATCTCCATCCAACAGCCTGGTCTTAGCTGGGATACAAGTCCTTGCTATGGCCAAACGTCTCCCGGAGAGAATTTCTGCTGGCGTTAGTCCTATGGGTTGTCGCCAGGCATTTTGCACATCCCATGGAGCTAAGTGCAATGCATCCGGCCACTTCAAACCAGTGTTTGTGGATATTTTTCCTGCCTTCTCTTTTAAGGTTCTGTTCATTCTTTCTACCTGTCCCCCTGTCCGATTCAATTGATCTGGGAATTCCATATCTGGGTATAATTTCCTTTAATAATGCTTTTACTGCTCCCCCTGTGTCCGCTTTTCTCATGGAGAAAGCTTCTACCCAACCTGACAGTTGGTCTGCTAGAACCACTAAATGTTTGTATCCCCTGGTGTGTAGCAGATCTGTGTGATCTCTTTGCCATCCCTGAGAAGGGAAGCAGGCCCATGGTCGTCCCCCTAACTCTGAGCTTGGCTTAATACTTGAAAAATTTTGGCAGGTTGCGCAGCTACTCGTCATCCTTTTTGTGGCGACAAATTGCGTGTTTCCTCTCCGTTGGATTCCCTTTCCCTGACGATGTGAGATATCCTCGTCTTTTCCACAGCATTCCTATCGCATGGCACACCCCGAAGGCATACCGAGAGCCCATGCAGATATGGACTCGTTTTCTCTTGCCTGCATGAGCTGTGCGCATCAAAGCTGCCACTTCCACTCCCTGTGCGCTCAGCCTTGTCGGGAGTGGGTCAGCTTCTATCGCTTGTCCTTGCCTGACCACAGCGTACCCAGTCCGTCGTTGTCCGTGCAAATAGGAGGATGAGCCAGCTCCAAACAGAGCCAAGTCTCGATTCTGCAAAGGAACCTCAGTTAAATCTGTTCAGGGTTTGCTAGAAGCGAGCATTCCCCGTTCACACTGATGATGTTCTTCCCCTGCGTCAGGCGATGGTCACAACGTCGCAGGATTCAGGCTATCGCATCTCCTCAGGATAACGTTATCTGCCACTGGGAGAATGAGCTCATACCTACGTGTCCGTTGTGGTGACAATGCTTAGGTCACACATTGCTTCAGGAGTATTTCTGCTTCGTGTGGGACACAAACCCTCACTGAATGGCCTAAGATAAGCGGGTGACTTTTCTCCGATACAGCCGCTGTTGCCGCTGCTGATTTAATACAAGCTGGTGCTCCTGCCGCCACTGGATCAAGCCGAGTTGAATAATAGGCGACTGGCCTGTGAGGCAGACCCAATTTCTGCGTTATTCCTCCACTGGCTATCCCTTTTCGCTCACCTACACACAAATTAAAGGGTTTTGTACAGTCTGAGAGTCCAAGAGCGGGAGCTGATGCCAAATCTCCTTGCACTGTCTTAAAAGCTTGCTCCTTTTCCGGACCCCATGCAATAGGTTCTGCCTACTCCTTACTTGTTACTTTTGGCAGTGATCTTGTTAATTCTCCCAACCCAGGAATCCATGGTCAACAAAATCCCACAGCTCCAAGGAACCCTCGCAGCCGTTTCTTTGTGACCGGACGTGGAAGCTTTATTACGGCTTCTCTTCTTTCCCGAGTCTATTACTCACTGCTCTTCCCTTAGGATAAACCCTAAATGTTTAACTTTCTTCTGACACAGCTGAGCTTTGGCTGGAGCTGCACGATGACCTTTCTCTGCTAAGGCAGTACATAGATGCAGAGTGTCTTTTATACAGGCATCCTCATCTTTACTCGCTCTTAGCAAATCATCTACATGTTGTCCAAGAGCCAATTCGCCCGCTAATTTTCTCTCTCTCAAGTAATTTCTCAGTATTCGTGAAAAAGTTGTAGGAGACCCTCCACAGCCTTGTGGGAGAGGAGTCCAGGCTAACTGTTGTCCTTTCCATGTAAAGGCCAACAAAAGTTGGCTGTCCTCACCTAAAGGGATGCTGAAGGAGGCAGGGTTAGATGGATCACAGTAAAATACCTTGCCCAATGTGG
Organism: Theristicus caerulescens; assembly: GCA_020745775.1. Taxonomy (NCBI): domain Eukaryota; kingdom Metazoa; phylum Chordata; class Aves; order Pelecaniformes; family Threskiornithidae; genus Theristicus; species Theristicus caerulescens. The sequence goes on from CM036580.1 coordinate 3,888,920, forward strand.
TATTTGTAAAAGTACGGTAGAGGGATGGGGCACTACTGGATGAGGAGTCACCAAGTACTGATTAACCACCCGCACATCTTGTACAAAACGATAGTCCAGGTCCCCATCTTCACCTAATCTCTTTTTTTCTTTTTTTTTCCGAGGAGTATAGGAGTATTATCTGGTGACACACACACTTTCAGAATCTCTTGGGCTAAATACCGGTCTGTCTGCTTTTGGATGCTCTTCTCAGCTTCTTGAGGAATCGGATACTGTTTCACAGCCAGAGGGGCGTCTCCTCCCTTTGTTTTTTTTGTTTACGGGTTAAGCTGAAACTAGGAATCCTACATCCGTGCTAGTTTTACTCCACAGCTTTGTCGGTACCGAGATCAATACCTCCGGGTGAAGGAAGTGTGAAGGAAGGGTGAAGGAGCTCCCTTAATGGTATTCAAGGGTCACTTCCATTCGCATTACACTCTGCGCATATATTCGAGAGCAGCTGGGCACACCTCTCGGCATCTTCCCTTAGGCGGGGCGTCTTACTTGCCCACACCACTCCGGCACCAGGTGTCCAAGGCTGGTGCCTATGAAAGGTTAACACTGGCCCAGTCTCTGCCAGGCCCCAGGTTGCACAGCAGCAGGATTAGGAACAGGAGTCACAGTGAAAGGAAAGAGTCCGGCAGCCCTGGCAGGTAAACAGGAGGAGAATCAGAAGACAGAGACGACAGATAAGGTGGGCTTGAACTACTCACAGGACTTTCTTGTGTGGTAGCTTCTGCTGCTGCTGCAATTACCCCCTTTTTCTTTTTCGACTTTTGTCCTGGAAGCTTTCTCTCCCCAGGCCATGCATGCCATCCGTACCAGTAATCCAGCTGGTGTGGGTACCTCTCCTCCAGTCCATGTCTCCAACACATTGGTTTGTTCCCCAGGCGCCCTTTTTAGATAATTCCGCTGTACCAGAAATGTTCTCCCAATTCTGTCAAACCTCGGCTAAGGGCCTCCCCTTTTCTACGCTGGGGACATTGCCCATTTCTTGTCCTTAATTATGTCCGATTTACGCCGATCCGGCCACGCACCACCTTTGTGTGAGCTACGCTGATCAGGCCACGCACCCCCTAATTCAACAGTCTCGAGTCTGCTCAGGGAATTTTTTAACACTCACCTTTCGGAGCCTCCCTCTCCAAAGGTCCCAGGTAAATTCACCCGCTGCCGGCAGTTGGATGTTTGGAGGAGGTGTCACCCAAACCGGCAAGAAACCTCTTCAACACCAATGCAGCCTTAAGAAGCAGGCATGCTCTTTATTGCAGCGCTGGATGCACGGGGGATAGCTCCACCTAACGTGCATGCCGTATGGGGCATCAGTCAAAGCTTATATCCTGCACAGTCTCCGACACGACGTACGCCAGGGGAATTTATTGAGTGGTCCAGCGGTGAAGAGCAGCTCGAGCTGGGTGCCTCCAGGGAGGGACCCCAAGCAAAGAAAGCCCTGCACAATTATACCCTTGCAGTCTAAGTTCCCCTCCCCTCATGCGACGGTTGGGTCCAACAGCAATATTTGGCTCTGGGCTCTTCTTCCTCATTGGATCCTCTCCCTGTCTCCAGGCAGGACGTTCCTTTTCTTATCTTGAACAGCTGCGGCTTCTGCCGATGCTTTCGGCCCCCTTACCTTCCTGGTTTGCCCCCGTTTCAGGGCCTTCCTTCACGTAGCTACGTAAGAGCGCAGCATAGGGTCAGCGTGGCTAGCTGAAAGTTCACAGCTTGCAGTCGAAGGCTTCAGCAGGTCTTTGGATCCTTATCTGAGCTGAAAAGTGACTTCTACAACAAGCGAGGCCCCTATTTATAGAGTTCAGTCTCTGGACCTCTGGAACCTTCTCTCGGCCCCGTTCCAGGAGTGCTAGAGATACCAGTCGAACCAAGAGGGGCGACCAGTCGAACCAAGAGAAGTGGCACCAGGTCCCTCCCCAGGCCGTATGTGGGGGGAAGAAGGCACTTCAGAGACCGCGGGGATGGGCCGAGGCAAGGCCGTCCTGCCTTCGCGGGACTCCCTCCCTCCCCCTCACTCCAGGTACTGTCCCGTCCTGCGTCCTAGCGACCCTCGCTCTGCGTTGTGGTTTTAGCAGCCATTGAGCACCAAGGCTGTTGGAGACATCTCCTTGCTTTGCACTAGCAGTTCTCTACCAGCGGTTCGGCGGTGACCCCTGCAGGGACGGGAGGAAGAGACAGTGTCACCCAGGGCCACCTCCCTGTCCCCAGCTCTCTGCTCTAGGGGTCTTGGTGACCCCCTCCCACAGCCTGATGTGGCTCCAGATGAGCACGGAGAGCTGGGGCCACCCCGTCCATCCCCCCTGCTCCCACACCGTACCTGCGGCTGAGCCACCAGACCCCCCGTCCGTGCCTGCGAGAGAGAAATAGCCGTGAGCTGCCAGCCCCGCGCTCACTACGGGCACAGCGCACGTGCCAGGAGCCGGCCTGGGAGCCACGGCTGCGCTGCAGCCACTGGGAGAGGAGGATGGTGCCGCAAGCACCGGAGGGGAGACTCGACCTCTTCCATACGTCCCCGCTACGGGGCTTTAAAGAGGGGCAGCACAGGGAGGACGAGGGGTCAGGAAATGCTGGCAGTGGCCAGAAACCGGAGCCACGAGACCCCCCAGCACTGGGCAGTGGATGGAGCCGGACCTGCCCCCGGTACTCACTTGATGCCACACCGTAGCCCTTCTTCCCTTTCCCTGATTTGTACTTCCAGAAGGCGAATCCAGCCATGACAGCGATGACAGCCAGGACGGCAACAGCCACCGCCACCACGATGGTGAGCAGGTTGGACTCCGGCTCTGGGAAATTTTTTTTAGAAAATTTCTGCCTCCCGTTCTGTCTTTTTTTTAAAAAATTTCTGCCTCCCGTTCTGTCTTTTTTTTTTTAAATTTCTGCCTCCCGTTCTGTCTTTTTTTTAAAAAATTTCTGCCTCCCGTTCTGTCTTTTTTTTTTTAAATTTCTGCCTCCCGTTCTGTCTTTTTTTTTAAAAATTTCTGCCTCCCGTTTTTTTTTTAAATTTCTGCCTCCCGTTCTGTCTTTTTTTTTAAAAATTTCTGCCTCCCGTTCTGTCTTTTTTTTAAAAAATTTCTGCCTCCCGTTCTGTCTTTTTTTTTTTAAATTTCTGCCTCCCGTTCTCTCTTTTTTTTAAAAAATTTCTGCCTCCCGTTCTGTCTTTTTTTTTTAAATTTCTGCCTCCCGTTCTTTTTTTTTTTAAATTTCTGCCTCCCGTTCTGTCTTTTTTTTAAAAAATTTCTGCCTCCCGTTCTGTCTTTTTTTTTTAAAATTTCTGCCTCCCGTTCTGTCTTTTTTTTTTAAATTTCTGCCTCCCGTTCTCTCTTTTTTTTAAAAAATTTCTGCCTCCCGTTCTGTCTTTTTTTTAAAAAATTTCTGCCTCCCGTTCTGTCTTTTTTTTTAAAAATTTCTGCCTCCCGTTTTTTTTTAAATTTCTGCCTCCCGTTCTGTCTTTTTTTTAAAAAATTTCTGCCTCCCGTTCTGTCTTTTTTTTAAAAATTTCTGCCTCCTTTTCTGTCTTTTTTTTTTAAAATTTCTGCCTCCCGTTCTCTCTTTTTTTTAAAAAATTTCTGCCTCCCGTTCTGTCTTTTTTCTTTTAAATTTCTGCCTCCCGTTCTGTCCCCCAGCCCAGGTCATTCCCATCGGAACAGCCACGATGTCTCGGCCCCGCTCGGCAGCCAGCGCTGCTGCCTGGAGCTCTCCCGCCTGGGCTCGGGCTCGCTGTGGCAGGGCTGCACCGCTCCCTCGGGCCCCGGGGCTCCCTAGGGCTGCGCTGGGCTCCTGGCAGGGCCTCGTCCCGCCCGGGCTTTCCCGGGCAGTGGGGTCTCCTGCGGGACCCCCCTCCTCCACAGCCCCCCCTCTGCAGGCGATGGTGCTCCCTTCCCTGCTGGGGCCGTTTACAAGAAGGAGCTGCTTCATCTGCCGCTTCCCTTGGCCCTGGCAGGGAGCCGTGCTCCTGTCTCAGCAAACAACCACAGAAAATGGGTGCTGCAAGCCCTGCCCCCAGAAGCAGCTGCTTTGCCCAAGCCCCCAGAAGCAGCTCTGTGGTTAACAGCCCTGTCCCCAGGGGCAAGCTGAGGCGGGGGTGCTGGGGCTGCTGGTGGTGGTGTGCAGCAGCGGTGGTGAGCGGAGGAGGGCTGAGCAGAGGGGTTGGGGGGACCCTGGCCCCCCGTTCCCATGCCTGGGCCCCCACTGGTGGTGGGGCAGGGGGGGCTGAGTGGTGGGAAGGGGGATGCTCCCAGCTGCGAGTGCCTTGCGGCCGGGCTGGGCAGGGTGGGTGCGGGGCGGTGGGGAGGGTGCTGGCTCTGCTGGGGGCCAGGGCCGGTCCCTGAGCTCCCTTGTGCTGCGTTTGTCTCCCCAGGAGCTGGGGACAGGCTGCGGCGTCAGCGGGGGAGCAGGGACAGGGCAGGACTGTGCTGGCATCGCCTTCCCGAGCCTGGGGGTCACTGCAGAGCCACGGCTGATCTGCGAGAGGCAAGCACGGCCCCAGTCGGTGTACAGAATTAAACATCCTGATCTGTCTCGTCACCGCCAGGCTCTGTGCAATCTCCCCATACGATCATACCAGCTGCGGAGGTAAAACTGTGCCTAAGCCAGGCTTGAAACAGCTTTGCCAGCCGTTGTGATGCCTTGGGAGAAAATTCCTGCGTGTGACAAGCCAAGAGATTCCCCTTTTCCGTGTGCCATGGGAGGAGAGGAGGGGAACGGACTCTCCTCCACTGATGGGAACGTGAAGGAGCCCCTGGGTCCCCCGGCCGTAGGGACGTCCCCCCACCCAGAGGTGCCTGGGCAGCAGGACAGCAGGACAGACAGAAGGCTTCTGGGTGAGTGCAGGGCCAGCCCTGTGGCCTGCAGGGAGGGGCCAGCGTCCCTGTGGCAGTGTCAGCCCCCGAGGACTGGGGCTGGCAAGCGTGAGGCTTCTTCCAGCTGTCTGGAAAGGGCTCGCATTCTGCTCGGTCCCAGCCAGTGGTCTGCAGCAGCCACCCCCCGCCTCCCCAGATCCTTGGCAGCTCTCCTGCTGCAGGTTGTCCCCCCACGTCTGGGGTGCGAGAGCCTTGTCCCCGGTCTGTGGGACTGTCCCTTGGCTTTCTCGCTGCCAGCTGTGTGTGTGCGGGGGCAAAAGGGCTGGGGGGTCCCTGCCGCGTTCCCTGGGCAGCTGGTGGTGCTGGGGGTGGCGGGGATGCGAGGGCCGTGCCTGCTGTGGGACAGCACCGTCCTCAGCGCCAGCGGCTTTTTCCTCCCCCAGGCGAGCGGCGCGCAGGCCATGGAGTGTGCGCCCTGGTGCTGGCTGTGCTCGTGGCTCTGGTGCTGGCTTTGGGCGTGGCTGTTGCTGTACAATCAGGTAAGGGAGGAGCGGCTGCCTCCGTCCGGCCCCTGGGCGCAGAGCTGCGTGTGCCAGGGTCCCTGGCAGCAAAGTGGGGCTCCCCGTGGGGGGAGCGCGGGGCTGCCTCCTTCCCTGCCCCAGGGAGCTGGGTGCCCTGGTCCCCGTGGAGCGGCAGCCTCTGACCTTCTCCCCTTCTCCCCTTCCCTCTCCAGCAGGACGGCGTGGAGGGAACGCGGATCGGCCTGCGGCTGCGGTGCCGGCCTGTCCTTGGGACTGGGTTGGGTACCGCAACGTGTGCTACTACCTCTCGAGCAAGGAGGGGAGCTGGGAGTGGAGCCAGGAGCGGTGCTCCTCGCTCGGGGCCTCGCTGGCCATGCTCAAGATGGGCTGGGAAATGGTGAGTGCGGGGCTGTTGTGGCTGCGTGGGGGCGAAGGGGGGGTTTGTGGGCTGGGTGCAGGCCCTGGGGTTGGCGCTGGGCAGGCGAGAGGTGCTTGTAGGGAGAGAGCTGCAGTTCTGCCGCGGGGCCTTGGAGGGAGGGAGGGAGGCGGGGGTGCGGCGTGGAGCCCAGGGCGCGTCTCCCCGTGCGCGGTGCTCGGCCGGAGCCCGAGCGGGGCAGAGGTGGGGCAGAGCAGGAGCAGCAGCGCTGGTGGGGCTGGGGAGCTCCTGCAGAAGCCTGTGGAGCTCGTTGGAGCAGGCGCTGGGTGGGAGCTGCTGGCACCCCACGGCCGGTGGCAGCGGTGCGGGGCCGGGGCTGGCTGCGAGGCCGGCAGGGAGCCGCGTGGGGCTGGGCCAGTGACTGGCGCGGGGCTGGCAGCAGCTCCTGACTGTTGGCTTCTCTCTTTCCTACCCAGGATTTCCTCTGGCGCCTCAAGGGCAATGCTGATTACTGGCTTGGGCTGCGGAGACGGGGCGAGCGCCTGGAGTGGGTGGATGGCAGCAGCTTCAACCTCCCGTGAGTCCCGTCGGGAGCCAGGGCCGTGGGGCGAGCGTCCTGCGGTGGGACGGGCAGGGGCCTGGTGGGACGTGTGGGCCGGGCCTGTCCCTTGCAGGCAGCCCTTGTCTCCTGGTGCAAGAGGCCCTTTCCTTCTTATTGCAGGATCCATGTGTGGGGCCGAGAACCTTGCCTCTACTTGAATGACCGTGATCTTGCGAGTTCGAGCTGCTCCCAGTCCCGGCCGTATCTCTGCAGCAAGCCCCAAGCTCTGATGGGACAGAGCTGATGGAGAAAGGACCCTGCCCTTGCTGCGGACTCACAGCTTCTGCTCTTCCACCAGCACAGAGCAGCGCTGAGGGCAGGGGATCCCTACACCTGGTCCGGGTTGTTGCTGGTCTCAGCAGCAACTCACTGCCAGGTCTCGGGGAGGTGAACCTGCAGGAAGGGGAGACGTCATGGAAGCTGATGTGTGGCTGCCTGGGCTGGGACCTTGGCTTGCTCCTTCTGGGCCCACCCCAGAACTCATCTCGTTTCTCTCGCAATTCATATATCACCCTGTGTATCTTTTTGCACTGTGGTGCTGGAGCTGGAGCGGCTGCTCCCGCATGAGATGGGTGCCGACAGCTCAGCAGAGGTCCCTGGGGCTGTGCTGGGCAGAGGGGACACAGATCCGGGGTGTGAAGTGTCTCTTGTGTGATGCTAAAAAGAGTTAGAGATCTTGATGCTATTTTTCTGCTTTATTTTCTCGAGGGTTTTTCTAATTTTCTATGTATTAAAGGATGTCACGCTGCCCTGGGGGTCCCTTCTGTTCCCAAGGCGCCTGCTGCAGGCAGCCCTGTCCGCTCCCCTCCTCGCCCCTGGCTGCACTTTCCAGCCTGGCGTTGGGAGCGTTGGGGTCCCCGTGTGTGAGGTGACGGCTGCCCCCAGGCTCTTCTCCCTGGCGCCGTGGCCGCGTGGGGTGCCGGAGGCTGGAGGGGGGGATGGCTGGAGCTCTCTGCTGGAGCCCGTCTCGCAGCGCTGGCTCTGCCCGATGGCCAGGCAAGTTCTGGGGCTCCCCCCAGGCCGTGCGCTGCTGGAAGGCACCGGCCCTCCCCGTCAGCCCTTGTTTTCCTGCATACGGGGGCTCTCGGGGCCCCCCAGATCCTGACCCCCTCGAGAAGGGGCTGCGGCAGGAGCCCCAGGAGCAGCTGAAAGCAGCTGTGGGTGTTGGGGAAGAACCCGCCCAGGGTGGTGGGTGAGCAAACCTGGCCGTGTCCCCTGCTGTGTGGGAGGGCCCCTTCCCAGTGCACTTCAGCTGGTGCCGACTGGTACCATTTGAGCATAAAATTTTTTTTATGGTCTGCAAACTGTTTATGCATACTTAGAACATTCTGGGTCAATCGTCCATCTCCATCAAACAGGCTGGTCTTAGCTGGGATACAAGTCCTTGCTATGGCCAAACGTCTCCCAGAGAGAATTTCTGCTGGCGTTAGTCCTATGGGTTGTTGCCAGGCATTTTGCACATCCCATGGAGCTAAGTGCAATGCATCCGGCCACTTCAAACCAGTGTTTGTGGATATTTTTCCTGCCTTCTCTTTTCAGGTTCTGTTCATTCTTTCTACCTGTCCCCCTGTCCGATTCAATTGATCTGGGAATTCCATATCTGGGTATAATTTCCTTTAATAATGCTTTTACTGCTCCCCCTGTGTCCGCTTTTCTCGTGGAGAAAGCTTCTACCCAACCTGACAGTTGGTCTGCTAGAACTACTAAATGTTTGTGTCCCCTGGTGTGTAGCAGATCTGTGTGATCTCTTTGCCATCCCTGAGAAGGGAAGCAGGCCCATGGCCGTCCCCCTAACTCTGAGCTTGGCTTAATACTTGAAAAATTTTGGCAGGTTGCACAGCTACTCGTCATCCTTTTTGTGGTGGCAAATTGCGTGTTTCCTCTCCGTTGGATTCCCTTTCCCTGACGATGTGAGATATCCTCGTCTTTTCCACAGCATTCCTATCGCATGGCACACCCCGAAGGCATACCGAGAGCCCATGCAGATATGGGCTCGTTTTCTCTTGCCTGGATGAGCTGTGTGCATCAAAGCTGCCACTTCCACTCCCTGTGCGCTCAGCCTTGTCGGGAGTGGGTCAGCTTCTATCGCTTGTCCTTGCCTGACCACAGCGTACCCAGTCCGTCGTTGTCCGTGCAAATAGGAGGATGAGCCAGCTCCAAACAGAGCCAAGTCTCGATTCTGCAAAGGAACCTCAGTTAAATCTGTTCAGGGTTTGCTAGAAGCGAGCATTCCCCGTTCACACTGATGATGTTCTTCCCCTGTGTCAGGCGATGGTCACAACGTCGCAGGATTCAGGCTATCGCATCTCCTCAGGATAACGTTATCTGCCACTGGGAGAATGAGCTCATACCTACGTGTCCGTTGTGGTGACAATGCTTAGGTCACACATTGCTTCAGGAGTATTTCTGCTTCGTGTGGGACACAAACCCTCACTGAATGGCCTAAGATAAGCGGGTGACTTTTCTCCGATACAGCCGCTGTTGCCGCTGCTGATTTAATACAAGCTGGTGCTCCTGCCGCCACTGGATCAAGCCGAGTTGAATAATAGGCGACTGGCCTGTGATGCAGACCCAATTTCTGCGTTATTCCTCCACTGGCTATCCCTTTTCGCTCACGTACACACAAATTAAAGGGTTTTGTACAGTCTGAGAGTCCAAGAGCGGGAGCTGATGCCAAATCTCCTTGCACTGTCTTAAAAGCTTGCTCCTTTTCCGGACCCCATGCAATAGGTTCTACCTACTCCTTACTTGTTACTTTTGGCAGTGATCTTGTTAATTCTCCCAACCCAGGAATCCATGGTCAACAAAATCCCACAGCTCCAAGGAACCCTCGCAGCCGTTTCTTTGTGACCGGACGCGGAAGCTTTATTACAGCTTCTCTTCTTTCCTGAGTCTATTACTCACTGCTCTTCCCTTAGGATAAACCCTAAATGTTTAACTTTCTTCTGACACAGCTGAGCTTTGGCTGGAGCTGCACGATGACCTTTCTCTGCTAAGGCAGTACATAGATGCAGAGTGTCTTTTATACAGGCATCCTCATCTTTACTCGCTATTAGCAAATCATCTACGTGTTGTCCAAGAGCCAATTCGCCCGCTAATTTTCTCTCTCTCAAGTAATTTCTCAGTATTCGTGAAAAAGTTGTAGGAGACCCTCCACAGCCTTGTGGGAGAGGAGTCCAGGCTAACTGTTGTCCTTTCCATGTAAAGGCCAACAAAAGTTGGCTGTCCTCACCTAAAGGGATGCTGAAGGAGGCAGGGTTAGATGGATCACAGTAAAATACCTTGCCCAATGCGGTATTTGTAAAAGTACGGTAGAGGGATGGGGCACTACTGGATGAGGAGTCACTCCGTACTGATTAACCACCCGCCCATCTTGTACAAAACGATAGTCCAGGTCCCCATCTTCACCTAATCTACTCTTTTTTTCTTTTTTTTTTCCGAGGAGTATAGGAGTATTATCTGGTGACACACACACTTTCAGAATCTCTTGGGCTAATACCGGTCTGTCTGCTTTTGGATGCTCTTCTCAGCTTCTTGAGGAATCGGATACTGTTTCACAGCCAGAGGGGCGTCTCCTCCCTTTGTTTTTTTTGTTTACGGGTTAAGCTGAAACTAGGAATCCTACATCCGTGCTAGTTTTACTCCACAGCTTTGTCGGTACCGAGATCAATACCTCCGGGTGAAGGAAGTGTGAAGGAAGGGTGAAGGAGCTCCCTTAATGGTATTCAAGGGTCACTTCCATTCGCATTACACTCTGCGCATATATTCGAGAGCAGCTGGGCACACCTCTCGGCATCTTCCCTTAGGCGGGGCGTCTTACTTGCCCACACCACTCCGGCACCAGGTGTCCAAGGCTGGTGCCTATGAAAGGTTAACACTGGCCCAGTCTCTGCCGGGCCCCAGGTTGCACAGCAGTAGGATTAGGAACAGGAGTCACAGTGAAAGGAAAGAGTCCGGCAGCCCTGGCAGGTAAACAGGAGGAGAATCAGAAGACAGAGACGACAGATAAGGTGGGCTTGAACTACTCACAGGACTTTCTTGTGTGGTAGCTTCTGCTGCTGCTACAATTACCCCCTTTTTCTTTTTCGACTTTTGTCCTGGAAGCTTTCTCTCCCCAGGCCATGCATGCCATCCGTACCCGTAATCCAGCTGGTGTGGGTACCTCTCCTCCAGTCCATGTCTCCAACACATTGGTTTGTTCCCCAGGCGCCCTTTTTAGATAATTCCGCTGTACCAGAAATGTTCTCCCAATTCTGTCAAACCTCGGCTAAGGGCCTCCCCTTTTCTACGCCGGGGACATTGCCCATTTCTTGTCCTTAATTATGTGCGATTTACGCCGATCCGCCCACGCACCACCTTTGTGTGATCTACGCTGATCAGGCCACGCAGCCCCTAATTCACCAGTCTCGAGTCTGCTCAGGGAAGTTTTTAACGCTCACCTTTCGGAGCCTCCCTCTCCAAAGGTCCCAGGTAAATTCACCCGCTGCCGGCAGTTGGATGTTTGGAGGAGGTGTCACCCAAACCGGCAAGAAACCTCTTAACACCAATGTAGCCTTAAGAAGCAGGCATGCTCTTTATTGCAGCGCTGGATGCACGGGGGATAGCTCCACCTAACGTGCATGCCGTGTGGGGCATCAGTCAAAGCTTATATCCTGCACAGTCTCCGACACGACGTACGCCAGGCGAATTTATTGAGTGGTCCAGCGGTGAAGAGCAGCTCAAGCTGGGTGCCTCCAGGGAGGGACCCCGAGCAAAGAAAGCCCTGCACAATTATACCCTTGCAGTCTTAAGTTCCCCTCCCCTCATGCGACGGTTGGGTCCAACAGCAATATTTGGGTCTGGGCTCTTCTTCTTCCTCATTGGATCCTTTCCCTGTCTCCAGGCAGGACGTTCCTTTTCTTATCTTGAACAGCTGCGGCTTCTGCCGATGCTTTCGGCCCCCTTACCTTCCTGGTTTGCCCCCGTTTCAGGGCCTCCCTTCACGTAGCTACGTAAGAGCGCAGCATAGGGTCAGCGTGGCTAGCTGAAAGTTCACAGCTTGCAGTCGAAGGCTTCAGCAGGTCTTTGGATCCTTATCTGAGCTGAAAAGTGACTTCTACAACAAGCGAGGCCCCTATTTATAGAGTTCAGTCTCTGGACCTCTGGAACCTTCTCTCGGCCCCGTTCCAGGAGTGCTAGAGATACCAGTCGAACCAAGAGGGGCGACCAGTCGAACCAAGAGAAGTGGCACCAGGTCCCTCCCCAGGCCGTATGTGGGGGGAAGAAGGCACTTCAGAGACCGCGGGGATGGGCCGAGGCAAGGCCGTCCTGCCTTCGCGGGACTCCCTCCCTCCCCCTCACTCCAGGTACTGTCCCGTCCTGCGTCCTAGCGACCCTCGCTCTGCGTTGTGGTTTTAGCAACCATTGAGCACCAAGGCTGTTGGAGACATCTCCTTGCTTTGCACTAGCAGTTCTCTACCAGCGGTTCGGCGGTGACCCCTGCAGGGATGGGAAGAAGAGACAGTGTCACCCAGGGCCACCTCCCTGTCCCCAACTCTCTGCTCTGGGGGTCTCGGTGACCCCCTCCCACAGCCTGATGTGGCTCTGGCTGAGCACGGAGAGCTGGGGCCACCCCGTCCATCCCCCCTGCTCCCACACCGTACCTGCTTCTGAGCCACCAGACCCCCCGTCCGTGCCTGCGAGAGAGAAATAGCCGTGAGCTGCCAGCCCTGCGCTCGCTACGGGCACAGCGCACGTGCCAGGAGCCAGCCTGGGAGCCACGGCCGCGCTGCAGCCACTGGGAGAGGAGGATGGTGCCGCAAGCACCGGAGGGGAGACTCGACCTCTTCCATACGTCCCCGCTATGGGGCTTTAAAGAGGGGCAGCACAGGGAGGACGAGGGGTCGGGAAATGCTGGCAGTGGCCAGAAACCGGAGCCACGAGACCGCCCCAGCACTGGGCAGTGGATGGAGCCGGACCTGCCCCTGGTACTCACCTGACACCTCGCCGTACTCCTCCTCCTTCTTCCCTACAGAAAGAAAGAGGCATCAGCATCCACTGCACTTTGCCACCAGGTTCGGGGGCTCCCCACAGCGCAGCGGCTCATGGCCACAGCCCCTCCCCGCCCCCCAGGCCCTGCCCTCCTCCCATACCCCTTTGCCTCACCAACTCCGGTGCTTTACCTGATTTGTACTTCCAGAAGGCGAATCCAGCCATGACAGCGATGACAGCCAGGACGGCAACAGCCACCGCCACCACGATGGTGAGCAGGTTGGACTCCGGCTCTGGGGGAGAGCAGGGCCGTGAGGAGGGGAAGGGGAACCACCCCAGCCCACTGCTCCACGTGCCCAAGGCCACCGGGCTCACCCCACGCAAAGACACCGGGCTCGGGCAGGCTGGCGTGCTCCACGCGGCACCGGTACTTGTCCTTCTCCTCCGGCCGCGCCTCGATGGAGGCCCAGGTGTAGTAGGTGCCGTCGCTGTTGGGCGCGATGCTGCCCCACTCCGTCTCCTGGTCCCTCACCTCGCCCGCCTTCAGCCAGCTGACGGTGATGGGCCGCGGGTAGAAGCCATAAGCGCGGCAGTACAAGGTCAGGATCCCGTGGGCCTCCTTCCCCGACACTCGCACCGTGGGGGGCTCTGGGGAGGGGCAGGCCGTGAGGGCCGGCACACGCACCCACACCACCCGGTCCCCGGGCTCCCCGTCTCGCCCTCACCTTTCCTCTCCAGCACGGCCCGCCCGTAGCTCACGTATTTCCTCAGCCACTCGATGCAGGTGTTCTCCAGGTAATGCTTCATCTGCTCAGCAAAAGTCGTCTCCTCCTCCCACTTCCGCTTGGTGATTTGCGCCGCCGCGTCGGCCGCGGTGAACGTCATCGTGTCCATGTCGAAGGCCATGAAGTCCCTCCCATCATAAGCGACCTGCCGATACCCCCTGGTGCTACCATCCTCCAGGAGGTCACAGCCGTACATGCGCTGCAGCGTGTGAAACCCTGAAATGCGACCAAGGAGACGGGGCTGAGGGGCGGCTGCAGCCCTGGGCCTTCAGTGGGGCACGGACCCCCCGGCAGCGCCCCCCACCCCAGCCCTGCCTGAGGCCCGGGGGGATCGGGCACCGGCACGACAGCTGCCCCCCGTCCAGCACTCGGGCTGTCACGTAACGCCCTCATGCAGAGCCCCTGCACCCAGCCCCACGGCACCCTGGGACAGCGAGGGGCTGCCATGGCTCCCAAATGCTGGGGGGGACACAGGGAGATGGGATGGGGTGGGGAAGCCCTGCTGGCTCTGGGATGGGGGCCTGAGCACCATGGGGAGCGCAAGGAGCTGGGACAGGGCAGGCGGGAGCTGCAGGGACAGCGAGGGGCTGGGAGGGGGAGGCCAGGAGCCTCCCAGTCCCACGATGGGGTCCTGGGCACTGGGGGGGTGGGGATGTGCTGGGCTGGGGTGGCCAGAAGCCCCCCCCGGCTCTGGGACAGGGGATCCCAAGCGCTGTGGGGCTGCGACAGGGCAGGCGGGAGCCCCTCGCGCTGGGGGACAGGGTGGCTGGGAGCCCCCTGACAATGAGCCCAGGCAGGGAAGGGCCGGCACAAGCCGGGGCAGCAGCGTGGGGCAGGGCAGGATCTTGGGCGTGGGAACTCCCCTGGCCCACGCAGCCCTGCCCCAGCCCCACGGAGCCCCAGCCCCCACTCACCCCCGCTTTGGTTGTAGCGGGCCCGCAATGTGTCCAGGTCCACGCGGTAAAGCTGCTGAGCGTTCTGTGCCTTCCGGGTGTTCCTGTCCCAGTGCTGGGGGTCCACAGCCCCTCTCACCCAGTCCACCTGGGGCTCCATCTTCTCCGTCTCGCTGTCGTAGCGCACAAAGGGGTTCCCATCCACGTACCCCACGGACACGAACTGGGGAAGCCCCGGGCTGGGCTCCGACACCGCAACATCCAAGTAGCGCAGGGAGTGGAGCCCTGCGGGGACACGGGGGGCGGTCAGAGGTGGGGGGCAGCGGGGCTTGGGGGGGACAGGGGTGAGGGTGCCCGGGGGCAGGGACGGAGAGCGAGGCTGGGTGGGGTCGGGGGTGCCCGGGAAAGCGGGGGGGGGGGAGGGAAGGGGGGGGGGGGGGGGTCCGAGGGGGTACCCGGCGTCCGGGGAGGGGGACCGAGGGGTCCCTGTGGCCGGGGAAGGGGAGTCCAGGGGGGTCCCGGTGAGCAGGGAAGGAGGGGGATCGAGGGAGGGGGTCTCCGGTGTCCCGGGAAAGGGGGTGCAGGGGGGTCCCGGTGCCCGGGGGGGCTCCCGGTGCCCAGGGAAGGGGAGTCCAGGGGGGTCCCGGTGAGCAGGGACTGGGGGGGACGTGTCAAGGGGGGCCCGGTGCCCGGAGGGGGCTCCCGGGTCCCCGCCCGCCCTCACCGCTCGCCGCCGCCCCGCCGAGGACCCCCAGCAGCAGCCCCAGGCCCAGCGCCCGACCCGGACCCATCGCGCTGCTCCGCGTCGTCCTCCAACCCGCGCGGCCCCGCCCCTCCCCGCCATTGGCGCCACCACCGCCCGCCCGACAATGGCAGCCCGATATCCGTCGGACGTCACCGGGCGCCGGGCAGATCCCGGCTCCGCAGTTGGCGAAAGCGAAAGCGAAAGCACCGGAGGCAGCGCGGGGGGAGTTGGGCCGGGACAGGGCACCCCGGGACCCCCCGCGACCCCGCACCCCCGGGACCCTCGGCCCGGGACCCCCCCGCGTCCCCACGCACCCCCGCACCCAGTGCTCCACCAGTGTCCCTCGCTCCTGCCGTCCCTCACCCCACTCTCCCTCCCACCGGCCATCCTGCTCCTGCTGCTCCTCCTTCCCGGTGTCCCTGGGGCTGCACATCCCCCTCCTGCTCTCCCTCCTGCCGGACGCTCCTGCTCCTGGTGCCCCCCCGTGCTGCTGTCCCCCCTGCCAGACACAGCCCCTCAGCGCCTGTCTGCGGGACCTCGCAGCAGGAGACCTTCTCCTCAGCACCCGTCTCCGTGGCCTCAGAAGAGGAAACCTTCTTCTCGGCGCCCAGCTGCGTGGCCTCAGAGCAGAAGACCTTCTCCCTGCCCCTTTGCGTGGTCCCAGAGCAGGAGACACACCTGCAGTGCTGGGATGGAGGGCCATCAGCCCCTCAGGAGGGGCAGGCGGGGCAGGCGAGGTGGAGGAGTTGCACCGTACGGAAGGGAGAGCTTTGGCCGCACGACCGTCACGG
This sequence comes from Theristicus caerulescens, assembly GCA_020745775.1. Taxonomy (NCBI): domain Eukaryota; kingdom Metazoa; phylum Chordata; class Aves; order Pelecaniformes; family Threskiornithidae; genus Theristicus; species Theristicus caerulescens. The sequence continues at coordinate 3,904,425 of CM036580.1, forward strand.
TTCGGGATGACGTGGTCCAGAGCCTCTGGGGGAGGATCAGGGGGATGGAAGGCAAAGCAGAAGGCGCAGTGGGTGTCCGCCGATGAGTTATTCCGTAGGCGATTAGGAGGAATCTCTGCATCGGTCACCCTCGTCCTTACGGGAGACTTCAGCCTCCCAGACATCACCTGGGAATGCCCCGCTGCTGTGACGGGCAGGTCTGGGAATTGCTGAAGCTCGCGGAAGAGGACTTTGTGTCACCAGCACTCAGTGACCCAACTAGGAGAGACGCCCCCCGAGACTTGTTCTTTGTGAACGGAGAAGGACTCGTGGCAGACGTGACGGTCGGTGGCTGTCTTGGCCACAGTGATCACGAAATGGTTGAGTTTACGGGGGTGCTGGTCGGCAGCAGCATCAACAGCAGTCAGCGGTGCGTCAGCAGCCGAGAGGGCAAACCGCATCCTGCGGTGTCCCCATCCCTGCTCCTGGTGTCCCCATCCCTGCTCCTGGTGCATCAAACACAGCATCAGCAGCCGGTCAAGAGAGGGGATCATGGCGCTGTATTCAGCGCTGGTGCAGCCTCACCTGGAGTACTGTGTGCAGATGTGGGCCCCAGCATTTGAGAAGAACATCAAGGTCCTTGAAGACGTCCAGAGGAGGGCACCCAAGCTGGTGCAAGGCTGGAAGGCCTCTGGGGAGCGGGGAGGACTTTGGGCTTGTCTAGCTTGGAGAGAAGGAGGCTGAGGGGCGATGGCATGGCTCTCTGCAGCTTCCCGAGGAGGGGACGTGGAGAGGGAGGTGCTGAGCTCTTCTCCCTGGGATCCAGGGACAGGACGCCTGGGAACGGCTCAAAGCTGCATCAAAAAGAGGGGAGATTTGGACTCGAGCTAAGGAAGCAATTTTTCAGCATGAGGGTGGGGAGACACCGGCACAGGTTGCCCAGAGAGCTGGCAGATGCCCCATCCCTGGAAACATTTGAGGTCGGGCTGGACGGGGCTCTGAGCAACCTGCTTGAGCTGCGGATGATGTCCCTGCTCGAGCTGAAGAAGATGGCCCTGCTCGAGCTGATGATGATGCCCCTGCTCGAGCTGAAGAAGATGCCCCTGCTCGAGCTGAAGATGATGCCCCTGCTCGAGCTGAGGATGATGTCTGTCCTGGTTTCAGCTGGGATAGAGTTAATTTTCTTCTTAGTAGCTGGTAGAGTGCTGTGTTTTGGATTTAGGATGAGAATAATGTTGATAACACAGTGATGTTTTGGTTCTTGCTGAGTAGAGTTTACACTGGTCAAGGACCTTTCAGCTTCCCGTGCTCTGCCAGGGGCACGAGAAGCTGGGAGGGAGCAGAGCCAGGACAGCTGACCCAGACTGGCCAATGGGCTATTCCATACCATATGACATCACACTCAGTATAGAAGCTGGGGGAAGAAGAAGGAAGGGGGGGACATTTGGCATGATGGCGTTTGGCTTCCCAAGTAACCGTTACGCGTGATGGAGCCCTGCTTTCCTGGGGATGGCTGAACACCTGCCTGCCCATGGGAAGGAGGGAATGAATTCCTTGCTTTGCTTTGCTTGTGCGCGCGGCTTTTGCTTTACCCATTAACCTGTCTTTATCTCAGCCCGTGAGTTTTCTCACTTTTACTCTTCCGATTCTCTCCCCCCTCCCACCGGGCGGGAGTGAGCGAGCAGCTGGGTGGGGTTTAGTTGCCGACTGGGGTTAAACCACGACAGTCTGCTACAGACCACTGGCTGGGGACCGAGCAGAATGCGAGCCCTTTCCAGACAGCTGGAAGAAGCCCCGCACCCACCCTGCCCAGCCCGGCCGCAAGGCACTCGCAGCTGGGAGCATCCCCCTTCCCACCACTCAGCCCCCCCTGCCCCACCACCAGCAGGGGCCCAGGCATGGGAACGGGGGGGGGGGGGCAGGGTCCCCCCAACCCCTCTGCTCAGCCCACCTCCACTACCTTTTATCTCTGGATTTAGCTCTCATCCTTGTCTCGGTTCCACACCTCTCATTTCAAGATCTCCCACGAGCAGCCGGCAGCAAAGAGCACCCATGCAGCTTTCCCCGCTGAGCATCCTCTCCCGGGCTCCTCTCGGCCTGCAAAACTTCGGGGGTTTTACCTCTGCGCTTCGCTGGGACGTGCCTCTCGTTAGGGTATCGGGGCGAAAGCTCGGGTAAGGAGGATTAATTAGGAATAACAGCAGCCTCGGCTGCCGCGGTGCTTGGTGCCGAGCAATCGCGTGCACTTTAATACGGGGGATGTTTCTAGCTTGCTTTTGGTCGCCCTCCTTCTGGTATTCTCAAGGCAGCATTCTCAAAGCAGGAATATAACACAGCAATGATCATACGTGGAATTAATTACATACAAATACACGTATTGTTAATACGGCCACACGGTGGAGCTGGCTGCGTGGTGCAGACAGAAATATGAACTGGGCGAACAGGGGGAGCGAAGGGAAGAGGCAGGCGCGGTAGTGGGAGAAATTGCCTTCCTCTGAGCGAGGAGACAAAGAAACTGGGGCCAAGTAAAGGAGAGAGGCGGAAGGGCGAGGCTGGAGCTGGGAAAGGCGGCAGGGACGCGAGCTGGAGAGAAGGGCAGTCGTGGATTTTGCTTTCTAAATTTCTGGGGTGAAATAAAGTGCTGTTAAAACTGCAATCATAGAATCATAGACTATCGGGTTGGAAGGGACCGCAAGGGTCATCTGGTCCAACCTTTCCAGCACAATCTAGACGAGATGGCCCAGCACCACGTCCAGCTGAGTCTTAAACGTGTTCAGCGTAGCGGAGTCAACCCCTTCCCTGGGGAGATTATTCCAATATTGACTGTTCTCATTGGAAAAATTTACCTCTCGTGTCCAATGGGAATCCTCCTGGCAGTAACTTGCACCCGTTACCCCTTGTCCTCACCATGGGACTCCCTGTAAAAAGGGAGTCTCCATCTTCTTTGTAGCTCCCCTGTAAGTACTGGTGCATGGGGATGAGATCCCCTCTAAGCCTCCTTTTCTCCAGGCTGAACAAGCCCAGCTCTCTCAGCCTGTCCCCATACAGCAGCTGCCCAGACCCTTGACCATCTTGGTGGCCCTTCTCTGGACCCCTCCAGCCTGCCCACAGATTTTTTGTACAGCGGGGACCAGAACTGCACACAGCATTCCAGGTGTGGGCTGACAAGCGCCGAGTAGAGAGGGATGATGACTTCTTCATCTCTGCTGGTGATGCCCTTCTTGATGCAACCCAGCATCCTATTGGCCTTCTTGCCCACAGCAGCACACTGCTCACTCATGTTGAGCTTCCTGTCCACCAGGACCCCCAGGTCCCTTTCCACGGGGCTGCTCTCCAGCCAGGTGGATCCCAGGCTGAGCTGCACTCCTGGGTTATGTTTTCCCAGGTGCAAGACCTTACACTTGTCTTTGTTAAACTCCCTAAGGTTCTTGTTAGCCCACTCTTCCAGCCTATCCAGATCTTCCTGCAGGGGGGCTCTCCCTTCCAGAGTCTCTACTTCCCCACTCAGTTTGGTGTCATCAGCAAACTTCATCAGGCTACACTTGATCCCGTCGTCCAGATCACTTATGAAGATAGTGAAGAGCGTTGGGCCCAATATCGATCCCTGGGGGACCCCGCTTGTGACGGGTTGCCAGTTTGAATAAGAGCCATTTACCACCACCCTTTGGGTGCGGCCCGTCAGCCAATTCCTCACCCACTGCACAGACCACTTGTCCAGGCCGTAACGCATCAGGTTCTCCAGGAGGAGGCCGTGGGGAACCGTATCGAAGGCCTTGGAGAAGTCCAAGTAGACAACATCGACCGCTCGCCCCATGTCAACCGAGCAGGTCACTTTATCATAGAAGGCCACCAGATTTGTCAGGCACGATCTGCCTTTTGTGAGGCCCTGTTGGCTTTTCCCAGTCACGTGCTTCATTTGACTCGTGATGGCCCCCAGGAGGATCCGTTCCATGACTTTCCCGGGGACTGAAGTAAGACTGATGGGCCTGTAATTACCCGGATCCTCCCTTGAGCCCTTCTTGTAGATAGGGGTAACATTTGCCTTCCTCCAGCCCTCTGGGACATCCCCCCCACCTCCACGACTTCTCGAAGATTATAGAGAGTGGCCCCGCAATGACATCGGCCAGCTCCCTCAACACCCTCGGGGGGATGGCGTCAGGGCCCATCGATTTGTAGGGGCCAAGCTCCTGTAATAATTCACATACTAACTCCTTCGTCACTGATGGTGGGTCTGTGTTGGGATCCTCCTGGATTTGTGTTCCCAGTGCCTGGGATCCAACCGTGTTGGTAAAGACAGGGGTGAAGAAGGTGTCGAGAACCTCTGCCTTTTCAGCAGTGCTGGTGACTGATTCACCCCTGCTGTTGAACAGCGGGCCTATGTTTTCCTTCTGTTTCTGCTTGCGACTCACAGACCGGAAGAACCCTTTCTTGTTATTTTTGACGTCTCTGGCCAGTTCCAATTCAAGCTGAGCTTTTGCCTTTCTAACTGCATCTCTGCACACTCTGGCAATGCCCTTGGAGTTCTCAGTGGACAATCTTCCCCTTCTCCATCTCCGGTACGCATCTCTCTTGGTTTTAAGCAGGCCCAGGAGCTCGTGGTTGAGCCAAGGGGGCTTCTTGCTCCGCTTACTTCCTTGTCTTTTGGAGGGGAGAAAGTGGTTTTGTGCTTCCAAGAGAGCATTCTTGAAGAACCCCCAGCACTCACTGGCTCCTTTATCCTCCAAGAAGCTTCCCACGGAATCCCTCCCAGCTGAGCTCTGAGCGAGATGAAGTTTGCCCTTCTAAAATCTAGAACCCTTGCCTTGGTGCTAACCTTCAGCGTGCTCAGCCGCATCCCAAACTCCACAGTATCGTGATCACTGCAGCCAAGGTTGTTACTGACCGAGGTATTACAAAGCAGGTTTTCTTGGTTTGTGAATAGCAGGCCCAGCAGTGCCTCCTTCCTGGTTGGCACATCTAACACTTGTAAGAGGAAAAGTCCTCTACGCGTTCCAGGAACGTGGTGGATGACACACGAGCTGCTGTATTGCTCTTCCAGCAAATGTCTGGGTAGTTGAAGTCACCCATGAGCACCAGGTTCTGTTGACCAGAAGCTTGCCTTAGCGTCCCAAATACTGCTTCATCGGCTTTATCATCGCGCTTTGGGGGTCGGTAGCAGATGCCCACTGTAAGGTCCTGCTTGGAGACGACCCCTCTGATTTCGACCCGGGGGCATTCAATAGAGCGCTCACCGTCACCGTAGCTGACTTCGATACATTCGAGGTTTTCCTTAAGGTAGAGCGCGACTCCTCCACCTCTTTCTCCCTGCCTGTCTTTGCGAAACAGCCTATAACCGTCCATCGCGATTCCCCCGTCCTGTGAGCTGTCCCACCATGTCCCCGTTACTCCTATGATATCATAACCTTCTGACTGGGCACGGAGCTCCAGTTCCTCTGTTCGTTTCCCCGACTGTGTGCATTTGTACACACACACTTGAGGGGGTTGCTCCTCTGGTACACATCTTGGGAGACAGCTAAGGAACACCCGTCGCCGCCCTGGCTGGCCTGACTTACTCCCCAGTTGGATGTGGTGGCATGAGCATTTCTGTGTTGGACCCCACCCCCCGAGTCCTTCAGTTCAAAGCCCGCCTCACCACCTTCGCCAGCCTGTTGCTGAAGATTCCCTTGCCCCTTCTGGACAGGTGGATTCCATCCCTCCCCAGCATGTTATAGCCATCGAAGAACGCCTCACGGTCGTAAAAGCCAAAACCCTCACGACGGCACCCACCACGGAGCCAGGAGTTGATATGCATTATGTGCCTATTTCTGGCTGCCCCCTTCCCTCGGACTGGCAAAATGGAGGAAAAGATAACCTGGGCACCAGTGTTTTTCACTTGCACCCCCAGGGCTGGAAAGTCTTCCTTGATTTTACCCAGGTTTCGGCTTTCAGTGTTGTTCATGCCTCCATGAAATAGGAACAATGGATAATAACCCGTTTTCGTGATGAGTTGTGACATCCTCTCGGCCACGTCTCGAACCTTAGCTCCCGGAAGGCAGCATACCTCTCGTGACTCCCTGTCGGGTCGGCAGATGGTGCCTCAGTACCCTTCAACAGAGAGTCACCCGCTACGAGCACTCGTCGTTTCTTTTTACGGTGTCCACTGTGTGCTGCTGGCACAGTTTCCCCTCGCAGGGGGCTTTGCAGGCCTTGCTCATGGGTGTCCTCAGCTGTTAAGGCTTCATATCTGGGTTTGGTTTTGATGGTGGAGGGTGCAGGTTGAGGTGGAGTCCTGCTTTTGTGAGTCACCAGGGTGCAAGGTGCCTCATTCTCAGTGGTGTCCGCCACAGGAACACAGCTCTGAAGCCACCTATCGATCTCTGTCTCGGCTCCTCTAATACCGCGCAGCCTTTTGACTGTTTCCTGAAGTTCGGCCACCTGACGTAGCAGATGATCGACCTGTGCGCACCTTATGCGGGTACTTACCTCTCCATCAAGAGAAGGGTTTGGGCACTTGCTGCAACCTACCGCCTGTACTGATGTTTCATGTCTTACCAGATCCGTCTGGGTGGATGCGTCAGATGTCTCAGGGGCTTTCGCAATGGAAAAGAGAGGATGAACAGCAGGAGGCAGGAATGGCTGCCGATTTCAACTCGAGTTTAGCCGCATATGATAGAGAAGAGGGGGAGCTGATGGATGGCAGACACGGACGCATGGCCTTCCCCCTGACCCTTACCCATTGCTGCCTGCTCGAGCTGGCAGGGCTCCAGCGCCCTTCCTGCACGCCCGGCCGTGCCAACTGCCAAAGCCTTCCCGCCGCGACCTTACTGCCACACCGTGCCCCATTGGCCTGGATGCTGGAGGATGGACGGACTGGGAGCACTGGGAAGGGGCCCTCCCGCACAGCAGGGGACACGGCCAGGTTTGCTCACCCACCACCCTGGGCAGGTTTGTCCCCAACGCCCACGGCTGCTTTCAGCTGCTGCTGGGGCTCCTGCCGCAGCCCCTTCTCGAGGGGGTCAGGATTTGGGGGGCCCCGAGAGCACCCGTATGCAGGAAAACAAGGGCTGACAGGGAGGGCAGGTGCCTTCCAGCAGCGCACGGCCCGGGGGCAGCCCCAGAACTCGCCTGGCCATCGGGCAGAGCCAGCGCCGCGAGATGGGCTCCAGCAGAGAGCTCCAGCCATCCCCCTCCAGCCTCCGGCACCCCACGCGGCCACGGCGCCAGGGAGAAGAGCCCGGGGGCAGCCGTCACCTCACACACGGGTACCCCAACGCTCCCAACGCCAGGCTGGAAAGTGCAGCCGGGGGCGAGGAGGGGAGCGGACAGGGCTGCCTGCAGCAGGCGCCTTGGGAACAGAAGGGACCCCCAGGGCAGCGTGACATCCTTTAATACATAGAAAATTAGAAAAACCCTCGAGAAAATAAAGCAGAAAAATAGCATCAAGATCTCTAACTCTTTTTAGCATCACACAAGAGACACTTCACACCCCGGCTCTGTGTGCCCTCTGCCCAGCACAGCCCCAGGGACCTCTGCTGAGCTGTCGGCACCCATCTCATGTGGGAGCAGCCGCTCCAGCTCCAGCACCACAGCGCAAAAAGATACACAGGGTGATATATGAATTGTGAGAGAAGCGAGATGAGTTCTGGGGTGGGCCCAGAAGGAGCAAGCCAAGGCCCCAGCCCAGGCAGCCACACATCAGCTTCCACGACGTCTCCCCTTCCTGCAGGTTCACCTCCCCGAGACCTGGCAGTGAGTTGCTGCTGAGACCAGCAACAACCCGGACCAGGTGTAGGGATCCCCTGCCCTCAGCGCTGCTCTGTGCTGGTGGAAGAGCAGAAGCTGTGAGTCCGCAGCAAGGGCAGGGTCCTTTCTCCATCAGCTCTGTCCCATCAGAGCTTGGGGCTTGCTGCAGAGATACGGCCGGGACTGGGAGCAGCTCGAACTCGCAAGATCACGGTCATTCAAGTAGAGGCAAGGTTCTCGGCCCCACACATGGACCCTGCAATAAGAAGGAAAGGGCCTCTTGCACCAGGAGACAAGGGCTGCCTGCAAGGGACAGGCCCGGCCCACACGTCCCACCAGGCCCCTGCCCGTCCCACCGCAGGACGCTCGCCCCACGGCCCTGGCTCGCGACGGGACTCACGGGAGGTTGAAGCTGCTGCCATCCAGCCACTCCAGGCGCTCGCCCCGTCTCCGCAGCCCAAGCCAGTAATCAACATTGCCCTTGAGGTGCCAGAGGAAATCCTGGGTAGGAAAGAGAGAAGCCAACAGTCAGGAGCTGCTGCCAGCCCCACGCCAGTCACTGGCCCAGCCCCACGCGGCTCCCTGCCGGCCTCGCAGCCAGCCCCGGCCCCGCACCACTGCCACCGGCCGTGGGGTGCCAGCAGCTCCCACCCAGCGCCTGCTCCAACGAGCTCCACAGGCTTCTGCAGGAGCTCCCCAGCCCCACCAGCGCTGCTGCTCCTGCTCTGCCCCACCTCTGCCCCGCTCGGGCTCCGGCCGAGCACCGCGCACGGGGAGACGCGCCCTGGGCTCCACGCCGCACCCCCGCCTCCCTCCCTCCCTCCAAGGCCCCGCGGCAGAACTGCAGCTCTCTCCCTACAAGCACCTCTCGCCTGCCCAGCGCCAACCCCAGGGCCTGCACCCAGCCCACAAACCCCCCTTCACCCCCACGCAGCCACAACAGCCCCTCACTCACCATTTCCCAGCCCATCTTGGGCACGGCCAGCGAGGCCCCGAGCGAGGAGCACCGCTCCTGGCTCCACTCCCAGCTCCCCTCCTCGCTCGAGAGGTAGTAGCACACGTTGCGGTACCCAACCCAGTCCCAAGGACAGGCCAGCACCGCAGCCGCAGGCAGATCCGCGTTCCCTCCACGCCGTCCTGCTGGAGAGGGAAGGGGAGAAGGGGAGAAGGTCAGAGGCTGCCGCTCCACGGGGACCAGGGCACCCAGCTCCCTGGGGCAGGGAAGGAGGCAGCCCCGTGCTCCCCCCACGGGGAGCCCCACTTTGCTGCCAGGGACCCTGGCACACGCAGCTCTGCGCCCAGGGGCCGGACGGAGGCAGCCGCTCCTCCCTTACCTGATTGTACAGCAACAGCCGCGCCCAAAGCCAGCACCAGAGCCACGAGCACAGCCAGCACCAGGGCGCACACTCCATGGCCTGCGCACCGCTCGCCTGGGGGAGGAAAGAGCCGCTGGCGCTGAGGACGGTGCTGTCCCACAGCAGGCACGGCCCTTGCATCCCCGCCACCCCCAGCACCACCAGCTGCCCAGGGAACGCGGGAGGGACCCCCCAGCCCCTTTGCCCCCGCACACACACAGCTGGCAGCGAGAAAGCCAAGGGACAGTCCCACAGACCGGGGACAAGGCTCTCGCACCCCAGACGTGGGGGGACAACCTGCAGCAGGAGAGCTGCCAAGGGTCTGGGGAGGTGGGGGGTGGCTGCTGCAGACCACTGGCTGGGACCGAGCAGAATGCGAGCCCTTTCCAGACAGCTGGAAGAAGCCTCACGCTTGCCAGCCCCAGTCCTCGGGGGCTGACACTGCCACAGGGACGCTGGCCCCAACCTGCAGGCCACAGGGCTGGCCCTGCACTCACCCAGAAGCCTTCCGTCTGTCCTGCTGTCCTGATGCCCAGGCACCTCTGGGTGGGGGGACGTCCCTACGGCCGGGCAACCCAGGGGCTTCTTCACGTTCCCACCATTGGAGCAGAGTCCCTTCCCCTCCTCTTCTCCCATGGCACACGGAAAAGGGGAATCTCTTGGCTTGTCACACGCAGGAATTTTCGCCCAAGGCATCACAACGGCTGGCAAAGCTGTTTCAAGCCTGGCTTAGGCACAGTTTTACCTCCGCAGCTGGTATGATCGTATCGGGAGATTGCACAGAGCCTGGCGGTGACGAGACAGATCAGGATGTTTAATTCTGTACACCGACTGGGGCCGTGCTTGCCTCTCGCAGATCAGCTGTGGCTCTGCGGTGACACCCAGGCTGGGAAGGCGATGCCAGCACAGTGCTGCCCTGTCCCTGCTCCCCCGCTGACGCCGCAGCCTGTCCCCAGCTCCTGGGGAGACAAACGCAGCACAAGGGAGCTCAGGGACCGGCCCTGGCCCCCAGCAGAGCCAGCACCCTCCCCACCGCCCCGCACCCACCCTGCCCAGCCCGGCCGCAAGGCACTCGCAGCTGGGAGCATCCCCCTTCCCACCACTCAGCCCCCCCTGCCCCACCTCCAGCGGGGGCCCAGGCATGGGAACGGGGGGCCAGGGTCCCCCCAACCCCTCTGCTCAGCCCTCCTCCGCTCACCACCGCTGCTGCACACCACCACCAGCAGCCCCAGCACCCCCGCCTCAGCTTGCTCCTGGGGACAGGGCTGTTAACCACAGAGCTGCTTCTGGGGGCTTGGGCAAAGCAGCTGCTTCTGGGGGCAGGGCTTGCAGCACCCATTCTCTGTGGTTGTTTGCTGAGACAAGAGCACGGCTCCCTGCCAGGGCCAAGGGAAGCGAAACATGAAGCAGCTCCTTCTTGTAAACGGCCCCAGCAGGGAAGGGAGCACCATCGCCCGCAGAGGGGGGGCTGTGGAGGAGGGGGGTCCCGCAGGAGACCCCACTGCCCGGGAAAGCCCGGGCGGGACGAGGCCCTGCCAGGAGCCCAGCGCAGCCCTAGGGAGCCCCGGGGCCCGAGGGAGCGGTGCAGCCCTGCCACAGCGAGCCCGAGCCCAGGCGGGAGAGCTCCAGGCAGCAGCGCTGGCTGCCGAGCGGGGCCGAGACATCGTGGCTGTTCCGATGGGAATGACCTGGGCTGGGGGACGGCAGCAGCTCCCCTGCTGCCAAGCTGAAGGACGGGGAAGGAGGGGAAGGAAAGGGAAGCCTCCGCAGGGCCCCTTCTGTCCTACAGAGAGGAACCAGACGCAGCCACAGCTGAAGGGGCACTGGCTCCTTCTGAGCCTGCCCGTCCCAACGCCCGGGGCCTTCCCGCTGCTGGCACAGGAGAGGGACTGTTCACCCCAGGGGTGCTGGGGGACCTGGGCAAAGCAGCTCCCGCCACGCCGCGGCCTGTAACGGCTCACAACACCGACACATTGCAGCACGGTGAGCGCACCACGGAAGAGAGAGACTATAAACAGCCGCTCCTTCTACAGCACCAGCAGGGAGCAAACGCCATCACCTCCGGAATGGGGGGGGCACCGGGGCCTGGCCCCTACCCAAAACCGAGGGCAGCCCGCACGCAATCACTGCGATCTGACGATGAGGAGGGTTTTAGAAACTGGCGATGCCACTGCTCTCCGATTGGCTTCTCTCCTGCTCGCCTTCAGGGTGGCCATGGCTGAACCCCGCTGCTGCCAGGCAGCCCTTGTCTCCTGGTGCGAGAGGGCACAACCGCCAACCCAACGGTACCAGCGGTGCCTTTCCTTCTTGCTGCAGGTTCCCCATAGGTGGCCGAGAAGAGTGTGTGTATTTGAACGACCGGGATCTCGCGAGTTCAAGCTGCTCCCAGTCCCGGCCGTATCTCTGCAGCAAGCCCCAAGCTCTGATGGGACAGAGCTGATGGAGAAAGGACCCTGCCCTTGCTGTGGGCTCACAGCTTCTGCTCTTCCACCAGCACAGAGCAGCGCTGAGGGCAGGGGATCCCTACACCTGGTCCGGGTTGTTGCTGGTCTCAGCAGCAGCTCAGTGCCAGGTCTCGGGGAGGTGAACCTGCAGGAAGGGGAGACGTCGTGGAAGCTGATGTGTGCCTGCCTGGGCTGGGACCTTGGCTTGCTCCTTCTGGGCCCACCCCAGAACTCATCTTGCTTCTCTCGCAATTCATATATCACCCTGTGTATCTTTTTGCGCTGTGGTGCTGGAGCTGGAGCGGCTGCTCCAACATGAGATGGGTGCCGAAAGCTCAGCAGAGGTCCCTGGGGCTGTGCTGGGCAGAGGGGACACAGAGCCGGGGTGTGAAGTGTCTCTTGTTTGATGGTAAAAAGAGTTAGAGATCTTGATGCTATTTTTCTGCTTTATTTTCTCGAGGGTTTTTCTAATTTTCTATGTATTAAAGGATGTCACAGTGTCCTGGGTGTCCCTTCTGTTGCAAAGGCACCTGCTGCAGGCAGCCCTGTCCGCTCCCCTCCTCGCCCCCGGCTGCACTTTCCAGCCTGGCGTTGGGAGCGTTGGGGTACCCGTGTGTGAGGTGACGGCTGCCCCCGGGCTCCTCTCCCTGGCGCCGTGGCCGCGTGGGGTGCCGGAGGCTGGAGGGGGATGGCTGGAGCTCTCTGCTGGAGCCCGTCTCGCGGCACTGGCTCTGCCCGATGGCCAGGCAAGTTCTGGGGCTCCCCCCGGGCCGTGCGCTGCTGGAAGGCACCGGCCCTCCCTGTCAGCCCTTGTTTTCCTGCGTACGGGGGCTCTCGGGGCCCCCCAAATCCTGACCCCCTTGAGAAGGGGCTGCGGCAGGAGCCCCAGGAGCAGCTGAAAGCAGCCATGGGTGTTGGGGATGAACCCGCCCAGGGTGGTGGGTGAGCAAACCTGGCCGTGTCCCCTGCTGTGCAGGAGGGCCCCTTCCCAGTGCACTTCAGCTGGTGCCGACTGGTACCATTTGAGCATAAAAATTTTTTTTTATGGTCTGCAAACTGTTTATGCATACTTAGAACATTCTGGGTCAATCGTCCATCTCCATCCAACAGCCTGGTCTTAGCTGGGATACAAGTCCTTGGTATGGCCAAACGTCTCCCGGAGAGAATTCCTGCTGGCGTTAGTCCTATGGGTTGTCGCCAGGCATTTTGCACATCCCATGGAGCTAAGTGCAATGCGTCCGGCCACTTCAAACCAGTGTTTGTGGATATTTTTCCTGCCTTCTCTTTTAAGGTTCTGTTCATTCTTTCTACCTGTCCCCCTGTCCGATTCAATTGATCTGGGAATTCCATATCTGGGTATAATTTCCTTTAATAATGCTTTTACTGCTCCCCCTGTGTCCGCTTTTCTCGTGGAGAAAGCTTCTACCCAACCTGACAGTTGGTCTGCTAGAACTACTAAATGTTTGTGTCCCCTGGTGTGTAGCAGATCTGTGTGATCTCTTTGCCATCCCTGAGAAGGGAAGCAGGCCCATGGCCGTCCCCCTAACTCTGAGCTTGGCTTAATACTTGAAAAATTTTGGCAGGTTGCGCAGCTACTCATCATCCTTTTTGTGGCGACAAATTGCGTGTTTCCTCTCCGTTGGATTCCCTTTCCCTGACGATGTGAGATATCCTCGTCTTTTCCACAGCATTCCTATCGCATGGCACACCCCGAAGGCATACCGAGAGCCCATGCAGATATGGACTCGTTTTCTCTTGCCTGGATGAGCTGTGCGCATCAAAGCTGCCACTTCCACTCCCTGTGCGCTCAGCCTTGTCGGGAGTGGGTCAGCTTCTATCGTTTGTCCTTGCCTGACCACAGCGTACCCAGTCCGTCGTTGTCCGTGCAAATAGGAGGATGAGCCAGCTCCAAACAAAGCCAAATCTCGATTCTGCAAAGGAACCTCAGTTAAATCTGTTAGGCTATGCAATAGGTTCTGCCTACTCCTTACTTGTTACTTTTGGCAGTGATCTTGTTAATTCTCCCAACCCAGGAATCCACGGTCAACAAAATCCCACAGCTCCAAGGAACCCTCGCAGCTGTTTCTTTGTGACCGGAAGCGGAAGCTTTATTACAGCTTCTCTTCTTTCCCGAGTCTATTACTCACTGCTCTTCCCTTAGGATTTAACTTTCTTCTGACACAGCTGAGCTTTGGCTGGAGCTGCACGATGACCTTTCTCTGCTAAGGCAGTACATAGATGCAGAGTGTCTTTTATACAGGCATCCTCATCTTTACTCGCTATTAGCAAATCATCTACGTGTTGTCCAAGAGCCAATTCGCCCGCTAATTTTCCCTCTCTCAAGTAATTTCTCAGTATTCGTGAAAAAGTTGTAGGAGACCCTCCACAGCCTTGTGGGAGAGGAGTCCAGGCTAACTGTTGTCCTTTCCATGTAAAGGCCAACAAAAGTTGGCTGTCCTCACCTAAAGGGATGCTGAAGGAGGCAGGGTTAGATGGATCACAGTAAAATACCTTGCCCAATGCGGTATTTGTAAAAGTACGGTAGAGGGATGGGGCACTACTGGATGAGGAGTCACCAAGTACTGATTAACCACCCGCCCATCTTGTACAAAACGATAGTCCAGGTCCCCATCTTCACCTAATCTACTCTTTTTTCTTTTTCAAGGAGTATAGGAGTATTATCTGGTGACACACACACACTTTCAGAATCTCTTGGGCTAAATACCGGTCTGTCTGCTTTTGGATGCTCTTCTCAGCTTCTTGAGGAATCGGATACTGTTTCACAGCCAGAGGGGCGTCTCCTCCCTTTGGTTTTTTTGTTTACGGGTTAAGCTGAAACTAGGAATCCTGCATCCGTGCTAGTTTTACTCCACAGCTTTGTCGGTACCGAGATCAATACCTCCGGGTGAAGGAAGTGTGAAGGAAGAGTGAAGGAGCTCCCTTAATGGTATTCAAGGGTCACTTCCATTCGCATTACACTCTGCGCATATATTCGAGAGCAGCTGGGCACACCTCTCGGCATCTTCCCTTAGGCGGGGCGTCTTACTTGCCCACACCACTCCGGCACCAGGTGTCCAAGGCTGGTGCCTATGAAAGGTTAACACTGGCCCAGTCTCTGCCGGGCCCCAGGTCGCACAGCAGTAGGATTAGGAACAGGAGTCACAGTGAAAGGAAAGAGTCTGGCAGCCCTGGCAGGTAAACAGGAGGAGAATCAGAAGACAGAGACGACAGATAAGGTGGGCTTGAACTACTCACAGGACTTTCTTGTGTGGTAGCTTCTGCTGCTGCTACAATTACCCCCTTTTTCTTTTTGGACTTTTGTCCTGGAAGCTTTCTCTCCCCAGGCCATGCATGCCATCCGTACCCGTAATCCAGCTGGTGTGGGTACCTCTCCTCCAGTCCATGTCTCCAACACATTGGTTTGTTCCCCAGGCGCCCTTTTTAGATAATTCCGCTGTACCAGAAATGTTCTCCCAATTCTGTCAAACCTCGGCTAAGGGCCTCCCCTTTTCTACGCCGGGGACATTGCCCATTTCTTGTCCTTAATTATGTGCGATTTACGCCGATCCGGCCACACACCACCTTTGTGCGATTTACGCTGATCAAGCCATGCATCGCCTTTCTTCTTTGGGGTTTTTTTTTCCTTTTTCTCTTCCTTCCCCCCCCTCCTTTTTTTTTTCCTTCCTTTTGTGCGATTTACGCTGATCAGGCCACGCACCCCCTAATTCACCAGTCTCGAGTCTGCTCAGGGAATTTTTTAACGCTCACCTTTCGGAGCCTCCCTCTCCAAAGGTCCCAGGTAAATTCACCCGCTGCCGGCAGTTGGATGTTTGGAGGAGGTGTCACCCAAACCGGCAAGAAACCTCTTAACACCAATGTAGCCTTAAGAAGCAGGCATGCTCTTTATTGCAGCGCTGGATGCACGGGGGATAGCTCCACCTGACGTGCATGCCGTATGGGGCATCAGTCAAAGCTTATATCCTGCACAGTCTCCGACACGACGTACGCCAGGCGAATTTATTGAGTGGTCCAGCAGAGAAGAGCAGCTCGAGCTGGGTGCCTCCAGGGAGGGACCCCGAGCAAAGCAAGCCCTGCACAATTATACCCTTGCAGTCTGAGTTCCCCTCCCCTCATGCGACGGTTGGGTCCAACAGCAATATTTGGGTCTGGGCTGTTCTTCCTCATTGGATCCTCTCCCTGTCTCCAGGCAGGACGTTCCTTTTCTTATCTTGAGGAGCTGCGGCTTCTGCCGATGCTTTCGGCCCCCTTACCTTCCTGGTTTGCCCCCGTTTCAGGGCCTCCCTTCACGTAGCTACGTAAGAGCGCAGCATAGGGTCAGCGTGGCTAGCTGAAAGTTCACAGCTTGCAGTCGAAGGCTTCAGCAGGTCTTTGGATCCTTATCTGAGCTGAAAAGTGACTTCTACAACAAGCGAGGTCCCTATTTATAGAGTTCAGTCTCTGGACCTCTGGAACCTTCTCTCGGCCCCGTTCCAGGAGTGCTAGAGATACCAGTCGAACCAAGAGGGGCGACCAGTCGAACCAAGAGAAGTGGCACCAGGTCCCTCCCCAGGCCGTATGTGGGGGGAAGAAGGCACTTCAGAGACCGCGGGGATGGGCCGAGGCAAGGCCGTCCTGCCTTCGCGGGACTCCCTCCCTCCCCCTCACTCCAGGTACTGTCCCGTCCTGCGTCCTAGCGACCCTCGCTCTGCGTTGTGGTTTTAGCAACCATTGAGCACCAAGGCTGTTGGAGACATCTCCTTGCTTTGCACTAGCAGTTCTCTACCAGCGGTTCGGCGGTGACCCCTGCAGGGACGGGAGGAAGAGACAGTGTCACCCAGGGCCACCTCCCTGTCCCCAACTCTCTGCTCTGGGGGTCTCGGTGACCCCCTCCCACAGCCTGATGTGGCTCCAGCTGAGCACGGAGAGCTGGGGCCACCCCGTCCATCCCCCTGCTCCCACACCGTACCTGCGGCTGAGCCACCAGACCCCCCGTCCGTGCCTGCGAGAGAGAAATAGCCGTGAGCTGCCAGCCCCGCGCTCGCTACGGGCACAGCGCACGTGCCAGGAGCTGGCCCGGGAGCCGCGGACACGCTGCAGCCACTGGGAGAGGAGGATGGTGCCGCAAGCACCGGAGGGGAGACTCGACCTCTTCCATACGTCCCCGCTACGGGGCTTTAAAGAGGGGCAGCACAGGGAGAACGAGGGGTCAGGAAATGCTGGCAGTGGCCAGAAACCAGAGCCACGAGACCCCCCCAGCACTGGGCAGTGGATGGAGCCAGACCTGCCCCCGGTACTCACTTGATGCCACGCCGTAGCCCTTCTTCCCTTTACCTGATTTGTACTTCCAGAAGGCGAACCCGGCCATGACGGCGATGACAGCCAGGACGGCAACAGCCACCGCCACCATGGTGGTGAACTGGTTGGACTCCGGCTCTGGGGGAGAGCAGGGCCGTGAGGAGGGGAAGGGGAACCACCCCAGCCCACCGCTCCTCATCCCCAAGGCCACCGGGCTCACCCCACGCAAAGACACCGGGCTCGGGCAGGCTAGCGTGCTCCACGCGGCACCGGTACTTGTCCTTCTCCTCCGGGCGCGCCTCGATGGAGGCCCAGGTGTAGTAGGTGCCGTCGCTGTTGGGCGCGATGCTGCCCCACTCCGTCTCCTGGTCCCTCACCTCGCCCGCCTTCAGCCAGCTGACGGTGATGGGCCGCGGGTAGAAGCCGTAAGCGCGGCAGTACAAGGTCAGGATCCCGTGGGCCTCCTTCCCCGACACTCACACCGTGGGGGGCTCTGGGGAGGGGCAGGCTGTGAGGGCCGGCACACGCACCCACACCACCCGGTCCCCGGGCTCCCCGTCTCGCCCTCACCTTTCCTCTCCAGCACGGCCCGCCCGTAGCTCACGTATTTCTTCAGCCACTCGATGCAGGTGTTCTCCAGGTAATGCTTCCAGTGCTCAGCGACAGTCCCGTCCTCCTCCCACTTCCGCTTGGTGATTTGTGCCCCCGCGTCGGCCGCGATGAACGTCATCGTGTCCATGTCGAAGGCGATGAAGTCCCTCCCATCGTAGGCGTTCTGATAAATCCCCCTGGTCCTACCATTCTCCAGGAGGTCACAGCCGTACATGCGATGCAGCGTGTGAGCCCCTGAAACACGACCAGGGAGACGGGGCTGAGGGGCGGCTGCAGCCCTGGGCCTTCAGTGGGGCACGGACCCCCCGGCAGCGCCCCCCACCCCAGCCCTGCCTGAGGCCCGGGGGGGATCGGGCACCGGCACGAGAGCTGCCCCCCGTCCAGCACTCGGGCTGTCACGTAACGCCCTCATGCAGAGCCCCTGCACCCAGCCCCACGGCACCCTGGGACAGCGAGGGGCTGCCATGGCTCCCAAATGCTGGGGGGGACACTAGGAGATGGGATGGGGTGGGGAAGCCCCGCTGGCTCTGGGATGGGGGCCTGAGCACCATGGGGAGGGCAAGGGGCTGGGACACTGCGGGTGGGGGCCCCTCTGCTTCTGGACAGGGCACCCCGGGACCCCCCGCGACCCCGCACCCCCGGGACCCTCGGCCCGGGACCCCCCCACGTCCCCACGCACCCCCGCACCCAGTGCTCCACCAGTGTCCCACCAGTGTCCCTCGCTCCTGCCGTCCCTCACCCCACTCTCCCTCCCACCGGCCATCCTGCTCCTGCTGCTCCTCCTTCCCGGTGTCCCTGGGGCTGCACATCCCCCTCCTGCTCTCCCTCCTGCCAGACGCTCCTGCTCCTGGTGCCCCCCGTGCTGCTGTCCCCCCTGCCAGACACAGCCCCTCAGCGCCTGTCTGCGGGACCTCGCAGCAGGAGACCTTCTCCTCAGCGCCCGTCTCCGTGGCCTCAGAAGAGGAAACCTTCTTCTCGGCGCCCAGCTGCGTGGCCTCAGAGCAGAAGACCTTCTCCCTGCCCCTTTGCGTGGTCCCAGAGCAGGAGACACACCTGCAGTGCTGGGATGGAGGGCCATCAGCCCCTCAGGAGGGGCAGGCGGGGCAGGCGAGGTGGAGGAGTTGCACCGTACGGAAGGGAGAGCTTTGGCCGCACGGCCGTCACGGTTCGGGATGACGTGGTCCAGAGCCTCTGGGGGAGGATCAGGGGGATGGAAGGCAAAGCAGAAGGCGCAGTGGGTGTCCGCCGATGAGTTATTCCGTAGGCGATTAGGAGGAATCTCTGCATCGGTCGCCCTCGTCCTTACGGGAGACTTCAGCCTCCCAGACATCACCTGGGAATGCCCTGCTGCTGTGACGGGCAGGTCTGGGAATTCCTGAAGCTCACGGAAGAGGACTTTGTGTCACCAGCACTCAGTGACCCAACTAGGAGAGACGCCCCCCGAGACTTGTTCTTTGTGAACGGAGAAGGACTCGTGGCAGACGTGACGGTCGGTGGCTGTCTTGGCCACAGTGATCACGAAATGGTTGAGTTTACGGGGGTGCTGGTCGGCAGCAGGATCAACAGCAGTCAGCGGTGTGTCAGCAGCCGAGATGGCAAACCGCATCCTGCGGTGTCCCCATCCCTGCTCCTGGTGTCCCCATCCTGCCTCCTGGTGCATCAAACACAGCATCACCAGCTGGTCAAGAGAGGGGATCATGGCGCTGTATTCAGCGCTGGTGCGGCCTCACCTGGAGTACTGTGTGCAGATGTGGGCCCCAGCATTTGAGAAGAACATCAAGGTCCTTGAAGACGTCCAGAGGAGGGCACCCAAGCTGGTGCAAGGCTGGAAGGCATGGCCTCTGGGGAGCGGGGAGGACTTTGGGCTTGTCTAGCTTGGAGAGAAGGAGGCTGAGGGGCGACGGCATGGCTCTCTGCAGCTTCCCGAGGAGGGGACGTGGAGAGGGACGTGCTGAGCTCTTCTCCCTGGGATCCAGGGACAGGACGCCTGGGAACGGCTCAAAGCTGCATCAAAAAGAGGGGAGATTTGGACTCGAGCTAAGGAAGCAATTTTTCAGCATGAGGGTGGGGAGACACCGGCACAGGTTGCCCAGAGAGCTGGCAGATGCCCCATCCCTGGAAACATTTGAGGTTGGGTTGGACACAGCTCTGAGCAACCTGCTCGAGCTGAAGAAGATGCCCCTGCTCGAGCTGAAGATGATGCCCCTGCTCGAGCTGAAGATGTCCCTGCTCGAGCTGAAGACGATGCCCCTGCTCGAGCTGAAGATGTCCCTGCTCGAGCTGAGGATGATGCCCCTGCTCGCGGCAGGGGGGCTGGGCCGGGTGACCTCGAAAGGTCCCTTCAACCCAAAGCAATTCGCTCATCACCTGCACCGACTCCTACGGGGGTACGGGCTGGGGCCCCTCAGCAGCTCCCGCACGGGGAAGCCGAAGGCCGGCCAGGGAAAGGAGAAGCCTCCGCAGGGCCCCTTCTCTCCCACAGACGCCAGGAGGAGCTGCGGCTGCTGGGGCACAGGCACAGACCAACGCCTGGGGCCTTCCCGCTGCTGCCGCAGGAGGGGGACGGCCCAGGCTGAGCCCCCCGAGGGACCGGGCTGTTCACCCCGCGGGCGCTGGGGGGCCGGGGCAAAGCAGCTCCCGCCACGCCACTGCCGGAGAGGCTTCCCGACCCCGACCGACTCGGCACGGCTCCTGGCCCGCCACGGCTGAGGGGACTTGAACGGCGCTCTTGAAAGGTGATCAAATACTTAGCGATGATCTCTTGTCTTTGGCAAGAGCGCTTTCCTCTCTCCATAGGTACGTCCAGATAAGAACCCCTGTGCCTTTGGGTTCGCCGATACGTTCATTGAAGCCAGGAGACCGGGCGTACCTACGAACTCGGAAAGAGGAGCCATCGACTGAAAAGTGGACGGGACCTTACTTAGTATTGTTGACAACTAACGCTGCTGTGAAGCTACGGGGAATCAACGCCTGGAGGAGGCACAGCCCGACGGAGGGTGGGGACCGGCATTTATTCTGCACACCAGGAAATGTACACATGCAGAAGAAATAAGTTACATCCTCAAAATTTAAAAAAACAGGAATGCCTGTGGTGCTGAGTTTGAAAAGAATCAGAAAACAGGAAGCTGACGCTGCCAGAAGAGCCCCCACCGTAGCCGGGGGTGGGCAGGCGCAGCAGGACAAGCTCTCTCTGCAGGCAGCTCCCAGCATCCTCCAGCACCGCTCTGCGTGCTGGGTGAAAAAGCTGGGGAAAGGGTAAACTGATCCTGGGGTGCACGGGCACCCCCGGAGCTCGGGGAAGGTGTCCCTCGCGCCCGCTGTCCCCTGTGCCCGGCACTGCCCGTGCCCGCTGTCCCTGTGCCCAGCATCGCTCACGCCTGGCAGTGCTCTTGCCCGGCGCCCCACGTGCCCAGTGCACAGTGTCACTGGCACCCGAATATCACTCGTGCCCCAGGTACCATGTCCCTCGTGCCCGGCATCACTTGTGCCTGGCACCCCTTGCACCCGCTGTCCCCGTGCCCGGCATCGCTCGCGCCTGGCAGCTCCTGTGCCCGGCACTGCTCCTGCCCAGCCTCTCTCATGCCCGCTGCTCCCGGTTTCGGCTGGCACAGAGTTCGGTTTCTTCCTAGGAGCTGGCCTGGTGCCGGGGTTTGGATTTAGGGGGAGAAGAATGGTGGCACCCCCTGAGGTCTGAGCTGTGGCTCAGCAGTGCTTACGCTGCTCCAGGCCTTTTCAGCTTCCCCTGCCCTGCCAGCGAGAAGCTGGGAGGGGGCACAGCCAGGACAGCTGACCCAGGCTGGCCAAAGGGCTGGTCCATACCCTGTGACGTCATGCCCAGTATGGCAACTGGGGGGAGTGGGCCGGGGGGGGCGATCGCTGCTGGGGAGCTGGCTGGGCATCGCTCGGCGGGCGGTGAGCAATTGCATTGTGGCTCACGTGTTTCGTGTATTATATTGTTAATATTATTACTATTACTATTATTATTATCATTATTATTATTTTGTTATTACGATTTTCCCTCCCTTTTCCGTCCCATTGAACTGTCTTTATCTCAACCCACCAATCTGACTTTTTTCCCCCGATTCTCTCCCCCGTCCCACTGCGGGGGCAGCGAACGGCTGTGTGGTGTTTAGCTGCCTGCCGGGTTAAACCACGACATCCCCACGTGTCCCCGCCACATCCCCAGCTGTCCCCAGTGTGTCCCTGACGCATCCCCGTGGTGTCCCCAGCCGTCCCTGCCATGTCCCCAGCTGTGTCCCAAGCCTTGTCGCTGCCACAGCCCCACCATGTCCCCTCCGTGTCCCCACTGTGTCCCTGACATAGAATCATAGAATCATAGAATTGTTAAGGTTGGAAAAGACCCTTAAGATCATCAGGTCCAACTGTTAACCTACCACTGCCAAGTCTACCACTAAACCATGTCCTCAAGCACAGCATCTCCCCGTCTTTTAAATCCCTCCAGGGATGGGGACTCAGCCCCTTCCCTGGGCAGCCTGTGCCAGGGCCTGACCACTCTTTCAGTGAAGAAGTTTTTCCTAATATCCAAACTAAACTTACCCTGGTGCAGCTTGAGGCCATTTCCTCTCGTCCTATCACTTATTACTGGGGTGAAGAGACCGACCCCCACCTCGCTACAACCTCCTTTCATGTAGTTGTAGAGAGCAATAAGGTCTCCCCTCAGCCTCCTCTTCTCCAAACTAAACAACCCCAGCTCCCTCAGCCGCTCCTCATAAGACTTGTGCTCTAGACCCTTCACCAGCTTCGTTGCCCTTCTCTGCCCACGCTCCAGCACCTCCATGTCCTTCTTGGAGTGAGGGGCCCAAAACTGGACACAGTACTCGAGGTGCAGCCTCACCAGTGCCGAATACAGGGGCACCATCACCTCCCTGCTCCTGCTGGCCACACTATTCCCGATACAAGCCAGGATGCCATTGGCCCTCTTGGCCACCTGGGCACACTGCTGGCTCATGTTTAGGTGGCTGTCAACCATCACCCCCAGGTCCTTTTCAGCCAGGCTGCTTTCCAGCCACTCCTCCCCAAGCCGGTAGCATTGCCTGGGGTTGTTGTGACCCAAGTGCAGGACCCGGCACTTGGCCTTGTTGAACCTCATACAGTTGGCCCCGGCCCAACGACCCAGCCTGGCCAGGTCCCTCTGCAGGGCCTTCCTGCCCTCCAGCAGATCGACACTCCCACCCAACTTGGTGTCATCTGCAAACTGACTGAGAGTGCACTCAATCCCCTCATCCAGATCGTCGATAAAGATATTGAACAGGACCAGCCCCAACACTGAGCCCTGGGGAACACCACTCGTGACCGGCCGCCAACTGGATTTGACTCCATTCACCACCACTCTCTGGGCTCGGCCGTCCAGCCAGTTTTTAACCCAGCGCAGAGGGCACTTGTCCAAGCCATGAGCAGCCAGCTTCTGCAGGAGAATGCTGTGGGAGACGGTGTCAAAGGCCTTACGAAAGTCCAAGTAGACAACATCCACAGCCTTTGACACGGTCCCCCACAATATCCTCCTCTCTAAATGGGAAGGATATGGATTTGATGGGTGGACTGTTCAGTGGATAAGGAATTGGCTGGATGGTCGCATCCAGAGGGTGGTGGTCACTGGCTCGATGTCCAGATGGAGATCAGTGACGAGTGGTGTCCCTCAGGGGTCCGTACTGGGGCCAGTGCTGTTCAATATCTTCATCAGTGACATGGACAGCAGGATCGAGTGCACCCTCAGCAAGTTTGCAGATGACACCAAGCTGAGCGGTGCGGTTGACACGCTTGAGGGACGGGATGGCATCCAGAGGGACCTGGACAGGCTTGAGAAGTGGGCCTGTGTGAACCTCATGGGGTTCAACAAGGCCAAGTGCGGGGTCCTGTACCTGGGTGAGGGCAATCCCCGGTATCAGCACAGGCTGGGGGATGGAGGGATGGAGAGCAGCCCTGAGGAGAAGGACTTGGGGGTGCTGATAGACGAAAAACTGGCCATGAGCTGGAATTGTGCTCTCGCAGCCCAGAAAGCCACCCGTCTCCTGGGCCGCATCCCCCGCAGCGTGGCCAGCGGGGCGAGGGAGGGGATTCTGCCCCTCTGCTCCGCTCAGGGGAGACCCCCCTGGAGCCCTGCGTCCAGCTCGGGGGTCCTCAGCACGGGAAGGACAGGGAGCTGTTGGAGCGGGGCCAGAGGAGGCCCCAGCAATGGTCCGAGGGTGGAACAGCTCTGCTGGGAGGACAGGCTGAGAGAGCTGGGGGTGCTCAGCCTGGGGAAGAGAAGGCTGCGGGGAGACCTCAGTGCGGCCTTGCAGGGCTTAAAGGGGGCTACAAGAGAGATGGGGACAGACTTTTTAGCAGGGCCTGTAGCGACAGGACAAGGGGTGATGGTTTAAACTAAAGGAGGGGAGATTTAGACAAGACATAAGGAAAAGATTTTTCACGATGAGGGCGGTGAAACACTGGAACAGATTGCCCAGAGAGGTGGGAGCTGCCCCATCCCTGGAAACATTCAAGGCCAGGCTGGATGGGGCTCTGAGCAACCTGATCTGGTTGAAGATGTCCCTACCCATTGCAGGGTGGATGGACTGGATGGGCTTTAAAGGTCCCTTCCATCCCAAAGCACTCTATGATTCTATGATTCTTTTTTCCTTGTTTACCAGAACAAGAGCACGGCTCCCTGCCAGGGCATAGTTAAAGTGGAAACCGAACACGGCTCATTCTTGGCAACAGCCCCGGCAGGAAAACGGGGAGGTGGGGCCGGAAAGCCTCCGCATGGCCGGGAAACGGGGCCAGTATAAAAGCCTGGCCAGGGCCCTGCCCGTTTGTTCCCCTCAGCGCTGCCGGCATTTGGGAGGGCGGCGGAGGCAGCCGGAGCCCCCGGGCCTTGGGTGCCCGCGGAGCCCGGGGCGGCCGTAGCGCAGGTAGGGCCCTGCCGTCGGTGCTGCTGGGCCGCTGGCTGCGGGGTCAGGGGGAGCAGTGGGGAAGGGAGCCTGGCGGGCTCGCCCGCCCCGTGTGCCCCCGGTTTCGCCTCCCGCCGGGGCCGGGGAGGGAGCGGGAGCTTGTGGCCTCCTGCTGCCCGCTGTGCCCTCAGCAGGCGTTGGGACGGGCAGGCTGAGAAGGAGCCGGTTCCCGTCCGCTGTGCCTGGCTCTGGTTCCGCTCTGGGGGGCAGAAGGGGCCCTGGGGAGGCTTTCTCCCTCCCTTTGTTTTCTGCCTCCCGTTCTGTCTTTCTTTTTTAAAATTTCTGCCTCCCGTTCTGTCTTTTTTTTTTAAATTTCTGCCTCCCGTTCTGTCTTTTTTTTTTAAATTTCTGCCTCCCGTTCTTTCTTTTTTAAAATTTCTGCCTCCCGTTCTGTCTTTTTTTTTTAAATTTCTGCCTCCCGTTCTTTTTTTTTTTAAATTTCTGCCTCCCGTTCTGTCTTTTTTTTTTAAATTTCTGCCTCCCGTTCTGTCTTTTTTTTTTTAAATTTCTGCCTCCCGTTCTGTCTTTTTTTTTTTAAATTTCTGCCTCCCGTTCTGTCTTTTTTTTTTAAATTTCTGCCTCCCGTTCTGTCTTTTTTTTTTTAAATTTCTGCCTCCCGTTCTGTCTTTTTTTTTTTAAATTTCTGCCTCCCGTTCTGTCTTTTTCTTTTAAAATTTCTGCCTCCCGTTCTGTCTTTTTTTTAAAAAATTTCTGCCTCCCGTTCTTTTTCCCCCTATCTCTCCGGGTTGGTTTTTTTCTGCCTGTCTGGGGTGAGTCTGGTATTGTCCTGCCTCTCTGAGTTGGTATGGTTTTTTCCTGCCCCAGCAGCAGGGGAGCTGCTGCCGTCCCCCAGCCCGGCTCATTCCCCCAGGAACGGCCCCGCTGTCTCGGCCCCGCTCGGCAGCCAGCGCTGCTGCCTGGAGCTCTCCCGCCTGGGCTCGGGCTCGCTGTGGCAGGGCTGCACCGCTCCCTCGGGCCCCGGGGCTCCCTAGGGCTGCGCTGGGCTCCTGGCAGGGCCTCGTCCCGCCCGGGCTTTCCCGGGCAGTGGGGTCTCCTGCGGGACCCCCCTCCTCCACAGCCCCCCCTCTGCGGGCGATGGTGCTCCCTTCCCTGCTGGGGCCGTTTACAAGAAGGAGCTGCTTCATCTGCCGCTTCCCTTGGCCCTGGCAGGGAGCCGTGCTCCTGTCTCAGCAAACAACCACAGAAAATGGGTGCTGCAAGCCCTGCCCCCAGAAGCAGCTGCTTTGCCCAAGCCCCCAGAAGCAGCTCTGTGGTTAACAGCCCTGTCCCCAGGGGCAAGCTGAGGCGGGGGTGCTGGGGCTGCTGGTGGTGGTGTGCAGCAGCGGTGGTGAGCGGAGGAGGGCTGAGCAGAGGGGTTGGGGGGACCCTGGCCCCCCGTTCCCATGCCTGGGCCCCCCCTGGTGGTGGGGCAGGGGGGGCTGAGTGGTGGGAAGGGGGATGCTCCCAGCTGCGAGTGCCTTGCGGCCGGGCTGGGCAGGGTGGGTGCGGGGCGGTGGGGAGGGTGCTGGCTCTGCTGGGGGCCAGGGCCGGTCCCTGAGCTCCCTTGTGCTGCGTTTGTCTCCCCAGGAGCTGGGGACAGGCTGCGGCGTCAGCGGGGGAGCAGGGACAGGGCAGGACTGTGCTGGCATCGCCTTTCCGAGCGTGGGTGTCACTGCAGAGCCACGGCTGATCTGTGAGAGGCAAGCACGGCCCCAGTCGGTGTACAGAATTAAACATCCTGATCTGTCTCGTCACCGCCAGGCTCTGTGCAATCTCCCCATACGATCATACCAGCTGCGGAGGTAAAACTGTGCCTAAGCCAGGCTTGAAACAGCTTTGCCAGCCGTTGTGATGCCTTGGGAGAAAATTCCTGCGTGTGACAAGCCAAGAGATTCCCCTTTTCCGTGTGCCATGGGAGAAGAGGAGGGGAATGGACTCTTCTCCATTGGTGGGAACGTGAAGAAGCCCCTGTGTTGCCCGGCCGTAGGGACGTCCCCCCACCCAGAGGTGCCTGGGCAGCAGGACAGCAGGACAGACGGAAGGCTTCTGGGTGAGTGCAGGGCCAGCCCTGTGGCCTGCAGGGAGGGGCCAGCGTCCCTGTGGCAGTGTCAGCCCCCGAGGACTGGGGCTGGCAAGCGTGAGGCTTCTTCCAGCTGTCTGGAAAGGGCTCGCATTCTGCTCGGTCCCAGCCAGTGGTCTGCAGCAGCCACCCCCCCGCCTCCCCAGATCCTTGGCAGCTCTCCTGCTGCAGGTTGTCCCCCCACGTCTGGGGTGGGAGAGCCTTGTCCCCGGTCTGTGGGACTGTCCCTTGGCTTTCTCGCTGCCAGCTGTGTGTGTGCGGGGGCAAAGGGGCTGGGGGGTCCCTCCCGCGTTCCCTGGGCAGCTGGTGGTGCTGGGGGTGGCGGGGATGCGAGGGCCGTGCCTGCTGTGGGACAGCACCGTCCTCAGCGCCAGCGGCTTTTTCCTCCCCCAGGCGAGCGGTGCGCAGGCCATGGAGTGTGCGCCCTGGTGCTGGCTGTGCTCGTGGCTCTGGTGCTGGCTTTGGGCGCGGCTGTTGCTGTACAATCAGGTAAGGGAGGAGCGGCTGCCTCCGTCCGGCCCCTGGGCGCAGAGCTGGGTGTGCCAGGGTCCCTGGCAGCAAGGTGGGGCTCCCCGTGGGGGGAGCGCGGGGCTGCCTCCTTCCCTGCCCCAGGGAGCTGGGTGCCCTGGTCCCCGTGGAGCGGCAGCCTCTGACCTTCTCCCCTTCTCCCCTTCCCTCTCCAGCAGGACGGCGTGGAGGGAACGCGGATCGGCCTGTGGCTGCGGTGCTGGCCTGTCCTTGGGACTGGGTTGGGTACCGCAACGTGTGCTACTACCTCTCGAGCGAGGAGGGGAGCTGGGAGTGGAGCCAGGAGCGGTGCTCCTCGCTCGGGGCCTCGCTGGCCGTGCTCAAGATGGTCTGGGAAATGGTGAGTGCGGGGCTGTTGTGGCTGCGTGGGGGCGAAGGGGGGGTTTGTGGGCTGGGTGCAGGCCCTGGGGTTGGCGCTGGGCAGGCGAGAGGTGCTTGTAGGGAGAGAGCTGCAGTTCTGCCGCGGGGCCTTGGAGGGAGGGAGGCGGGGGTGCGGCGTGGAGCCCAGGGCGCGTCTCCCTGTGCACGGTGCTCGGCCGGAGCCCGAGCGGGGCAGAGGTGGGGCAGAGCAGGAGCAGCAGCGCTGGTGGGGCTGGGGAGCTCCTGCAGAAGCCTGTGGAGCTCGTTGGAGCAGGCGCTGGGTGGGAGCTGCTGGCACCCCACGGCCGGTGGCAGCGGTGCGGGGCCGGGGCTGGCTGCGAGGCCGGCAGGGAGCCGCGTGGGGCTGGGCCAGTGACTGGCGTGGGGCTGGCAGCAGCTCCTGACTGTTGGCTTCTCTCTTTCCTACCCAGGATTTCCTCTGGTACCTCAAGGGCAATGTTGATTACTGGCTTGGGCTGCGGAGATGGGGCGAGCGCCTGGAGTGGGTGGATGGCAGCAGCTTCAACCTCCCGTGAGTCCCGTCGGGAGCCGGGGCCGTGGGGCGAGCGTCCTGCGGTGGGACGGGCAGGGGCCTGGTGGGACGTGTGGGCCGGGCCTGTCCCTTGCAGGCAGCCCTTGTCTCCTGGTGCAAGAGGCCCTTTCCTTCTTATTGCAGGATCCGTGTGTGGGGCCGAGAACCTTGCCTCTACTTGAACGACCGGGATCTCGCGAGTTCGAGCTGCTCCCAGTCCCGGCCGTATCTCTGCAGCAAGCCCCAAGCTCTGATGGGACAGAGCTGATGGAGAAAGGACCCTGCCCTTGCTGCGGACTCACAGCTTCTGCTCTTCCACCAGCACAGAGCAGCGCTGAGGGCAGGGGATCCCTACGGCTGGTCCGGGTTGTTCCTGGTCTCAGCAGCAACTCACTGCCAGGTCTCAGGGAGGTGAACCTGCAGGAAGGGGAGACGTTCTGGAAGCTGATGTGTGGCTGCCTGGGCTGGGACCTTGGCTTGCTCCTTCTGGGACCGCCCCAGAACTCATCTCGCTTCTCTCGCAATTCATATATCACCCTGTGTATCTTTTTGCACTGTGGTGCTGGAGCTGGAGCGGCTGCTCCCGCATGAGATGGGTGCCGAAAGCTCAGCAGAGGTCCCTGGGGCTGTGCTGGGCAGAGGGGACACAGAGCTGGGGTGTGAAGTGTCTCTTGTGTGATGCTAAAAAGAGTTAGAGATCTTGATGCTATTTTTCTACTTTATTTTCTCCTGTATCTTTCTAATTTTCTATGTATTAAAGGATGTCACGCTGCCCTGGGGGTCCCTTCTGTTCCCAAGGCGCCTGCTGCAGGCAGCCCTGTCCGCTCCCCTCCTCGCCCCCGGCTGCACTTTCCAGCCTGGCGTTGGGAGCGTTGGGGTACCCGTGTGTGAGGTGACGGCTGCCCCCAGGCTCCTCTCCCTGGTGCCGTGGCCGCGTGGGGTGCCGGAGGCTGGAGGGGGATGGCTGGAGCTCTCTGCTGGAGCCCATCTCGCAGCGCTGGCTCTGCCCGATGGCCAGGCGAGTTCTGGGGCTCCCCCCAGGCCGTGCGCTGCTGGAAGGCACCGGCCCTCCCTGTCAGCCCTTGTTTTCCTGCGTACAGGGGCTCTCGGGGCCCCCCAGATCCTGACCCCCTCGAGAAGGGGCTGCGGCAGGAGCCCCAGGAGCAGCTGAAAGCAGCCATGGGTGTTGGGGACGAACCTGCCCAGGGTGGAGGGTTCGTGGAGCCCTGTGGAGCCCGTTTGCCCACGTGGAGCAAACGTGGCCGTGTCCCCTGCTGTGTGGGAGGGCCCCTTCCCAGTGCGCTTCAGCTGGTGCCGACTGGTACCATTTGAGCATAAAATTTTTTTATGGTCTGCAAACTGTTTATGCATACTTAGAACATTCTGGGTCAATCGTCCATCTCCATCCAACGGGCTGGTCTTAGCTGGGATACAAGTCCTTGCTATGGCCAAACGTCTCCCAGAGAGAATTTCTCCTGGCGTTAGTCCTATGGGTTGTCGCCAGGCATTTCGCACATCCCATGGAGCTAAGTGCAATGCGTCCGGCCACTTCAAACCAGTGTTTGTGGATATTTTTCCTGCCTTCTATTTTCAGGTTCTGTTCATTCTTTCTACCTGTCCCCCTGTCCGATTCAATTGATCTGGGAATTCCATATCTGGGTATAATTTCCTTTAATAATGCTTTTACTGCTCCCCCTGTGTCCGCTTTTCTCGTGGAGAAAGCTTCTACCCAACCTGACAGTTGGTCTGCTAGAACTACTAAATGTTTGTGTCCCCTGGTGTGTAGCAGATCTGTGTGATCTCTTTGCCATCCCTGAGAAGGGAAGCAGGCCCATGGTCGTCCCCCTAACTCTGAGCTTGGCTTAATACTTGAAAAATTTTGGCAGGTTGCGCAGCTACTCGTCATCCTTTTTGTGGCGGCAAATTGCGTGTTTCCTCTCCGTTGGATTCCCTTTCCCTGACGATGTGAGATATCCTCGTCTTTTCCACAGCATTCCTATCGCATGGCACACCCCGAAGGCATACCGAGAGCCCATGCAGATAAGGACTCGTTTTCTCTTGCCTGCATGAGCTGTGCGCATCAAAGCTGCCACTTCCACTCCCTGTGCGCTCAGCCTTGTCGGGAGTGGGTCAGCTTCTATCGCTTGTCCTTGCCTGACCACAGCGTACCCAGTCCGTCGTTGTCCGTGCAAATAGGAGGATGAGCCAGCTCCAAACAGAGCCAAGTCTCGATTCTGCAAAGGAACCTCAGTTAAATCTGTTCAGGGTTTGCTCGAAGCGAGCATTCCCCGTTCACACTGATGATGTTCTTCCCCTGCGTCAGGCGATGGTCACAACGTCGCAGGATTCAGGCTATCGCATCTCCTCAGGATAACGTTATCTGCCACTGGGAGAATGAGCTCATACCTACGTGTCCGTTGTGGTGACAATGCTTAGGTCACACATTGCTTCAGGAGTATTTCTGCTTCGTGTGGGACACAAACCCTCACTGAATGGCCTAAGATAAGCGGGTGACTTTTCTCCGATACAGCCGCTGTTGCCGCTGCTGATTTAATACAAGCTGGTGCTCCTGCCGCCACTGGATCAAGCCGAGTTGAATAATAGGCGACTGGCCTGTGAGGCAGACCCAATTTCTGCGTTATTCCTCCACTGGCTATCCCTTTTCGCTCACGTACACACAAATTAAAGGGTTTTGTACAGTCTGAGAGTCCAAGAGCGGGAGCTGATGCCAAATCTCCTTGCACTGTCTTAAAAGCTTGCTCCTTTTCCGGACCCCATGCAATAGGTTCTGCCTACTCCTTACTTGTTACTTTTGGCAGTGATCTTGTTAATTCTCCCAACCCAGGAATCCATGGTCAACAAAATCCCACAGCTCCAAGGAACCCTCGCAGCCGTTTCTTTGTGACCGGACGCGGAAGCTTTATTACAGCTTCTCTTCTTTCCCGAGTCTATTACTCACTGCTCTTCCCTTAGGATAAACCCTAAATGTTTAACTTTCTTCTGACACAGCTGAGGCTTGGCTGGAGCTGCATGATGACCTTTCTCTGCTAAGGCAGTACATAGATGCAGAGTGTCTTTTATACAGGCATCCTCATCTTTACTCGCTCTTAGCAAATCATCTACGTGTTGTCCAAGAGCCAATTCGCCCGCTAATTTTCTCTCTCTCAAGTAATTTCTCAGTATTCGTGAAAAAGTTGTAGGAGACCCTCCACAGCCTTGTGGGAGAGGAGTCCAGTCTAACTGTTGTCCTTTCCATGTAAAGGCCAACAAAAGTTGGCTGTCCTCACCTAAAGGGATGCTGAAGGAGGCAGGGTTAGATGGATCACAGTAAAATACCTTGCCCAATGCGGTATTTGTAAAAGTACGGTAGAGGGATGGGGCACTACTGGATGAGGAGTCACCAAGTACTGATTAACCACCCGCCCATCTTGTACAAAACGATAGTCCAGGTCCCCATCTTCACCTAATCTCTTTTTTTCTTTTTTTTTCCGAGGAGTATAGGAGTATTATCTGGTGACACACACACACTTTCAGAATCTCTTGGGCTAAATACCGGTCTGTCTGCTTTTGGATGCTCTTCTCAGCTTCTTGAGGAATCGGATACTGTTTCACAGCCAGAGGGGGGTCTCCTCCCTTTGGTTTTTTTGTTTACGGGTTAAGCTGAAACTAGGAATCCTACATCCGTGCTAGTTTTACTCCACAGCTTTGTCGGTACCGAGATCAATACCTCCGGGTGAAGGAAGTGTGAAGGAAGAGTGAAGGAGCTCCCTTAATGGTATTCAAGGGTCACTTCCATTCGCATTACACTCTGCACATATATTCGAGAGCAGCTGGGCACACCTCTCGGCATCTTCCCTTAGGCGGGGCGTCTTACTTGCCCACACCACTCCGGCACCAGGTGTCCAAGGCTGGTGCCTATGAAAGGTTAACACTGGCCCAGTCTCTGCCGGGCCCCAGGTTGCACAGCAGCAGGATTAGGAACAGGAGTCACAGTGAAAGGAAAGAGTCCGGCAGCCCTGGCAGGTAAACAGGAGGAGAATCAGAAGACAGAGACGACAGATAAGGTGGGCTTGAACTACTCACAGGACTTTCTTGTGTGGTAGCTGCTGCTGCTGCTACAATTACCCCCTTTTTCTTTTTGGACTTTTGTCCTGGGAGCTTTCTCTCCCCAGGCCATGCATGCCATCCGTACCAGTAATCCAGCTGGTGTGGGTACCTCTCCTCCAGTCCATGTCTCCAACACATTGGTTTGTTCCCCAGGCGCCCTTTTTAGATAATTCCGCTGTACCAGAAATGTTCTCCCAATTCTGTCAAACCTCGGCTAAGGGCCTCCCCTTTTCTACGCCGGGGACATTGCCCATTTCTTGTCCTTAATTATGTCCGATTTACGCCGATCCGGCCACGCACCACCTTTGTGTGAGCTATGCTGATCAGGCCACGCACCCCCTAATTCACCAGTCTCGAGTCTGCCAAGGGAATTTTTTAACACTCACCTTTCGGAGCCTCCCTCTCCAAAGGTCCCAGGTAAATTCACCCGCTGCCGGCAGTTGGATGTTTGGAGGAGGTGTCACCCAAACCGGCAAGAAACCTCTTAACACCAATGTAGCCTTAAGAAGCAGGCATGCTCTTTATTGCAGCGCTGGATGCACGGGGGAGAGCTCCACCTAACGTGCATGCCGTGTGGGGCATCAGTCAAAGCTTACATCCCCCCGTTACATACATATGCATTGGATTTCCCGGAATTACGATACATATATTATTATGTATGTATTATATATTGTATATGTATGTATTATATATGTATTATTACATGTATAATATATATTATTATATATTATTATATATGTATGTATTTTTATATGTATATTAATTTATATACTATTAGATATTACAATATTATATATTACTATACATATATATATGGAACTAATTATGCAACCCCCTCAAGTGTGTGTGTACAAATGCACACAGTCGGGGAAACGAACAGAGGAACTGGAGCTCCGTGCCAAGTCAGAAGGTTATGATATCATAGGAGTAACGGGGACATGGTGGGACAGCTCACAGGACGGGGGAATCGCGATGGACGGTTATAGGCTGTTTCGCAAAGACAGGCAGGGAGAAAGAGGAGGAGGAGTCGCGCTCTACCTTAAGGAAAACCTCGAATGTATCGAAGTCAGCTACGGTGATGGTGAGTGCTCTATTGAATGCCCCCAGGTCAAAATCAGAGGGGTCGTCTCCAAGCAGGACCTTACAGTGGGCATCTGCTACCGACCCCCAAAGCACGACGATAAAGCCGATGAAGCAGTATTTGGGACGCTAAGGCAAGCTTCTGGTCAACAGAACCTGGTGCTCATGGGTGACTTCAACTAC
Source organism: Theristicus caerulescens (assembly GCA_020745775.1). NCBI lineage: Eukaryota > Metazoa > Chordata > Aves > Pelecaniformes > Threskiornithidae > Theristicus > Theristicus caerulescens. The sequence goes on from CM036580.1 coordinate 3,937,649, forward strand.
CCAGACATTTGCTGGAAGAGCAATACAGCAGCTCGCGTGTCATCCACCACGTTCCTGGAACGCGTAGAGGACTTTTCCTCTTACAAGTGTTAGATGTGCCAACCAGGAAGGAGGCACTGCTGGGCCTGCTATTCACAAACCAAGAAAACCTGCTTTGTAATACCTCGGTCAGTAACAACCTTGGCTGCAGTGATCACGATACTGTGGAGTTTGGGATGCGGCTGAGCACGCTGAAGGTTAGCACCAAGGCAAGGGTTCTAGATTTTAGAAGGGCAAACTTCATCTCGCTCAGAGCTCAGCTGGGAGGGATTCCGTGGGAAGCTTCCTGGAGGATAAAGGAGCCAGTGAGTGCTGGGGGTTCTTCAAGAATGCTCTCTTGGAAGCACAAAACCACTTTCTCCCCTCCAAAAGACAAGGAAGTAAGCGGAGCAAGAGGCCCCCTTGGCTCAACCACGAGCTCCTGGGCCTGTTTAAAACCAAGAGAGATGCGTACCGGAGATGGAGAAGGGGAAGATTGTCCACTGAGAACTCCAAGGGCATTGCCAGAGTGTGCAGAGATGCAGTTAGAAAGGCAAAAGCTCAGCTTGAATTGGAACTGGCCAGAGACGTCAAAAATAACAAGAAAGGGTTCTTCCGGTCTGTGAGTCGCAAGCAGAAACAGAAGGAAAACATAGGCCCGCTGTTCAACAGCAGGGGTGAATCAGTCACCAGCACTGCTGAAAAGGCAGAGGTTCTCGACACCTTCTTCACCCCTGTCTTTACCAACACTGTTGGATCCCAGGCACTGGGAACACAAATCCAGGAGGATCCCAACACAGACCCACCATCAGTGACGAAGGAGTTAGTATGTGAATTATTACAGGAGCTTGGCCCCTACAGATCGATGGGCCCTGACGCCATCCCCCCGAGGGTGTTGAGGGAGCTGGCCGATGTCATTGCGGGGCCACTCTCTATAATCTTCGAGAAGTCGTGGAGGTGGGGGGATGTCCCAGAGGGCTGGAGGAAGGCAAATGTTACCCCTATCTACAAGAAGGGCTCAAGGGAGGATCCGGGTAATTACAGGCCCATCAGTCTTACTTCAGTCCCCGGGAAAGTCATGGAACGGATCCTCCTGGGGGCCATCACGAGTCAAATGAAGCACGTGACTGGGAAAAGCCAACAGGGCCTCACAAAAGGCAGATCGTGCCTGACAAATCTGGTGGCCTTCTATGATAAAGTGACCTGCTCGGTTGACATGGGGCGAGCGGTCGACGTTGTCTACTTGGACTTCTGCAAGGCCTTCGATACGGTTCCCCACGGCCTCCTCCTGGAGAACCTGATGCGTTACGGCCTGGACAAGTGGTCTGTGCGGTGGGTGAGGAATTGGCTGACGGGCCGCACCCAAAGGGTGGTGGTAAATGGCTCTTATTCAAACTGGCAACCCGTCATGAGCGGGGTCCCCCAGGGATCGATATTGGGCCCAACGCTCTTCACTATCTTCATAAGTGATCTGGACAACGGGATCAAGTGTAGCCTGATGAAGTTTGCTGATGACACCAAACTGAGTGGGGAAGTAGAGACTCTGGAAGGGAGAGCCACCCTGCAGGAAGATCTGGATAGGCTGGAAGAGTGGGCTAACAAGAACCTTAGGGAGTTTAACAAAGACAAGTGTAAGGTCTTGCACCTGGGAAAACATAACCCAGGAGTGCAGCTCAGCCTGGGATCCACCTGGCTGGAGAGCAGCCCCGTGGAAAGGGACCTGGGGGTCCTGGTGGACAGGAAGCTCAACATGAGTGAGCAGGGTGCTGCTGCGGCCAAGAAGGCCAATAGGATGCTGGGTTGCATCAAGAAGGGCATCACCAGCAGAGATGAAGAAGTCATCATCCCTCTCTACTCGGCGCTTGTCAGCCCACACCTGGAATGCTGTGTGCAGTTCTGGTCCCCGCTGTACAAAAAAGCTGTGGGCAGGCTGGAGGGGGTCCAGAGAAGGGCCACCAAGATGGTCAAGGGTCTGGGCAGCTGCTGTATGGGGACAGGCTGAGAGAGCTGGGCTTGTTCAGCCTGGAGAAAAGGAGGCTTAGAGGGGATCTCATCCCCATGCACCAGTACTTACAGGGGAGCTACAAAGCAGATGGAGACTCCCTTTTTACAGGGAGTCCCATGGTGAGGACAAGGGGTAACGGGTGCAAGTTCCTGCCAGAGAGATTCCCATTGGACACGAGAGGTAAATTTTTCCAATGAGAACAGTCAATATTGGAATAATCTCCCCAGGGAAGTGGTTGACTCCGCTACGCTGAACACGTTTAAGACTCAGCTGGACGTGGTGCTGGGCCATCTCGTCTAGATGGTGCTGGAAAGGTTGGACCAGATGATCCTTGCGGTCCCTTCCAACCCAGTAGTCTATGATTCTATGATTGCAGTTTTAACAGCACTTTATTTCACCCCAGAAATTTAGAAAGCAAAATCCACGACTGCCCTTCTCTCCAGCTCGCGTCCCTGCCGCCTTTCCCAGCTCCAGCCTCGCCCTTCCTCCTCTCTCCTTTACTTGGCCCCAGTTTCTTTGTCTCCTCGCTCAGAGGAAGGCAATTTCACCCACTACCGCGCCTGCCTCTTCCCTTCGCTCCCCCTGTTCGCCCAGTTCATATTTCTGTCTGCACCACGCAGCCAGCTCCACCGTGTGGCCGTATTAACAATACGTGTATTTGTATGTAATTAATTCCACGTATTATCATTGCTGTGTTATATTCCTGCATTGAGAATGCTGCCTTGAGAATACCAGAAGGAGGGCGACCAAAAGCAAGCTAGAAACATCCCCCGTATTAAAGTGCACGCGATTGCTCAGCACCAAGCACCGCGGCAGCCGAGGCTGCTGTTATTCCTAATTAATCCTCCTTACCCGAGCTTTCGCCCCGATACCCTAACGAGAGGCACGTCCCAGCGAAGCGCAGAGGTAAAACCCCCGAAGTTTTGCAGGCCGAGAGGAGCCCGGGAGAGGATGCTCAGCGGGGAAAGCTGCATGGGTGCTCTTTGCTGCCGGCTGCTTGTGGGAGATCTTGAAATGAGAGGTGTGGAACCGAGACAAGGATGAGAACTAAATCCAGAGACAAAAGGTCAACTCGTTATGGGGCTGAGCCCCGATCCGCGGCACGGAGCGTCCCTCCCTCCCTACCTCCTCCCACCGTGCAGCCGCCCCATCCTTTTCCCACCACCCCTAATCTTGTCAAGAAAAGACTCTTGTCTCCTGCTCGCCTTCAGGGTGGCCATGGCTGAACCCCGCTGCTGCCAGCTGCTGGAGCGATGGAGGGGAGATGGGAGCCCTCGGACCCCCAGGGCCCTGCAGGGCTCTGCCCATGCCGGGACCCCCCTGTGCGGGGCTCAGGGAGGGGCAGAGCCATTGCCGGTGACTAAAGGACTTTGCCACCCCCAGTTTCCCCCAGTTTGGCGCTCAGGACAGAAGCTGGGTGCCGGCTCCACGCTCGCACCCCCAAACCCTCCCGTGACGGACCGTGGTGCCCGGGCAGGGCGGAGGGGGGCAGCCCCTTTTTGGGGGGACCAGAGCAGGCGCAGGGCTGACACGCTGTCCTCCCCGGGGACACCCGTCGCTGCACCCTCTGACGGCCCTGGGCGTCAGGAACGGCCCGGTTTCCACCCAAACTCCAGCGCCGGTGCGGGAGGGCCCAGGAGCGGGCAGCAACGGCCCGCAGGGGCTGTGAGAGCCCGGGGAGCCCGGAGCAGGGGTAGAGACTGGGGTCGCCGCTGCTCCCCGATTGGCTGGGCGCCCCGCCACGCCCCGCCTCTGCGCGCTGATTGGTCAGCAGCGGTGGGCGGGCTGTCCGGAGTTTTTAAGGGCGGGCCCCGCCCGTTTGTTCCCCTCACCGGTGCCGGCGTTTGGGAGAGCGGCGGAGGCGGCCGGAGCCCCCGGGCCTTGGGTGCCCGCGGAGCCCGGGGCGGCCGTAGCGCAGGTAGGGCCCTGCCGTCGGTGCTGCTGGGCCGCTGGCTGCGGGGGCAGGGGGAGCGGTGGGGAAGGGAGCCTGGCGGGCTCGCCCGCCCCGTGTGCCCCCGGTTTCGCCTCCCGCCGGGGCCGGGGAGGGAGCGGGAGCTTGTGGCCTCCTGCTGCCCGCTGTGCCCTCAGCAGGCGTTGGGACGGGCAGGCTGAGAAGGAGCCGGTTCCCGCCCGCTGTGCCTGGCTCTGGTTCCGCTCTGGGGGGGCAGAAGGGGCCCTGCGGAGGCTTTCTGCCTCCCTTTGTTTTCTGCCTCCCGTTCTGTCTTTCTTTTTTTAACTTTCTGCCTCCCGTTCTGTCTTTTTTTTTTTTAAATTTCTGCCTCCTGTTCTTTTTTTTTAAAATTTCTGCCTCCCGTTCTGTCTTTTTTTTTTTAAATTTCTGCCTCCCGTTCTGTCTTTTTTTTTTTAAATTTCTGCCTCCCGTTCTGTCTTTTTTTTTAAAAATTTCTGCCTCCCGTTCTGTCTTTTTTTTAAAAAATTTCTGCCTCCCGTTCTCTCTTTTTTTTAAAAAATTTCTGCCTCCCGTTCTGTCTTTTTTTTAAAAATATTTCTGCCTCCCGTTCTGTCTTTTTTTTTAAAATTTCTGCCTCCCGTTCTGTCTTTTTTTTTTAAATTTCTGCCCCCCGTTCTGTCTTTTTTTTAAAAAATTTCTGCCTCCCGTTCTGTCTTTTTTTTAAAAAATTTCTGCCTCCCGTTCTGTCTTTTTTTTTAAAAATTTCTGCCTCCCGTTCTGTCTTTTTTTAAAAAAATTTCTGCCTGCCGTTCTGTCTTTTTTTTTTTAAAATTTCTGCCTCCCGTTCTTTTTTTTTAAATTTCTGCCTCCCGTTCTGTCTTTTTTTTTAAAAATTTCTGCCTCCCGTTCTGTCTTTTTTTTAAAAAATTTCTGCCTCCCATTCTGTCTTTTTTTTTAAAAATTTCTGCCTCCCGTTCTGTCTTTTTTTTTTTCAATTTCTGCCTCCCGTTCTCTCTTTTTTTTAAAAAATTTCTGCCTCCCGTTCTGTCTTTTTTTTTAAAATTTCTGCCTCCCGTTCTGTCTTTTTTTTTATAAATTTCTGCCTCCCGTTCTGTCTTTTTTTTTTAAATTTCTGCCTCCCGTTCTGTCTTTTTTTTTTAAATTTCTGCCTCCCGTTCTGTCTTTTTTTTTTAAATTTCTGCCTCCCGTTCTGTCTTTTTTTTAAAAAATTTCTGCCTCCCGTTCTGTCTTTTTTTTTTAAATTTCTGCCTCCCGTTCTGTCTTTTTTTTTTTAAATTTCTGCCTCCCGTTCTGTCTTTTTTTAAAAAAATTTCTGCCTCCCGTTCTGTCTTTTTCTTTTAAAATTTCTGCCTCCCGTTCTGTCTTTTTTTTAAAAAATTTCTGCCTCCCGTTCTTTTTCCCCCTATCTCTCCGGGTTGGTTTTTTTCTGCCTGTCTGGGGTGAGTCTGGTATTGTCCTGCCTCTCTGGGTTGGTATGGTTTTTTCCTGCCCCAGCAGCAGGGGAGCTGCTGCCGTCCCCCAGCCCGGCTCATTCCCCCAGGAACGGCCCCGCTGTCTCGGCCCCGCTCGGCAGCCAGCGCTGCTGCCTGGAGCTCTCCCGCCTGGGCTCGGGCTCGCTGTGGCAGGGCTGCACCGCTGCCTCGGGCCCCGGGGCTCCCTAGGGCTGCGCTGGGCTCCTGGCAGGGCCTCGTCCCGCCCGGGCTTTCCCGGGCAGTGGGGTCTCCTGCGGGACCCCCCTCCTCCACAGCCCCCCCTCTGCGGGCGATGGTGCTCCCTTCCCTGCTGGGGCCGTTTACAAGAAGGAGCTGCTTCATCTGCCGCTTCCCTTGGCCCTGGCAGGGAGCCGTGCTCTTGTCTCAGCAAACAACCACAGAGAATGGGTGCTGCAAGCCCTGCCCCCAGAAGCAGCTGCTTTGCCCAAGCCCCCAGAAGCAGCTCTGGGGTCAATAGTGCTGTCCCCAGGGGCAAGCTGAGGCGGGGGTGCTGGGGCTGCTGGTGGTGGTGTGCAGCAGCGGTGGTGAGCGGAGGAGGGCTGAGCAGAGGGGTTGGGGGGACCCTGGCCCCCCGTTCCCATGCCTGGGCCCCCGCTGGTGGTGGGGCAGGGGGGGCTGAGTGGTGGGAAGGGGGATGCTCCCAGCTGCGAGTGCCTTGCGGCCGGGCTGGGCAGGGTGGGTGCGGGGCGGTGGGGAGGGTGCTGGCTCTGCTGGGGGCCAGGGCCGGTCCCTGAGCTCCCCTGTGCTGCGTTTGTCTCCCCAAGAGCTGGGGACAGGCTGCGGCATCCCCCCGCTTCCTTCTTCTTCCCCCAGTTTATATACTGAGCATGACGTCATACGGTATGGAACAGCCCTTTGGCCAGTCTGGGTCAGCCCCCCTGGCTCTGCTCCCTCCCAGCTCCTCGTGCACCTGGCAGAGCACGGGAAGCTGAAAAGTCCTTGACCAGTGTAAGTACTACTTAGCAACAACTAAAACATCAGCGTGTTATCAACATTATTCTCATCCTAAATCCAAACCACAGCACTCTACCAGCTACCAAGAAGAAAATTAACTCTATCCCAGCTGAAACCAGGACAGACATCATCTTCAGCTCGAGCAGGGGCATCATCCGCAGCTCAAGCAGGTTGCTCAGAGCCCCGTCCAACCCGACCTCAAATGTTTCCAGGGATGGGGCATCTGCCAGCTCTCTGGGCAACCTGTGCCGGGGTCTCCCCACCCGCGTGCTGAAAAATTGCTTCCTTAGCTCTAGTCCGAATCTCCCCTCTTTTTGATGCAGCTTTGAGCCGTTCCCAGGCGTCCTGTCCCTGGATCCCAGGGAGAAGAGCTCAGCACCTCCCTCTCCACGTCCCCTCCTCGGGAAGCTGCAGAGAGCCATGCCGTCGCCCCTCAGCCTCCTTCTCTCCAAGCTAGACAAGCCCAAAGTCCTCCCCGCTCCCCAGAGGCCTTCCAGCCTTGCACCAGCTTGGGTGCCCTCCTCTGGACGTCTTCAAGGACCTTGACGTTCTTCTCAAATGCTGGGGCCCACATCTGCACACAGTACTCCAGGTGAGGCTGCACCAGCGCTGAATACAGTGCCATGATCCCCTCTCTTGACCAGCTGGTGATGCTGTGTTTGATGCACCAGGAGCAGGGATGGGGACACCGCAGGATGCGGTTTGCCATCTCAGCTGCTGACACACCGCTGACTGCTGTTGATGCTGCTGCCGACCAGCACCCCCGTAAACTCAACCATTTCGTGATCACTGTGGCCAAGACAGCCACTGACCGTCACGTCTGCCACGAGTCCTTCTCCGTTCACAAAGAACAAGTCTCGGGGGGCGTCTCTCCTAGTTGGGTCACTGAGTGCTGGTGACACAAAGTCCTCTTCCGCGAGCTTCAGGAATTCCCAGACCTGCCCGTCACAGCAGCGGGGCATTCCCAGGTGATGTCTGGGAGGCTGAAGTCTCCCGTAAGGACGAGGGTGACCGATGCAGAGATTCCTCCTAATTGCCTACGGAATAACTCATCGGCGGACACCCACTGCGCCTTCTGCTTTGCCTTCCATCCCCCTGATCCTCCCCCAGAGGCTCTGGACCACGTCATCCCGAACCGTGACGGCCGTGCGGCCAAAGCTCTCCCTTCCGTACGGTGCAACTCCTCCACCTCGCCTGCCCCGCCTGCCCCTCCTGAGGGGCTGATGGCCCTCCATCCCAGCACTGCAGGTGTGTCTCCTGCTCTGGGACCACGCAAAGGGGCAGGGAGAAGGTCTTCTGCTCTGAGGCCACGCAGCTGGGCGCTGAGAAGAAGGTTTCCTCTTCTGAGGCCACGGAGACAGGCGCTGAGGAGAAGGTCTCCTGCTGCGAGGTCCCGCAGACAGGCGCTGAGGGGCTGTGTCTGGCAGGGGGGACAGCAGCATGGGGGGCACCAGGAGCAGGAGCGTCCGGCAGGAGGGAGAGCAGGAGGGGGATGTGCAGCCCCAGGGTCACCGGGAAGGAGGAGCAGCAGGAGCAGGATGGCCGGTGGGAGGGAGAGTGGGGTGAGGGACGGCAGGAGCGAGGGACACTGGTGGGACACTGGTGGAGCACTGGGTGCGGGGGTGCGTGGGGACGTGGGGGGGTACCGGGCCGAGGGTCCCGGGGGTGCGGGGTCGCGGGGGGTCCCGGGGTGCCCTGTCCAGAAGCAGAGGGGCCCCCACCCGCAGTGTCCCAGCCCCTTGCCCTCCCCATGGTGCTCAGGCCCCCATCCCAGAGCCAGCGGGGCTTCCCCACCCCATCCCATCTCCTAGTGTCCCCCCCAGCATTTGGGAGCCATGGCAGCCCCTCGCTGTCCCAGGGTGCCGTGGGGCTGGGTGCAGGGGCTCTGCATGAGGGCGTTACGTGACAGCCCGAGTGCTGGATGGGGCGCAGCTCTTGTGCCGATGCCCGATGCCCCTGGGCCTCAGGCAGGGCTGGGGTGGGGGGCGCTGCCGGGGGGTCCGTGCCCCACTGAAGGCCCAGGGCTGCAGCCGCCCCTCAGCCCCGTCTCCCTGGTCGTGTTTCAGGAGCTCACACGCTGCAGCGCATGTACGGCTGTGACCTCCTGGAGAACGGTAGGACCAGGGGGATTTATCAGAACGCCTACGATGGGAGGGACTTCATCGCCTTCGACATGGACACGATGACGTTCATCGCGGCCGACGCGGGGGCACAAATCACCAAGCGGAAGTGGGAGGAGGACGGGACTGTCGCTGAGCACTGGAAGCATTACCTGGAGAACACCTGCATCGAGTGGCTGAGGAAATACGTGAGCTACGGGCGGGCCGTGCTGGAGAGGAAAGGTGAGGGCGAGACGGGGAGCCCGGGGACCGGGTGGTGTGGGTGCGTGTGCCGGCCCTCACGGCCTGCCCCTCCCCAGAGCCCCCCACGGTGCGAGTGTCGGGGAAGGAGGCCCACGGGATCCTGACCTTGTACTGCCGCGCTTACGGCTTCTACCCGCGGCCCATCACCGTCAGCTGGCTGAAGGCGGGCGAGGTGAGGGACCAGGAGACGGAGTGGGGCAGCATCGCGCCCAACAGCGACGGCACCTACTACACCTGGGCCTCCATCGAGGCGCGCCCGGAGGAGAAGGACAAGTACCGGTGCCGCGTGGAGCACGCCAGCCTGCCCGAGCCCGGTGTCTTTGCGTGGGGTGAGCCCGGTGGCCTTGGGGATGAGGAGCGGTGGGCTGGGGTGGTTCCCCTTCCCCTCCTCACGGCCCTGCTCTCCCCCAGAGCCGGAGTCCAACCAGTTCACCATCGTGGTGGCGGTGGCTGTTGCCGTCCTGGCTGTCATCGCCGTCATGGCTGGATTCGCCTTCTGGAAGTACAAATCAGGGAAAGGGAAGAAGGGCTACGGCGTGGCATCAAGTGAGTACCGGGGGCAGGTCCGGCTCCGTCCACTGCCCAGTGCCGGGGCGGTCTCGTGGCTCCGGTTTCTGGCCACTGCCAGCATTTCCCGACCCCTCGTTCTCCCTGTGCTGCCCCTCTTTAAAGCCCCGTAGCGGGGACGTATGGAAGAGGTCGAGTCTCCCCTCCGGTGCTTGCGGCACCATCCTCCTCTCCCAGTGGCTGCAGCGTGTCCGCGGCTCCCGGGCCAGCTCCTGGCACGTGCGCTGTGCCCGTAGCGAGCGGGGGGCTGGCAGCTCACGGCTATTTCTCTCTCGCAGGCACGGACGGGGGGTCTGGTGGCTCAGCCGCAGGTACGGTGTGGGAGCAGGGGGATGGACGGGGTGACCCCAGCTCTCCGTGCTCATCTGGAGCCACATCAGGCTGTGGGAGGGGGTCACCGAGACCCCCAGAGCAGAGAGTTGGGGACAGGGAGGTGGCCCTGGGTGACACTGTCTCTTCCTCCCGTCCCTGCAGGGGTCACCGCCGAACCGCTGGTAGAGAACTGCTAGTGCAAAGCAAGGAGATGTCTCCAACAGCCTTGGTGCTCAATGGTTGCTAAAACCACAACGCAGAGCGAGGGTCGCTAGGACGCAGGACGGGACAGTACCTGGAGTGAGGGGGAGGGAGGGAGTCCCGCGAAGGCAGGACGGCCTTGCCTCGGCCCATCCCCGCGGTCTATGAAGTGCCTTCTTCCCCCCACATACGGCCTGGGGAGGGACCTGGTGCCACTTCTCTTGGTTCGACTGGTCGCCCCTCTTGGTTCGACTGGTATCTCTAGCACTCCTGGAACGGGGCCGAGAGAAGGTTCCAGAGGTCCAGAGACTGAACTCTATAAATAGGGACCTCGCTTGTTGTAGAAGTCACTTTTCAGCTCAGATAAGGATCCAAAGACCTGCTGAAGCCTTCGACTGCAAGCTGTGAACTTTCAGCTAGCCACGCTGACCCTATGCTGCGCTCTTACGTAGCTACGTGAAGGGAGGCCCTGAAACGGGGGCAAACCAGGAAGGTAAGGGGGCCGAAAGCATCGGCAGAAGCCGCAGCTCTTCAAGATAAGAAAAGGAACGTCCTGCCTGGAGACAGGGAGAGGATCCAATGAGGAAGAAGAGCCCAGACCCAAATATTGCTGTTGGACCCAACCGTCGCATGAGGGGAGGGGAACTCAGACTGCAAGGGTATAATTGTGCAGGGCTTGCTTTGCTCGGGGTCCCTCCCTGGAGGCACCCAGCTCGAGCTGCTCTTCACCGCTGGACCACTCAATAAATTCCCCTGGCGTACGTCGTGTCGGAGACCGTGCAGGATATAAGCTTTGACTGAAGCCCCATACGGCATGCACGTTAGGTGGAGCTATCCCCCGTGCATCCAGCGCTGCAATAAAGAGCATGCCTGCTTCTTAAGGCTACATTGGTGTTAAGAGGTTTCTTGCCGGTTTGGGTGACACCTCCTCCAAACATCCAACTGCCGGCAGCGGGTGAATTTACCTGGGACCTTTGGAGAGGGAGGCTCCGAAAGGTGAGCGTTAAAAACTTCCCTGAGCAGACTCGAGACTGGTGAATTAGGGGGTGCGTGGCCTGATCAGCGTAAATCGCACAAAAGGAAGGAAAAAAAAAGGAGGGGGGGGAAGGAAGAGAAAAAGGAAAAAAAAACCCCAAAGAAGAAAGGCGATGCATGGCTTGATCAGCGTAAATCGCACAAAGGTGGTGTGTGGCCGGATCGGCGTAAATCGCACATAATTAAGGACAAGAAATGGGCAATGTCCCCGGCGTAGAAAAGGGGAGGCCCTTAGCCGAGGTTTGACAGAATTGGGAGAACATTTCTGGTACAGCGGAATTATCTAAAAAGGGCGCCTGGGGAACAAACCAATGTGTTGGAGACATGGACTGGAGGAGAGGTACCCACACCAGCTGGATTACTGGTACGGATGGCATGCATGGCCTGGGGAGAGAAAGCTTCCAGGACAAAAGTCCAAAAAGAAAAAGGGGGTAATTGTAGCAGCAGCAGCAGCTACCACACAAGAAAGTCCTGTGAGTAGTTCAAGCCCACCTTATCTGTCGTCTCTGTCTTCTGATTCTCCTCCTGTTTACCTGCCAGGGCTGCCAGACTCTTTCCTTTCACTGTGACTCCTGTTCCTAATCCTACTGCTGTGCAACCTGGGGCCCGGCAGAGACTGGGCCAGTGTTAACCTTTCATAGGCACCAGCCTTGGACACCTGGTGCCGGAGTGGTGTGGGCAAGTAAGACGCCCCGCCTAAGGGAAGATGCCGAGAGGTGTGCCCAGCTGCTCTCGAATATATGCGCAGAGTGTAATGCGAATGGAAGTGACCCTTGAATACCATTAAGGGAGCTCCTTCACCCGTATGAAAGAGAGAAAATAATGAAGGAGGATGCTGAGTTGGCTCAACAGGCAGGAGGAAACAGAAAGCCCTGGACAGCAAATGATCCAAACGGGGACTGTAATCATGCGGGAGGCCTGATGAGCCTCCTAGTGATTTTTGGGGACAACTCCGGCGAGCTCTGCTAAAATGCGGAGGAATGACGCCGCAGAATTTTAATGATGCGCTCATGATCAGCGTCTCTGCGGGCCAGGCGGTGCCCGATAGAGGGGATTGCTTTAAAGAACACATGGCTGGGTGGCAGGGAGAGAATTTCGAAAAGATTTTGAGTATTGCTGTGTTTGTGTATGATGGGTGTGAGGAAAGGCAGAAAGCTGAGCGGATTAAAGAAAAAAGAGGGGGAAAAAAAAAGAGGCAAAAGAACAGGAGGCAAGTTTACTGGGAAAAAAAAAAAAAAGATTAGGTGAAGATGGGGACCTGGACTATCGTTTTGTACAAGATGTGCGGGTGGTTAATCAGTACTTGGTGACTCCTCATCCAGTAGTGCCCCATCCCTCTACCGTACTTTTACAAATACCGCATTGGGCAAGGTATTTTACTGTGATCCATCTAACCCTGCCTCCTTCAGCATCCCTTTAGGTGAGGACAGCCAACTTTTGTTGGCCTTTACATGGAAAGGACAACAGTTAGCCTGGACTCCTCTCCCACAAGGCTCTGGAGGGTCTCCTACAACTTTTTCACGAATACTGAGAAATTACTTGAGAGAGATAAAATTAGCGGGCGAATTGGCTCTTGGACAACACGTAGATGATTTGCTAAGAGCGAGTAAAGATGAGGATGCCTGTATAAAAGACACTCTGCATCTATGTACTGCCTTAGCAGAGAAAGGTCATCGTGCAGCTCCAGCCAAAGCTCAGCTGTGTCAGAAGAAAGTTAAACATTTAGGGTTTATCCTAAGGGAAGAGCAGTGAGTAATAGACTCGGGAAAGAAGAGAAGCTGTAATAAAGCTTCCGCGTCCGGTCACAAAGAAATGGCTGTGAGGGTTCCTTGGAGCTGTGGGATTTTGTTGACCGTGGATTCCTGGGTTGGGAGAATTAACAAGATCACTGCCAAAAGTAACAAGTAAGGAGTAGGCAGAACCTATTGCATGGGGTCCGGAAAAGGAGCAAGCTTTTAAGACAGTGCAAGGAGATTTGGCATCAGCTCCCGCTCTTGGACTCTCAGACTGTACAAAACCCTTTAATTTGTGTGTACGTGAGCGAAAAGGGATAGCCAGTGGAGGAATAACGCAGAAATTAGGTCTGCATCACAGGCCAGTCGCCTATTATTCAACTCAGCTTGATCCAGTGGCGGCAGGAGCACCAGCTTGTATTAAATCAGCAGCGGCAACAGCGGCTGTATCGGAGAAAAGTCACCCGCTTATCTTAGGCCATTCAGTGAGGGTTTGTGTCCCACACGAAGCAGAAATACTCCTGAAGCAATGTGTGACCTAAGCATTGTCACCACAACGGACACGTAGGTATGAGCTCATTCTCCTAGTGGCAGATAACGTTATCCTGAGGAGATGCGATAGCCTGAATCCTGCGACGTTGTGACCATCGCCTGACGCAGGGGAAGAACATCATCAGTGTGAACGGGGAATGCTCGCTTCTAGCAAACCCTGAACAGATTTAACTGAGGTTCCTTTGCAGAATCGAGACTTGGCTCTGTTTGGAGCTGGCTCATCCTCCTATTTGCACGGACAACGACGGACTGGGTACGCTGTGGTCAGGCAAGGACAAGCGACAGAAGCTGACCCACTCCCGACAAGGCTGAGCGCACAGGGAGTGGAAGTGGCAGCTTTGATGCGCACAGCTCATCCAGGCAAGAGAAAACGAGTCCATATCTGCATGGGCTCTCGGTATGCCTTCGGGGTGTGCCATGCGATAGGAATGCTGTGGAAAAGACGAGGATATCTCACATCTTCAGGGAAAGGGAATCCAACGGAGAGGAAACACGCAATTTGTCGCCACAAAAAGGATTACGAGTAGCTGCGCAACCTGCCAAAATTTTTCAAGTATTAAGCCAAGCTCAGAGTTAGGGGGATGACCATGGGCCTGCTTCCCTTCTCAGGGATGGCAAAGAGATCACACAGATCTGCTACACACCAGGGGACACAAACATTTAGTAGTTCTAGCAGACCAACTGTCAGGTTGGGTAGAAGCTTTCTCCATGAGAAAAGCGGACACAGGGGGAGCAGTAAAAGCATTATTAAAGGAAATTATACCCAGATATGGAATTCCCAGATCAATTGAATCGGACAGGGGGACAGGTAGAAAGAATGAACAGAACCTTAAAAGAGAAGGCAGGAAAAATATCCACAAACACTGGTTTGAAGTGGCCGGATGCATTGCACTTAGCTCCATGGGATGTGCAAAATGCCTGGCGACAACCCATAGGACTAACGCCAGCAGAAATTCTCTCTGGGAGACGTTTGGCCATAGCAAGGACTTGTATCCCAGCTAAGACCAGGCTGTTGGATGGAGATGGACGATTGACCCAGTATGTTCTAAGTATGCATAAACAGTTTGCAGACCATAAAAAAATTTTTATGCTCAAATGTACCAGTTGGCACCAGCTGAAGTGCACTGGGAAGGGGCCCTCCCGCACAGCAGGGGACACGGCCACGTTTGCTCACCCACCACCCTGGGCGGGTTCGTCCCCAACGCCCACGGCTGCTTTCAGCTGCTGCTGGGGCTCCTGCCGCAGCCCCTTCTCGAGGGGGTCAGGATTTGGGGGGCCCCGAGAGCCCCCGTATGCAGGAAAACAAGGGCTGACAGGGAGGGCCGGTGCCTTCCAGCAGCGCACGGCCTGGGGGGAGCCCCAGAACTCGCCTGGCCATCGGGCAGAGCCAGCGCTGCGAGACGGGCTCCAGCAGAGAGCTCCAGCCATCCCCACCTCCAGCCTCCGGCACCCCACGCGGCCACGGCGCCAGGGAGAAGAGCCTGGGGGCAGCCGTCACCTCACACACGGGTACCCCAACGCTCCCAACGCCAGGCTGGAAAGTGCAGCCGGGGGCGAGGAGGGGAGCGGACAGGGCTGCCTGCAGCAGGCGCCTTCGCAACAGAAGGGACACCCAGGACACTGTGACATCCTTTAATACATAGAAAATTAGAAAAATACAGGAGAAAATAAAGTAGAAAAATAGCATCAAGATCTCTAACTCTTTTTAGCATCACATAAGAGACACTTCACACCCCGGCTCTGTGTCCCCTCTGCCCAGCACAGCCCCAGGGACCTCTGCTGAGCTTTCGGCACCCATCTCATGCGGGAGCAGCCGCTCCAGCTCCAGCACCACAGTGCAAAAAGATACATAGGGTGATATATGAATTGTGACAGAAGCGAGATGAGTTCTGGGGCGGTCCCAGAAGGAGCAAGCCAAGGTCCCAGCCCAGGCAGCCACACATCAGCTTCCACGACGTCTCCCCTTCCTGCAGGTTCACCTCCCCGAGACCTGGCAGTGAGTTGCTGCTGAGACCAGCAACAACCCGGACCTGTCGTGGGGATCTCCTGCCCTCAGCGCTGGTCTGTGCTGGTGGAAGAGCAGAAGCTGTGAGTCCGCAGCAAGGGCAGGGTCCTTTCTCCATCAGCTCTGTCCCATCAGAGCTTGGGGCTTGCTGCAGAGATACGGCCGGGACTGGGAGCAGCTCGAACTCGCGAGATCACGGTCGTTCAAGTAGAGGCAAGGTTCTTGACCCCACACATGGATCCTGCAACAAGAAGGAAAGGCACCGCTGGTACCGTCGGGTTGGCGGTTGTCCCCTCTCGCACCAGGAGACAAGGGCTGCCTGCAAGGGACAGGCCCGGCCCACACGTCCCACCAGGCCCCTGCCCGTCCCACCGCAGGACGCTCGCCCCACGGCCCTGGCTCGCGACGGGACTCACGGGAGGTTGAAGCTGCTGCCATCCACCCACTCCAGGCGCTCGCCCCGTCTCCGCAGCCCAAGCCAGTAATCAACATTGCCCTTGAGGTGCCAGAGGAAATCCTGGGTAGGAAAGAGAGAAGCCAACAGTCAGGAGCTGCTGCCAGCCCCACGCCAGTCACTGGCCCAGCCCCACGCGGCTCCCTGCCGGCCTCGCAGCCAGCCCCGGCCCCGCACCGCTGCCACCGGCCGTGGGGTGCCAGCAGCTCCCACCCAGTGCCTGCTCCAACGAGCTCCACAGGCTTCTGCAGGAGCTCCCCAGCCCCACCAGCGCTGCTGCTCCTGCTCTGCCCCACCTCTGCCCCGCTCGGGCTCCGGCCGAGCACCGCGCACGGGGAGACGCGCCCTGGGCTCCACGCCGCACCCCCGCCTCCCTCCCTCCCTCCAAGGCCCCGCGGCAGAACTGCAGCTCTCTCCCTACAAGCACCTCTCGCCTGCCCAGCGCCAACCCCAGGGCCTGCACCCAGCCCACAAACCCCCCCTTCGCCCCCACGCAGCCACAACAGCCCCGCACTCACCATTTCCCAGTCCATCTTGGGCACGGCCAGCAAGGCCCCGAGCGAGGAGCACCGCTCCTGGCTCCACTCCCAGCTCCCCTCCTCCTCACTCGAGAGGTAGTAGCACACGTTGCGGTACCCAACCCAGTCCCAAGGACAGGCCAGCACCGCAGCCGCAGGCCGATCCGCGTTCCCTCCACGCCGTCCTGCTGGAGAGGGAAGGGGAGAAGGGGAGAAGGTCAGAGGCTGCCGCTCCACGGGGACCAGGGCACCCAGCTCCCTGGGGCAGGGAAGGAGGCAGCCCCGCGCTCCCCCCACGGGGAGCCCCACTTTGCTGCCAGGGACCCTGGCAGACACAGCTCTGCGCCCAGGGGCCGGACGGAGGCAGCCGCTCCTCCCTTACCTGATTGTACAGCAACAGCCGCGCCCAAAGCCAGCACCAGAGCCACGAGCACAGCCAGCACCAGGGCGCACACTCCATGGCCTGCGCACCGCTCGCCTGGGGGAGGAAAAAGCCGCTGGCGCTGAGGACGGTGCTGTCCCACAGCAGGCACGGCCCTCGCATCCCCGCCACCCCCAGCACCACCAGCTGCCCAGGGAACGCGGCAGGGACCCCCCAGCCCCTTTGCCCCCGCACACACACAGCTGGCAGCGAGAAAGCCAAGGGACAGTCCCACAGACCGGGGACAAGGCTCTCCCACCCCAGACGTGGGGGGACAACCTGCAGCAGGAGAGCTGCCAAGGATCGGGGGAGGCGGGGGGTGGCTGCTGCAGACCACTGGCTGGGACCGAGCAGAATGCGAGCCCTTTCCAGACAGCTGGAAGAAGCCTTACGCTTGCCAGCCCCAGTCCTCGGGGGCTGACACTGCCACAGGGACGCTGGCCCCTCCCTGCAGGCCACAGGGCTGGCCCTGCACTCACCCAGAAGCCTTCCGTCTGTCCTGCTGTCCTGATGCCCAGGCACCTCTGGGTGGGGGGACGTCCCTACGGCCGGGCAACACAGGGGCTTCTTCACGTTCCCATCAGTGGCACACGGAAAAGGGGAATCTCTTGGCTTGTCACACGCAGGAATTTTCGCCCAAGGCATCACAACGGCTGGCAAAGCTGTTTCAAGCCTGGCTTAGGCACAGTTTTACCTCCGCAGCTGGTATGATCGTATGGGGAGATTGCACAGAGCCTGGCGGTGACGAGACAGATCAGGATGTTTAATTCTGTACACCGACTGGGGCCGTGCTTGCCTCTCGCAGATCAGCTGTGGCTCTGCGGTGACCCCCAGGCTGGGAAGGCGATGCCAGCACAGTCCTGCCCTGTCCCTGCTCCCCCGCTGACGCCGCAGCCTGTCCCCAGCTCCTGGGGAGACAAACGCAGCACAAGGGAGCTCAGGGACCGGCCCTGGCCCCCAGCAGAGCCAGCACCCTCCCCACCGCCCCGCACCCACCCTGCCCAGCCTGGCCGCAAGGCACTCGCAGCTGGGAGCATCCCCCTTCCCACCACTCAGCCCCCCCTGCCCCACCACCAGCAGGGGCCCAGGCATGGGAACGGGGGGCCAGGGTCCCCCAACCCCTCTGCTCAGCCCTCCTCCGCTCACCACCGCTGCTGCACACCACCACCAGCAGCCCCAGCACCCCCGCCTCAGCTTGCCCCTGGGGACAGCACTATTGACCCCAGAGCTGCTTCTGGGGGCTTGGGCAAAGCAGCTGCTTCTGCGGGCAGGGCTTGCAGCACCCATTCTCTGTGGTTGTTTGCTGAGGCAAGAGCACGGCTCCCTGCCAGGGCCAAGGGAAAGCGAAACATGAAGCAGCTCCTTCTTGTAAACGGCCCCAGCAGGGAAGGGAGCACCATCGCCCGCAGAGGGGGGGGCTGTGGAGGAGGGGGGTCCCGCAGGAGACCCCACTGCCCGGGAAAGCCCGGGCGGGACGAGGCCCTGCCAGGAGCCCAGCGCAGCCCTAGGGAGCCCCGGGGCCCGAGGCAGCGGTGCAGCCCTGCCACAGCGAGCCCGAGCCCAGGCGGGAGAGCTCCAGGCAGCAGCGCTGGCTGCCGAGCGGGGCCGAGACAGCGTGGCCGTTCCTGGGGGAATGAGAACGGGCCCCGCGGGGGGGGGGGGAGAGGAGAGGAGAGCCGAACCGGGCCCCGGGGCGGGGGCCCCGGGGCGGGGGGGGGAGAGGAGAGCCGAACCGGGCCCCGGCCCCGGGGGGGGGGGGAGAGGAGAGCCGAACCGGGCCCCGGCCCCGGGGGGGCGGGGGGAGAGGAGAGCCCCCCAGAGCGGAACCAGAGCCAGGCACAGCGGGCGGGAACCGGCTCCTTCTCAGCCTGCCCGTCCCAACGCCTGCTGAGGGCACAGCGGGCAGCAGGAGGCCACAAGCTCCCGCTCCCTCCCCGGTCCCGGCGAGGGGGCACACGGGGCGGGCGAGCCCGCCAGGCTCCCTTCCCCACCGCTCCCTCTGCCCCCGCAGCCAGCGGCCCAGCAGCACCGACGGCAGGGCCCTACCTGCGCTACGGCCGCCCCGGGCTCCGCGGGCACCCAAGGCCCGGGGGCTCCGGATGCAGCCACCGCCCTCCCAAACGCCGGCAGAGGGAGGAGCCGGGACCGGCTTCTCCCGTCTGTCACAAGCCCCGCGCAGCCCGCCCACCGCTCCTGACCAATCAGAGTCGGGGCGTGGCGCGGCACCCAGCCAATCGGAGAGCAGCGGCCTCGCCAGGGGCTGAACCCCTCTCGGTGGCCCAAGGGCTCTCAGCCTGATGCGGGCGCTGCTTCCCTCTCCTCTCAGGTAAAAAGCAGAGAAAGCGAACACCTTCTTCGCACGCTGCCGGCGTGTGGGAGGGTTTTTTCTGCCTCTCTCGCTGTGGTTTTTTTCCTGCCCCAGCAGCAGGGGAGCTGCTGCCGTCCCCCAGCCCGGGTCATTCCCCCAGGAACGGCCACGATGTCTCGGCCCCGCTCGGCAGCCAGCGCTGCTGCCTGGAGCTCTCCCGCCTGGGCTCGGGCTCGCTGTGGCAGGGCTGCACCGCTGCCTCGGGCCCCGGGGCTCCCTAGGGCTGCGCTGGGCTCCTGGCAGGGCCTCGTCCCGCCCGGGCTTTCCCGGGCAGTGGGGTCTCCTGCGGGACCCCCCTCCTCTGAGTGCTGAGGGAAGGAGATCCCCACGACTGGTCCGGGTTGTTGCTGGTCTCAGCAGCAACTCACTGCCAGGTCTCGGGGAGGTGAACCTGCAGGAAGGGGAGACGTCGTGGAAGCTGATGTGTGGCTGCCTGGGCTGGGACCTTGGCTTGCTCCTTCTGGGCCCACCCCAGAACTCATCTCGCTTCTCTCGCAATTCATATATCACCCTGTGTATCTTTTTGCACTGTGGTGATGGAGCTGGAGCGGCTGCTCCCGCATGAGATGGGTGCCGAAAGCTCAGCAGAGGTCCCTGGGGCTGTGCTGGGCAGAGGGCACACAGAGCCGGGGTGTGAAGTGTCTCTTGTGTGATGCTAAAAAGAGTTAGAGATCTTGATGCTATTTTTCTACTTTATTTTCTCCTGTATTTTTCTACTTTTGTATGTATTAAAGCATGTGTCCTGGTTTCAGCTGGGATAGAGCTAATTTCTTCTTGGTAGCCGGTATGGGGCTGTGTTTTGGGTTTAGGATGAGAACAATGTCGATGATACACTGATGCTTTGGTTCTTGCTACTATTACTACTGTTCTATTTTTATTTTACTTTAGTTATTAAACTGTTCTTATCTCAACCCACGAGTTTTCCCCTTTTGCCCTTCCGATCCTCTTCCCCCATCCCACCGGTGGGGGTGTGAGCGAGCGGTTGCGTGGTGCTTAGTTGCTGGCTGGGGTTAAACCATGAGAGTCCTGTTTGGCCCCAACGTGGGGCACGAAGGGTTTGAGATAATAACAGATTAACCAGAGCATAGTAAGGAATTTGTATGTGTTAACAGCTGCTCATCATAATATTGATTCATCTGTTCTCAGTATTAGTCTACCTGATCTGCACCATGCTCTTGTTTTTACTGTGCATGTTGAAGATTGGTGTTGGGTTTTGCAGTTTGTTGTGCTTTGCCGTAATGAGCGATGTTTTGCCTGGGAGATTTGTTATTAAAACACTGACCTTGAGCGCTATCTGGTATTTGGGTTCTGTAGTGAAGCCATTACTGTACTTCGGGTACCACCTCGTGGAGACACTTGGCAATTATACCTCTTCCTCTGAGAGCTTCTTTATGGAGGAAATAGAGAATGGCACCTTTCTTTCTTTCTTCTATGATGTTTCATCCTTCATTACAACAACTTTTCATTATCTTGAGCATCCTTGGGTAGTTAAGATATATCCATTGATAGTTCTTGGGAATTTTGTTTCAGTTTTGTCTAAGGTTAATAAGCAGCTTAAGAATATCATCCAGAGATCTGCTCCAAGGCTGGACAGTTATGAGTGGCAGGGTGTGTGGGAGAGCATGGGCAAGTACCTAGGACGGTGGGCACCTCCAGTGTTTTGGAACTTCACCCCCGAACAAGTGCAGAATCCTGAAAAACTAGTGAAGTGTTTGGAAAATGTGTGTTGTCACCCTGGCAACTCCAGAGAGACACAGATCACTGCAACGTGCTGGGGCCTGGCCCATGCCTACCGAGCCCTATTCAACACTATTCAGAACCCACAAGGGGAAGGGAAGGTCTCTGGATCGGGTGACAAAGTGACGGCCCCTGCAGCGGCGCCGGCCCCTGCCACAGTCACTGCAGCTGTGCCAGCCCCCGCGCCGGTCCCCATGGCTGCGCCAGCCCCCGCAACAGGCGCTGCAGCTGAACCAGAGAACCAACCCGTGCCAGTATCAGTCTCCCCTATACAGAAGAAAAAATACACAAGGAAATCTTCTCGTTTAGTAAGGGCTGATGATGAGCCCAGGCCATCAAGAGAACAGGAGGAGGAAGAGGCAGAACCCATAAATGAGATGGTAACCACCCGATCCCTGTCCCTGAGTGAGCTGTGAGATATGCGAAAAGATTTTGGTCGTCATCCAGGCGAGCCCATCATCACCTGGCTGCTCCGATGCTGGGATAACGGGGCCAGTAGCCTGGAATTAGAGGGCAGGGAAGCCAAGCAGCTGGGATCTCTTTCTAGGGAAGGGGGCATTGACAAAGCGATTGGAAAAGGGGCAAAAGCCCTCAGCCTCTGGAGGCGACTCCTGTCAGGTGTAAAGGAAAGGTATCCCTTCAAGGAAGATGTTATATGTCACCCAGGCAAGTGGACCGCCATGGAGAGAGGTATCCAGTACCTGAGGGAATTAGCTGTGCTGGAAGTGATTTATAATGCCCTGGACAACGATCAGTTACCCAAAGATCCAGATGAAGTCCAATGCACACGACCCATGTGGCGGAAGTTTGTACGGAGCGCACCATCATCACACACAAACTCATTGGCAATAATGACCTGGAAAGATGAAGAGGGACCAACGGTGGATGAAATGGCTGGCCAACTCCGACAATATGAAGAAAGTCTCTCTTCCTCCCTACAGGCCTGTGTCTCAGCTGTGGAGAAACTGTCCCAGAAGGTCCAGCAACTCGAAGAGGATATATCCTACTCCTCACCTGTATGGACCAGTATCTCAGCCATTAGGAGTAACCGTCCCTCTGCTCAAGAGAGAAGATATAGTGGATACACACCACGGGCCACCCTGTGGTTTTATCTGCGTGACCACGGAGAGGACATGAGGAAGTGGGATGGAAAATCTACCTCGACCCTAGAGGCACGGGTACGTGAACTGCAAGGAAAAACAACTACAAAAGGTGGTTCTCCCAGGAGAGTTGCGGCTCCAGTTTCCAGTGAGCAGTTCCCCAGGCAGAGTAGAAGGGATGATTTTGTTTCCGATCCTAATAAAGGGATTTTTGACTCGCATGTACAAGAAGTGAATAACGAATGCTATAACCAGGACTAGAGGGGCCCTGCCTCCAGCCAGGTGGAGGAGAGGGACAACTGGGTGTACTGGACTGTGTGGATTCGATGGCCTGGCACATCAGCCCCACAGGAGTGTAAGGCTTTAGTAGACACCGGTGCACAGTGTACCCTCATGCCATCACGCTATGAAGGGGCAGAACCCATCTGTATTTCTGGAGTGACAGGAGGATCCCAAGAGCTGACTGTGTTGGAGGCTGAAGTGAGCCTAACTGGGAACGAGTGGCAGAAGCAGCCCATTGTGACGAGTGGCAGAAGCAGCCCATTGTGACTGGCCCAGAGGCTCCGTGCATCCTTGGCATAGACTGCCTCAGGAGAGGGTATTTCAAGGACCCAAAAGGGTACCGGTGGGCTTTTGGCATAGCTGCCTTGGAGACGGAGGAAATTAAACAGCTGTCTACCCTGCCCGGTCTTTCGGAGAACCCTTCTGTTGTGGGGTTGCTGAGGGTCAAAGAACAACAGGTACCAATTGCTAGCACAACAGTGCACCGTCAGCAATATCGCACCAAGAGAGACGCCCTGATTCCCATCCATAAGCTGATTCGTCGACTGGAGAGCCAAGGAGTGATCAGCAAGACTCGCTCACCTTTTAACAGTCCCATATGGCCAGTGCGAAAGTCTAACGGAGAGTGGAGACTAACGGTAGACTGTCGGGGTCTGAATGAAGTCACGCCACCACTGAGCGCTGCCGTGCCGGACATGCTAGAACTTCAATATGAATTGGAGTCAAAGGCAGCCAAGTGGTACGCCACAACTGATATCGCTAATGCGTTTTTCTCTGTCCCTTTGGCGGCAGAGTGCAGGCCACAGTTTGCTTTCACTTGGAGGGGTGTGCAGTACACCTGGAACCGACTGCCCCAGGGGTGGAAACACAGCCCCACCATTTGCCATGGACTGATCCAGACTGCACTGGAACAAGGTGAGGCTCCGGAACACCTGCAATACATTGATGACATCATCGTGTGGGGCAACACAGCAGAAGAAGTTTTTGGGAAAGGGAAGAAAATAGTCCAAATCCTTCTGGAGGCCGGCTTTGCCATAAAACAAAGTAAGGTCAAGGGACCTGCACAGGAGATCCAGTTTTTAGGAATAAAATGGCAAGATGGGCGTCGTCAGATCCCGATGGATGTGATCAACAAAATCACAGCCATGTCTCCACCAACCAGCAAAAAGGAAGCACAGGCTTTCTTGGGCGTTGTGGGTTTTTGGAGAACGCATATTCCAAATTACAGTCTCATCGTAAGCCCTCTCTATCAAGTGACCCGGAAGAAGAACGATTTCAAATGGGGCCCTGAGCAACGACAAGCCTTTGAACAAATTAAACGGGAGATAGTTCATGCAGTCGCCCTGGGGCCAGTCCGGGCAGGGCAAGATGTAAAAAATGTGCTCTACACCGCAGCTGGGGAGAACGGCCCTACCTGGAGCCTCTGGCAGAAAGCACCGGGGGAGACTCGAGGTCGACCCCTGGGGTTTTGGAGTCGGGGATACAGAGGATCCGAGGCCCGCTATACTCCAACGGAGAAAGAGATATTGGCAGCATATGAAGGGGATTGAGCCACTTCAGAAGTGGTTGGTACTGAAGCACAGCTCCTCCTGGCACCCCGACTGCCAGTGCTGGGCTGGATGTTCAAAGGGAGGATCCCCTCTACACATCATGCAACCGACGCTGCGTGGAGTAAGTGGGTCACACTGATCACACAACGGGCTCGAATAGGAAACCCCGGTTGCCCAGCAATCTTGGAAGTGATCATGGACTGGCCAGAAGGCAAAGATTTCGGAATATCACCAGAGGAGGAGGTGACGCGTGCTGAGGAGGCCCCGCTGTATGACACACCACTGACTGCTGTTGATGCTGCTGCCGACCAGCACCCCCGTAAACTCAACCATTTCGTGATCACTGTGGCCAAGACAGCCACCGACCGTCACGTCTGCCACGAGTCCTTCTCCGTTCACAAAGAACAAGTCTCGGGGGGCGTCTCTCCTAGTTGGGTCACTGAGTGCTGGTGACACAAAGTCCTCTTGCGCGAGCTTCAGCAATTCCCAGACCTGCCCGTCACAGCAGCGGGGCATTCCCAGGTGATGTCTGGGAGGCTGAAGTCTCCCGTAAGGACGAGGGTGACCGATGCAGAGATTCCTCCTAATCGCCTACGGAATAACTCATCGGCGGACACCCACTGCACCTTCTGCTTTGTCTCCCATCCCCCTGATCCTCCCCCAGAGGCTCTGGACCACGTCATCCCGAACCGTGACGGCCGTGTGGCCAAAGCTCTCCCTTCCGTACGGTGCAACTCCTCCACCTCGCCTGCCCCGCCTGCCCCTCCTGAGGGGCTGATGGCCCTCCATCCCAGCACTGCAGGTGTGTCTCCTGCTCTGGGACCACGCAAAGGGGCAGGGAGAAGGTCTTCTGCTCTGAGGCCACACAGCTGGGCGCCGAGAAGAAGGTTTCCTCTTCTGAGGCCACGGAGACGGGCGCTGAGGAGAAGGTCTCCTGCTGCGAGGTCCCGCAGACAGGCGCTGAGGGGCTGTGTCTGGCAGGGGGGACAGCAGCACGGGGGGCACCAGGAGCAGGAGCGTCTGGCAGGAGGGAGAGCAGGAGGGGGATGTGCAGCCCCAGGGACACCGGGAAGGAGGAGCAGCAGGAGCAGGATGGCCGGTGGGAGGGAGAGTGGGGTGAGGGACGGCAGGAGCGAGGGACACTGGTGGAGCACTGGGTGCGGGGGTGCGTGGGGACGTGGGGGGGTCCCGGGCCGAGGGTCCCGGGGGTGCGGGGTCGCGGGGGGTCCCGGGGTGCCCTGTCCCGGCCAAACTCCCCCCGCGCTGCCTCCGGTGCTTTCGCTTTCGCTTTCGCCAACCTGCGGAGCCCGGATCTGCCTGGCGCCCGGTGACGTCCGACGGATATCGGGCTGCCATTGGCGGGCGGGCGGTGGCGGCGCCAATGGCGGGGAGGGGCGGGGCCGTGCGGGTTGGAGGACGACGCGGAGCAGCGCGATGGGTCCGGGTCGGGCGCTGGGCCTGGGGCTGCTGCTGGGGGTCCTCGGCGGGGCGGCGGCGAGCGGTGAGGGCGGGCGGGGACCCGGGAGCCCCCCCGGGCACCGGGCCTCCCCTGCACCCCCTTTCCCGGGACACCGGGACCCCCTTGACCCCCCCCCCCCGGCCCCTGCTCACCGGGACCCCCCTGAACTCCCCTTCCTTGGGCACCGGGAGCCCCCCCCGGGCACAGGGCCCCCCCCTGCACCCCCTTTCCCGGGACACCGGGGGCCCCCCTGGACTCCCCTTCCTGGGCACCCCTCGGAACACCCCCCCCCAACCCCTCTTTCCCGGGCACCCCCGACCCCCCCTCGTCTCGGACCCCCTTCCCGGTTACCCGGAGCCTCCCCCGGGTCTGCTTTCCTTGATGTCGGGACCCCGCTGGACCCCCCCTTCCCGGGCATCCCGGGTCTCCCAGCCCCTGGACCCTCCTTTCCTTGGCACTGGGACCACCTCGCTCCCCAACATCCCCCCCACCAGTCACATCCCCCCTGAGGCTGCCCCCAACCTCCCCCAATCTTCTCCCCTGGGCCCCCACCCAGCCTCGCTCTCCATCCCTGCCCCCGGGCACCCTCACCCCTGTCCCCCCAAAGCCCCGCTGCCCCCCACCTCTGACCGCCCCCCGTGTCCCCGCAGGGCTCCACTCCCTGCGCTTCTTTGATGTTGCAGTGTCGGAGCCCAGCCCGGGGCTTCCCCAGTACGTATCCGTGGCGTACGTGGATGGGAACCCCATTGCGCGCTACGGCAGCGAGACGGGGAAGGTGGAGCCCCGGGCGGCCTGGATGGTGGCCAACGTCGACCCCCAGTACTGGGACAGGAACACCCGGATCGTACAGAGGTCTCAGCAGGTTTACCGCGTGGACCTGGACGCATTGCGGGCCCGCTACAACCAGAGCGGGGGTGAGTGGGGGCTGGGGCTCCGTGGGGCTGGGGCAGGGCTGCGTGGGCCAGGGGAGTTCCCACGCCCAAGATCCTGCCCTGCCCCACGCTGCTGCCCCGCCTTGTGCCGGCCCTTCCCTGCCTGGGGTCATTGTCAGGGGGCTCCCAGCCACCCTGTCCCCCAGCGCGAGGGGCTCCCGCCTGCCCTGTCGCAGCCCCACAGCGCTTGGGATCCCCTGTCCCAGAGCCAGGGGGGCTTCTGGCCACCCCAGCCCAGCGCATCCCCACCCCCCCAGTGCCCAGGACCCCATCCCGGGACTGGGAGGCTCCTGGCCTCCCCCTCCCAGCCCCTCGCTGTCCCTGCAGCTCCTGCCTGCCCTGTCCCAGCCCCTCGCCACCCCCACGGCAGTCGAGACCCCCAGAAGCAGAGGGGCCCCCACCCGCAGTGTCCCAGCCCCTT
This sequence comes from Theristicus caerulescens, assembly GCA_020745775.1. NCBI lineage: Eukaryota > Metazoa > Chordata > Aves > Pelecaniformes > Threskiornithidae > Theristicus > Theristicus caerulescens. Next base: position 3,964,062 of record CM036580.1, read on the forward strand.
GCCCTCCCCATGGTGCTCAGGCCCCCATCCCAGAGCCAGCGGGGCTTCCCCACCCCATCCCATCTCCCTGTGTCCCCCCCAGCATTTGGGAGCCATGGCAGCCCCTCGCTGTCCCAGGGTGCCGTGGGGCTGGGTGCAGGGGCTCTGCGTGAGGGCGTTACGTGACAGCCCGAGTGCTGGACGGGGGGCAGCTCTCGTGCCGGTGCCCGATCCCCCCGGGCCTCAGGCAGGGCTGGGGTGGGGGGCGCTGCCGGGGGGTCCGTGCCCCACTGAAGGCCCAGGGCTGCAGCCGCCCCTCAGCCCCGTCTCTCTGGTCGTGTTTCAGGGGCTCACACGCTGCAGCGCATGTGCGGCTGTGACCTCCTGGAGGACGGTAGCACCAGGGGGTATTGGCAGATGGCCTACAACGGAAAGGACTACATCGCCTTCGACATGGACACGATGACGTTCACCGCGGCCCACGTGGCGGCACAAATCACCAAGCGGAAGTATGAGGAGGACGGGACTGTCGCTGAGCGGCGGAAGCATTACCTGGAGAACACCTGCATCGAGTGGCTGAGGAAATACGTGAGCTACGGGCGGGCCGTGCTGGAGAGGAAAGGTGAGGGCGAGACGGGGAGCCCGGGGACCGGGTGGTGTGGGTGCGTGTGCCGGCCCTCACCGCCTGCCCCTCCCCAGAGCCCCCCACGGTGCGAGTGTCGGGGAAGGAGGCCCACGGGATCCTGACCTTGTACTGCCGCGCTTACGGCTTCTACCCGCGGCCCATCAGCGTCAGCTGGCTGAAGGCGGGCGAGGTGAGGGACCAGGAGACGGAGTGGGGCAGCATCGCGCCCAACAGCGACGGCACCTACTACACCTGGGCCTCCATCGAGGCGCGCCCGGAGGAGAAGGACAAGTACCGGTGTCGCGTGGAGCACGCCAGCCTGCCCGAGCCCGGTGTCTTTGCGTGGGGTGAGCCCGGTGGCCTTGGGCACGTGGAGCGGTGGGCTGGGGTGGTTCCCCTTCCCCTCCTCACGGCCCTGCTCTCCCCCAGAGCCGGAGTCCAACCTGCTCACCATCGTGGAGGCCGTGGCTGTTGCCGTCCTGGCTGTCATCGCCGTCATGGCCGCATTCGCCTTCTGGAAGTACAAATCAGGTAAAGGGAAGAAGGGCTATGGTGTGGCATCAAGTGAGTACCGGGGGCAGGTCCGGCTCCATCCACTGCCCAGTGCTGGGGGGGTCTCGTGGCTCCGGTTTCTGGCCACTGCCAGCATTTCCTGACCCCTCGTCCTCCCTGTGCTGCCCCTCTTTAAAGCCCCATAGCGGGGACGTATGGAAGAGGTCGAGTCTCCCCTCCGGTGCTTGCGGCACCATCCTCCTCTCCCAGTGGCTGCAGCGCAGCCGTGGCTCCCAGGCCGGCTCCTGGCACGTGCACTGTGCCCGTAGCGAGCGCGGGGCTGGCAGCTCACGGCTATTTCTCTCTCGCAGGCACGGACGGGGGGTCTGGTGGCTCAGCCGCAGGTATGTTGTGGGAGCAGGGGGGATGGACGGGGTGGCCCCAGCTCTCCTTGCTCAGCCAGAGCCACATCAGGCTGTGGGAGGGGGTCACCGAGACCCCCAGAGCAGAGAGTTGGGGACAGGGAGGTGGCCCTGGGTGACACTGTCTCTTCCTCCCCTCCCTGCAGGGGTTACCGCCGAACCGCTGGTAGAGAACTGCTAGTGCAAAGCAAGGAGATGTCTCCAACAGCCTTGGTGCTCAATGGTTGCTAAAACCACAACACAGAGCGAGGGTCGCTAGGACGCAGGACGGGACAGTACCTGGAGTGAGGGGGAGGGAGGGAGTCCCGCGAAGGCAGGACGGCCTTGCCTCGGCCCATCCCCGCGGTCTCTGAAGTGCCTTCTTCCCCCCACATACGGCCTGGGGAGGGACCCGGTGCCACTTCTCTTGGTTCGACTGGTCGCCCCTCTTGGTTCGACTGGTATCTCTAGCACTCCTGGAACGGGGCCGAGAGAAGGTTCCAGAGGTCCAGAGACTGAACTCTATAAATAGGACCCTCGCTTGTTGTAGAAGTCACTTTTCAGCTCAGATAAGGATCCAAAGACCTGCTGAAGCCTTCGACTGCAAGCTGTGAACTTTCAGCTAGCCACGCTGACCCTATGCTGCGCTCTTACGTAGCTACGTGAAGGAAGGCCCTGAAACGGGGGCAAACCAGGAAGGTAAGGGGGCCGAAAGCATCGGCAGAAGCCGCAGCTCTTCAAGATAAGAAAAGGAACGTCCTGCCTGGAGACAGGGAAAGGATCCAATGAGGAAGAAGAAGAGCCCAGACCCAAATATTGCTGTTGGACCCAACCGTCGCATGAGGGGAGGGGAACTTAAGACTGCAAGGGTATAATTGTGCAGGGCTTTCTTTGCTCGGGGTCCCTCCCTGGAGGCACCCAGCTCGAGCTGCTCTTCTCTGCTGGACCACTCAATAAATTCCCCTGGCGTACGTCGTGTCGGAGACTGTGCAGGATATAAGCTTTGACTGATGCCCCATACGGCATGCACGTTAGGTGGAGCTATCCCCCGTGCATCCAGCGCTGCAATAAAGAGCATGCCTGCTTCTTAAGGCTGCATTGGTGTTAAGAGGTTTCTTGCCGGTTTGGGTGACACCTCCTCCAAACATCCAACTGCCGGCAGCGGGTGAATTTACCTGGGACCTTTGGAGAGGGAGGCTCCGAAAGGTGAGTGTTAAAAAATTCCCTGAGCAGACTCGAGACTGGTGAATTAGGGGGTGCGTGGCCTGATCAGCGTAAATCGCACAAAAGGAAGAAAAAAAAAGGAGGGTGGGGAAGGGGAAAAAAAAAGAGGAAACAGAAAAAAAACCCAAAGAAGAAAGGCGATGTGTGGCTTGATCAGCGTAGATCACACAAAGGTGGTGCGTGGCCGGATCGGCGTAAATCGGACATAATTAAGGACAAGAAATGGGCAATGTCCCCGGCGTAGAAAAGGGGAGGCCCTTAGCCGAGGTTTGACAGAATTGGGAGAACATTTCTGGTACAGCGGAATTATCTAAAAAGGGCGCCTGGGGAACAAACTCATGTGTTGGAGACATGGACTGGAGGAGAGGTACCCACACCAGCTGGATTACGGGTACGGATGGCATGCATGGCCTGGGGAGAGAAAGCTTCCAGGACAAAAGTCGAAAAAGAAAAAGGGGGTAATTGTAGCAGCAGCAGAAGCTACCACACAAGAAAGTCCTGTGAGTAGTTCAAGCCCACCTTATCTGTCGTCTCTGTCTTCTGATTCTCCTCCTGTTTACCTGCCAGGGCTGCCGGACTCTTTCCTTTCACTGTGACTCCTGTTCCTAATCCTGCTGCTGTGCAACCTGGGGCCCGGCAGAGACTGGGCCAGTGTTAACCTTTCATAGGCACCAGCCTTGGACACCTGGTGCCGGAGTGGTGTGGGCAAGTAAGACGCCCCGCCTAAGGGAAGATGCCGAGAGGTGTGCCCAGCTGTTCTTGAATATATGCGCAGAGTGTAATGCGAATGGAAGTGACCCTTGAATACCATTAAGGGAGCTCCTTCACCCGCATGAAAGAGAGAAAATAATGAAGGAGGATGCTGAGTTGGCTCAACAGGCAGGAGGAAACAGAAAGCCCTGGACAGCAAATGATCCAAACGGGGACTGTAATCGTGCGGGAGGCCTGATGAGCCTCCTAGTGATTTTTGGGGACAACTCCGGTGAGCTCTGCTAAAATGCGGAGGAATGACGCCGCAGAATTTTAATGATGCGCTCATGATCAGCGTCTCTGCGGGCCAGGCGGTGCCCGATAGAGGGGATTGCTTTAAAGAACACATGGCTGGGTGGCAGGGAGAGAATTTCGAAAAGATTTTGAGTATTGCTGTGTTTGTGTATGATGGGTGCGAGAAAAGGCAGAAAGCTGAGCGGATTACAGAAAAAAGAGAAAAGGGGGAAAAACAAAGAGGCAAAGAACAGGAGGCAAGTTTCCTGGAAAAAAGAAAAAAGTAGATTAGGTGAAGATGGGGACCTGGACTATCGTTTTGTACAAGATGTGCGGGTGGTTAATCAGTACTTGGTGACTCCTCATCCAGTAGTGCCCCATCCCTCTACCGTACTTTTACAAATACCGCATTGGGCAAGGTATTTTACTGTGATCCATCTAACCCTGCCTCCTTCAGCATCCCTTTAGGTGAGGACAGCCAACTTTTGTTGGCCTTTACATGGAAAGGACAACAGTTAGCCTGGACTCCTCTCCCACAAGGCTGTGGAGGGTCTCCTACAACTTTTTCACGAATACTGAGAAATTACTTGAGAGAGAGAAAATTAGCGGGCGAATTGGCTCTTGGACAACACGTAGATGATTTGCTAATAGCGAGTAAAGATGAGGATGCCTGTATAAAAGACACTCTGCATCTATGTACTGCCTTAGCAGAGAAAGGTCATCGTGCAGCTCCAGCCAAAGCTCAGCTGTGTCAGAAGAAAGTTAAACATTTAGGGTTTATCCTAAGGGAAGAGCAGTGAGTAATAGACTCGGGAAAGAAGAGAAGCTGTAATAAAGCTTCCGCGTCCGGTCACAAAGAAATGGCTGTGAGGGTTCCTTGGAGCTGTGGGATTTTGTTGATCGTGGATTCCTGGGTTGGGAGAATTAACAAGATCACTGCCAAAAGTAACAAGTAAGGAGTAGGTAGAACCTATTGCATGGGGTCCAGAAAAGGAGCAAGCTTTTAAGACAGTGCAAGGAGATTTGGCATCAGCTCCCGCTCTTGGACTCTCAGACTGTACAAAACCCTTTAATTTGTGTGTAGGTGAGCGAAAAGGGATAGCCAGTGGAGGAATAATGCAGAAATTAGGTCTGCATCACAGGCCAGTCGCCTATTATTCAACTCGGCTTGATCCAGTGGCGGCAGGAGCACCAGCTTGTATTAAATCAGCAGCGGCAACAGCGGCCGTATTGGAGAAAAGTCACCCGCTTATCTTAGGCCATTCAGTGAGGGTTTGTGTCCCACACGAAGCAGAAATACTCCTGAAGCAATGTGTGACCTAAGCATTGTCACCACAACGGACACGTAGGTATGAGCTCATTCTCCTAGTGGCAGATAACGTTATCCTGAGGAGATGCGATAGCCTGAATCCTGCGACGTTGTGACCATCGCCTGACGCAGGGGAAGAACATCATCAGTGTGAACGGGGAATGCTCGCTTCGAGCAAACCCTGAACAGATTTAACTGAGGTTCCTTTGCAGAATCGAGACTTGGCTCTGTTTGGAGCTGGCTCATCCTCCTATTTGCACGGACAACGACGGACTGGGTACGCTGTGGTCAGGCAAGGACAAGCGATAGAAGCTGACCCACTCCCGACAAGGCTGAGCGCACAGGGAGTGGAAGTGGCAGCTTTGATGCGCACAGCTCATCCAGGCAAGAGAAAACGAGTCCATATCTGCATGGGCTCTCGGTATGCCTTCGGGGTGTGCCATGCGATAGGAATGCTGTGGAAAAGACGAGGATATCTCACATCGTCAGGGAAAGGGAATCCAACGGAGAGGAAACACGCAATTGGCTGGAATCGGTCCGACTACCCAAAGAAGTTGTTGTGATACACTGCCCAGCCCATACCAAGGACACTGCAGAAACGAGTAAAGGAAAGGCCTTCGCTGATGCAGCTGCCAAGGCTGCAGCCCAGCAACCTCGGAGAGAGCGTATGGTTGCAATCTCAATGGAAAATCAGAAGGAATGACCAAATTTACGAGACCTCAAACCAATGGGAGAAGCGGGAAGCAAACCAAGATGACAGCGGAAAATGGATGAGTGCAGGACAAGCAGTTTGCCAAGAAATGTTTAATTACCATGGCCAGGTGGTTTCAGGCCAAAGCTCATGGAGGAGCAGAGGCAGTGGCTAACCAGGTGCAAAAGATATGGACAGCACCAGGAATTTCTGCCACCACAAAAAGGATGACGAGTAGCTGCGCAACCTGCCAAAATTTTTCAAGTATTAAGCCAAGCTCAGAGTTAGGGGGACGGCCATGGGCCTGCTTCCCTTCTCAGGGATGGCAAAGAGATCACACAGATCTGCTACGCACCAGGGGACACAAACATTTAGTAGTTCTAGCAGACCAACTGTCAGGTTGGGTAGAAGCTTTCTCCACGAGAAAAGCGGACACAGGGGGAGCAGTAAAAGCATTATTAAAGGAAATTATACCCAGATATGGAATTCCCAGATCAATTGAATCGGACAGGGGGACAGGTAGAAAGAATGAACAGAACCTGAAAAGAGAAGGCAGGAAAAATATCCACAAACACTGGTTTGAAGTGGCCGGATGCATTGCACTTAGCTCCATGGGATGTGCGAAATGCCTGGCAACAACCCATAGGACTAACGCCAGCAGAAATTCTCTCCGGGAGACGTTTGGCCATAGCAAGGACTTGTATCCCAGCTAAGACCAGGCTGTTGGATGGAGATGGATGATTGACCCAGAATGTTCTAAGTATGCATAAACAGTTTGCAGACCATAAAAAATTTTTTATGCTCAAATGGTACCAGTCGGCACCAGCTGAAGCGCACTGGGAAGGGGCCCTCCCGCACAGCAGGGGACACGGCCAGGTTTGCTCACCCACCACCCTGGGCGGGTTCATCCCCAACGCCCACGGCTGCTTTCAGCTGCTGCTGGGGCTCCTGCCGCAGCCCCTTCTCGAGGGGGTCAGGATTTGGGGGGCCCCGAGAGCCCCCGTATGCAGGAAAACAAGGGCTGACAGGGAGGGCCGGTGCCTTCCAGCAGCGCACGGCCTGGGGGGAGCCCCAGAACTCGCCTGGCCATCGGGCAGAGCCAGTGCCGCGAGACGGGCTCCAGCAGAGAGCTCCAGCCATCCCCCTCCAGCCTCCGGCACCCCACGCGGCCACGGCGCCAGGGAGAAGAGCCCGGGGGCAGCCGTCACCTCACACACGGGTACCCCAACGCTCCCAACGCCAGGCTGGAAAGTGCAGCCGGGGGCGAGGAGGGGAGCGGACAGGGCTGCCTGCAGCAGGCGCCTTCGCAACAGAAGGGACACCCAGGGCAGCGTGACATGCTTTAATACATAGAAAATTAGAAAGATACAGGAGAAAATAAAGTAGAAAAATAGCATCAAGATCTCTAACTCTTTTTAGCATCACACAAGAGACACTTCACACCCCGGCTCTGTGTCCCCTCTGCCCAGCACAGCCCCAGGGACCTCTGCTGAGCTTTCGGCACCCATCTCATGCGGGAGCAGCCGCTCCAGCTCCATCACCACAGTGCAAAAAAATACACAGGGTGATATATGAATTGCGAGAGAAGCAAGATGAGTTCTGGGGTGGGCCCAGAAGGAGCAAGCCAAGGTCCCAGCCCAGGCAGCCACACATCAGCTTCCACGACGTCTCCCCTTCCTGCAGGTTCACCTCCCCGAGACCTGGCAGTGAGCTGCTGCTGAGACCAGCAAAAACCCGGACCTGTCGTGGGGATCTCCTGCCCTCAGCGCTGCTCTGTGCTGGTGGAAGAGCAGAAGCTGTGAGTCCGCAGCAAGGGCAGGGTCCTTTCTCCATCAGCTCTGTCCCACCAGAGCTTGGGGCTTGCTGCAGAGATACGGCCGGGACTGGGAGCAGCTCGAACTCGCGAGATCACGGTCGTTCAAATACACACACTCTTCTCGGCCACCTATGGGGAACCTGCAACAAGAAGGAAAGGCACCGCTGGTACCGTCGGGTTGGCAGTTGTGCCCTCTCGCACCAGGAGACAAGGGCTGCCTGCAAGGGACAGGCCCGGCCCACACGTCCCACCAGGCCCCTGCCCGTCCCACCGCAGGACGCTCGCCCCACGGCCCCGGCTCCCGACGGGACTCACGGGAGGTTGAAGCTGCTGCCATCCACCCACTCCAGGCGCTCGCCCCGTCTCCGCAGCCCAAGCCAGTAATCAACATTGCCCTTGAGGCGCCAGAGGAAATCCTGGGTAGGAAAGAGAGAAGCCAACAGTCAGGAGCTGCTGCCAGCCCCACGCCAGTCACTGGCCCAGCCCCACGCGGCTCCCTGCCGGCCTCTCAGCCAGCCCCGGCCCCGCACCGCTGCCACCGGCCGTGGGGTGCCAGCAGCTCCCACCCAGCGCCTGCTCCAACGAGCTCCACAGGCTTCTGCAGGAGCTCCCCAGCCCCACCAGCGCTGCTGCTCCTGCTCTGCCCCACCTCTGCCCCGCTCGGGCTCCGGCCGAGCACCGCGCACGGGGAGACGCGCCCTGGGCTCCACGCCGCACCCCCGCCTCCCTCCCTCCCTCCAAGGCCCCGCGGCAGAACTGCAGCTCTCTCCCTACAAGCACCTCTCGCCTGCCCAGCGCCAACCCCAGGGCCTGCACCCAGCCCACAAACCCCCCCTTCGCCCCCACGCAGCCACAACAGCCCCGCACTCACCATTTCCCAGCCCATCTTGAGCACGGCCAGCGAGGCCCCGAGCGAGGAGCACCGCTCCTGGCTCCACTCCCAGCTCCCCTCCTCCTCACGCGAGAGGTAGTAGCACACGTTGCGGTACCCAACCCAGTCCCAAGGACAGGCCAGCACCGCAGCCACAGGCAGATCTGCGTTCCCTCCACGCCGTCCTGCTGGAGAGGGAAGGGGAGAAGGGGAGAAGGTCAGAGGCTGCCGCTCCACGGGGACCAGGGCACCCAGCTCCCTGGGGCAGGGAAGGAGGCAGCCCCGCGCTCCCCCCACGGGGAGCCCCACTTTGCTGCCAGGGACCCTGGCAGACGCAGCTCTGCGCCCAGGGGCCGGACAGAGGCAGCCGCTCCTCCCTTACCCGATTGTACAGCAACAGCCGCGCCCAAAGCCAGCACCAGAGCCACGAGCACAGCCAGCACCAGGGCGCACACTCCATGGCCTGCGCACCGCTCGCCTGGGGGAGGAAAAAGCCGCTGGCGCTGAGGACGGTGCTGTCCCACAGCAGGCACGGCCCTCGCATCCCCGCCACCCCCAGCACCACCAGCTGCCCAGGGAACGCGGGAGGGACCCCCCAGCCCCTTTGCCCCCGCACACACACAGCTGGCAGCGAGAAAGCCAAGGGACAGTCCCACAGACCGGGGACAAGGCTCTCGCACCCCAGACGTGGGGGGACAACCTGCAGCAGGAGAGCTGCCAAGGATCGGGGGAGGCGGGGGGTGGCTGCTGCAGACCACTGGCTGGGACCGAGCAGAATGCGAGCCCTTTCCAGACAGCTGGAAGAAGCCTCACGCTTGCCAGCCCCAGTCCTCGGGGGCTGACACTGCCACAGGGACGCTGGCCCCTCCCTGCAGGCCACAGGGCTGGCCCTGCACTCACCCAGAAGCCTTCCGTCTGTGCTGCTGTCCTGCTGCCCAGGCACCTCTGGGTGGGGGGACGTCCCTACGGCCGGGCAACCCAGGGGCTTCTTCACGTTCCCACCATTGGAGCAGAGTCCGTTCCCCTCCTCTTCTCCCATGGCACACGGAAAAGGGGAATCTCTTGGCTTGTCACACGCAGGAATTTTCGCCCAAGGCATCACAACGGCTGGCAAAGCTGTTTCAAGCCTGGCTTAGGCACAGTTTTACCTCCGCAGCTGGTATGATCGTATGGGGAGATTGCACAGAGCCTGGCGGTGACGAGACAGATCAGGATGTTTAATTCTGTACACCGACTGGGGCCGTGCTTGCCTCTCACAGATCAGCCGTGGCTCTGCGGTGACACCCACGCTCGGGAAGGCGATGCCAGCACAGTCCTGCCCTGTCCCTGCTCCCCCGCTGACGCCGCAGCCTGTCCCCAGCTCCTGGGGAGACAAACGCAGCACAAGGGAGCTCAGGGACCGGCCCTGGCCCCCAGCAGAGCCAGCACCCTCCCCACCGCCCCGCACCCACCCTGCCCAGCCCGGCCGCAAGGCACTCGCAGCTGGGAGCATCCCCCTTCCCACCACTCAGCCCCCCCTGCCCCACCACCAGTGGGGGCCCAGGCATTGGAACGGGGGGCCAGGGTCCCCCCAACCCCTCTGCTCAGCCCTCCTCCGCTCACCACCGCTGCTGCACACCACCACCAGCAGCCCCAGCACCCCCGCCTCAGCTTGCCCCTGGGGACAGCACTATTGACCCCAGAGCTGCTTCTGGGGGCTTGGGCAAAGCAGCTGCTTCTGGGGGCAGGGCTTGCAGCACCCATTCTCTGTGGTTGTTTGCTGAGACAAGAGCACGGCTCCCTGCCAGGGAAAACTACAAGTGGAAAGTGGAAGCGACTCCTCCCTGGAACAGCCCCAGCAGGGAAGGGAGCACCATCGCCCGCAGAGGGGGGGCTGTGGAGGAGGGGGGTCCCGCAGGAGACCCCACTGCCCGGGAAAGCCCGGGCGGGACGAGGCCCTGCCAGGAGCCCAGCGCAGCCCTAGGGAGCCCCGGGGCCCGAGGCAGCGGTGCAGCCCTGCCACAGCGAGCCCGAGCCCAGGCGGGAGAGCTCCAGGCAGCAGCGCTGGCTGCCGAGCGGGGCCGAGACAGCGTGGCCGTTCCTGGGGGAATGAGCCGGGCTGGGGGACGGCAGCAGCTCCCCTGCTGCTGGGGGAGACCGCGACAAAGAGAGCTCGACGGAGAGAGCGAAGCCTCCCCAGGGCCCCTTCTGCCCCCCAGAGCGGAACCAGAGCCAGGCACAGCGGGCGGGAACCGGCTCCTTCTCAGCCTGCCCGTCCCAACGCCTGCTGAGGGCACAGCGGGCAGCAGGAGGCCACAAGCTCCCGCTCCCTCGCCGGCCCCGGCGGGAGGCGAAACCGGGGGCACACGGGGCGGGCGAGCCCGCCAGGCTCCCTTCCCCACCGCTCCCCCTGCCCCCGCAGCCAGCGGCCCAGCAGCACCGACGGCAGGGCCCTACCTGCGCTACGGCCGCCCCGGGCTCCGCGGGCACCCAAGGCCCGGGGGCTCCGGACGCTGCCGCTGCCCTCCCAAACGCCGGCACCGCTGAGGGGAACAAACGGGCAGGGCCCTGGCCAGGCTTTTATACTGGCCCCGTTTCCCAGCCATGCGGAGGCTTTCCAGCCCCACCGCTCCGTTTTCCTGCCGGGGCTGTTGCCAAGAATGAGCTGCGTTCCGTTTCCACTTTAACTATGCCCTGGCAGGGAGCCGTGCTCTTGTTCTGGTAAACAAGGAAAAAAGAATCATAGAATCATAGAGTGCTTTGGGATGGAAGGGACCTTTAAAGCCCATCCCGTCCATCCACCCTGCAATGGGTAGGGACATCTTCAACCAGATCAGGGTGCTCAGAGCCCCATCCAGCCTGGCCTTGAATGTTTCCAGGGATGGGGCAGCTCCCACCTCTCTGGGCAACCTGTTCCAGTGTTTCACCGCCCTCATTGTGAAAAATCTTTTCCTTATATCTTGTCTAAATCTCCCCTCCTTTAGTTTAAACCATCACCCCTTGTCCTGTTGCTACAGACCCTGCTAAAAAGCCTGTCCCCATCTTTCTTGTAGGCCCCCTTTAAGCACTGCAAGGCCGCACTGAGGTCTCCCCGCAGCCTCCTCTTCTCCAGGCTGAGCACCCCCAGCTCTCAGCCTGTCCTCCCAGCAGAGCTGTTCCACCCTCGGACCATTGCTGGGGCCTCCTCTGGCCCCGCTCCAACAGCTCCCTGTCCTTCCCGTGCTGAGGACCCCCGAGCTGGACGCAGGGCTCCAGGGGGGTCTCCCCCGAGCGGGGCAGAGGGGCAGAATCCCCTTCCTCGCCCAGCTGGCCACGCTGCGGGGGATGCAGCCCAGGAGATGGGTGGCTTTCTGGGCTGCGAGAGCACAATTCCAGCTCATGGCCAGTTTTTCGTCTATCAGCACCCCCAAGTCCTTCTCCTCAGGGCTGCTCTCCATCCCTCCATCCCCCAGCCTGTGCTGATACCGGGGATTGCCCTCACCCAGGTACAGGACCCCGCACTTGGCCTTGTTGAACCCCATGAGGTTCACACAGGCCCACTTCTCAAGCCTGTCCAGGTCCCTCTGGATGCCATCCCGTCCCTCAGGCGTGTCAACCGCACTGCTCAGCTTGGTGTCATCTGCAAACTTGCTGAGGGTGCACTCAATCCCACTGTCCGTGTCACTGATGAAGATACTGAACAGCACTGGCCCCAGTACGGACCCCTGAGGGACAGCACTCAACACTGAGCTCCATCTGGACATCGAGCCAGTGACCACCACCCTCTGGATGCGACCATCCAGCCAATTCCTTATCCACTGAACAGTCCACCCATCAAATCCATATCCTTCCCATTTAGAGAGGAGGATATTGTGGGGGACCGTGTCAAAGGCCTTACAGAAGTCCAGATCGATGACATCCGTAGCTCTTCCCTCGTCCACTGATGCAGTCACTGCATCATAGAAGGCCACTACGTTGGTCAGGCAGGACTTGGCCTCGGTGAAGCCGTGCTGGCTGTCTCAAATCAAGAGAAGGAGAGGCTTCCCTACCCTCCTGCCACCAGGCAGAAGGAGGGGACCTAAGAGACGGAGGGGGATGGAAACAGATCCCTGCTCGGCGCAGCAGGCGAATCCTCTCCCAGCCTCCCTCTCCCCCCCAGGTGCCCTTACACAACAGGTATGAGGCTCTGGAGCTTCAGGGCCAGGAGGATGAAGAAGCTGACAGTGATCCATCCAGGGGGTTCACTAGGGGGAACCAGTCAGCCCCACGCATTACAACAACAGCTGGTAACAAAAAAAGAAGGGTAATTGTCATAGGCGACTCCCTTCTGAGGGGAACAGAGGGCCCCATGTGCCAACCGGACCCATCCCATAGGGAAGTCTGCTGCTTCCCTGGGGCGAGGATAAGAAACATTACTAGGAAGCTCCCTAAGCTGGTCAAATCATCTGATTATTATCCGTTATTGGTTGTTCAGGTTGGTAGTGATGAGGTAGCTGACAGAGGCATAAAGACAATCAAAAAGGATTTTAGAGAACTGGGGTGATTACTTGAAGGATCAGGAGCACAGGTGGTGTTCTCCTCCATCCCGTCAGTAGCCAGGAGGCATACGGACAGGAACAGGAAGACCCACCTCATCAACACATGGCTCAGAGGCTGGTGCCAGAGGTGGAATTTGGGGTTTTTCAATCATGGGGCAGTTTACATAGCACCAGGCCTGCTGGAGGCAGATGGGGTTCACCTGTCGCCAAAGGGGAAAAGGATTCTGGCTCAGGAGTTAGCAGGCCTCATTGAGAGGGCTTTAAACTAGGTTCGAAGGGGGAAGGGGATAGAACCAGTCCTGCTAGGGACAAGCCCAGGGGTGGCACGCCTGTGTTGGAGAAGAGATCGATAGCCCAACTCAAGTGCATTTACACCAATGCACGCAGCTTGGGCAATAAGCAGGAGGAGCTGGAAGCCATTGCGCGGCAGGGAAACCATGATGTGGTCGCCATTACGGAAACATGGTGGGATGACTCGCACAACTGGAGCGCTGCAATGGACGGCTAGAAGCTCTTTAGAAGGGACAGGCAAGGAAGGCGAGGTGGCGGGTAGCTTTGTACGTCAGAGAGTGTTTTGACTGTCTTGAGCTCGACAAAGGTAACGACAAGGTTGAGTGCTTATGGGTAAAGAACAGGGGGAAGGCCAACAAGGGAGATACCCTGGTGGGAGTCTGGTATAGACCACCCAACCAGGATGAGGGAACAGATGAAGTATTCTACAAGCAGTTGGCTGAAGTCTCACAGTCTCTAGCCCTTGTTCTTGTGGGAGACTTCAACTTACCAGATATCTGCTGGAAATACAACACGGCAGAGAGAAAGCAGTCGAGGAGGTTCCTGGAGTGCGTGGAGGATAACTTCCTGACGCAGCTGGTAAGCGAGCCAAGCAGGGGAGGTGCCCCGCTGGACCTGCTGTTCACGAACAGAGAAGGCCTGGTGGGTGATGTGGTGGTGGGAGGCTGTCTTGGGCACAGCGACCATGAAATGGTAGAGTTTTCAATTCTTGGAGAAGTAAGGAGGGAGGCCAGCAAAACCACAACCCTGAACTTCAGAAGGGCAGACTTTGGCCTGTTTAGCAGTCTGGTTAACAGAGTCCCTTGGGAGGCAGTCCTGAAGGGCAAAGGAGTCCAGGAAGGCTGGATGTTATTCAAGAGGGAAGTCCTAAAGGCACAGGAGCAGGCTGCCCCCATGTGCCGCAAGTCGAGAGGGCGGGGGAGAAGACCGGCCTGGCTGAACAGAGAGCTCTGTCTGGAACTCAGGAAGAAAAGGAGAACCTACCACCTTTGGAAGAAGGGGCAGGTGACTCAGGGGGACTACAAGGATGTTGTGAGGTTATGAAGGGAAAAGATTAGAAAGGCAAAGGCCCAGCTAGAACTCAAACTGGCCACTGCTGTCAGGGATAACAAAAAACGCTTCTACAAATCTATCAGCGACAAAAGGAGGGCTAAGGAGAATCTCCCTCCTTTGTTGGATGCAGAGGGAAACTTGGCTATGAAGGATGAGGAGAAGGCTGAGGTACTTAATGCCTTCTTTGCCTCAGTCTTTAATAGTCGGACTGATCATCCTCAAGGTTTTCATGCCCCTGAGCTGGGAGATGGAGATAGGACACAGAATGAAGTCCCAGTTGTCGAAGAGGTGGCAGTCACCGACCTGCTCCTCCACCTGGATGCCCACAAGTCTGTGGGGCCGGACGGGATCCACCCGAGGATACTGAGGGAGCTGTCGGAGGAGCTTGCCAAGCCACTCTCCATCATGTATCAGCAGTCCTGGTCAACCGGGGAGGTCCCAGATGACTGGAAGCTAGCAAATGTGACACCCATCTACAAGAAGGGTCGGAAGGAGGATCCGGGGAACTACAGGCCTGTCAGCCTGACCTCGGTGCCGGGGAAGGTCATGGAACAGATCATCCTGAGTGCCATTATGCGGCATGTGCAGGACAACCGGGGGATCAGGCTCAGCCAGCATGGGTTTATGAAAGGCAGGTCCTGCTTCACCAACCTGATCTCCTTCTATGACAAGGTGACCAGCTTAGTGGATGAGGGGAAGGCTGTGGATGTTGTCTACTTGGACTTCCGTAAGGCCTTTGACACCGTCTCCCACAGCATTCTCCTGCAGAAGCTGGCTGCTCACGGCTTGGACAAGTGCACTCTGCGCTGGGTTAAAAACTGGCTGGACGGCCGAGCCCAGAGAGTGGTGGTGAATGGAGCCAAATCCAGTTGGCGACCGGTCACGAGTGGTGTTCCCCAGGGCTCAGTGTTGGGGCTGGTCCTGTTCAATATCTTTATTGACGATCTGGATGAGGGGATCGAATGCACCCTCAGTCAGTTTGCAGATGACACCAAGTTGGGTGGGAGTGTCGATCTGCTGGAGGGTAGGAAGGCCCTGCAGAGGGACCTGGACAGGCTGGGTCGTTGGGCTAGGGCCAACTGTATGAGGTTCAACAAGGCCAAGCGCCGGGTCCTGCACTTGGGTCACAACAACCCCAGGCAACGCTACCGGCTTGGGGAGGAGTGGCTGGAAAGCAGCCTGGCTGAAAAGGACCTGGGGGTGATGGTTGACAGCCGCCTAAACATGAGCCAGCAGTGTGCCCAGGTGGCCAAGAGGGCCAATGGCATCCTGGCTTGTATCAGGAATAGTGTGGCCAGCAGGACCAGGGAGGTGATAGTGCCCCTGTATTCAGCACTGGTGAGGCCGCACCTCAAATACTGTGTCCAGTTTTGGGCCCCTCACTCCAAGACGGACATCGAGGTGCTGGAGCGTGTCCAGAGAAGGGCAACGAGGTTGGTGAAGGGTCTAGAGCACAAGTCTTATGAGGAGTGGCTGAGGGAGCTGGGGGTTGTTTAGTTTGGAGAAGAGGAGGCTGAGGGGAGACCTTATTGCCCTCTACAACTGCTTGAAAGGAGGTTGTAGCGAGGTGGGGGTTGGTCTCTTCACCCCCGTAACAAGGGATAGGACGAGAGGAAATGGCCTCAAGCTGCGCCAGGGCAGGGTTAGGTTGGATATTAGGAAAAACTTCTTCACTGAAAGAGTGGTCAGGCCCTGGCACAGGCTGCCCAGGGAAGTGGTTGAGTCCCCATCCCTGGAGGGATTTAAAAGCCGGGGAGATGCTGTGCTTGAGGACATGGTTTAGTGGCGGACTTGGCGGTGGTAGGTTAACGGTTGGACCTGATGATCCTAAGGGTCTTTTCCAACCTTAACAATTCTATGATTCTATGATTCTATGTCAGGGACACAGTGGGGACACGGAGGGGACATGGTGGGGCTGTGGCAGTGACAAGGCTTGGGACACAGCTGGGGACATGGCAGGGACGGCTGGGGACACCGCGGGGATGCGTCAGGGACACACTGGGGACAGCTGGGGATGTGGCGGGGACACGTGGGGATGTCGTGGTTTAACCCGGCAGGCAGCTAAACACCACACAGCCGTTCGCTGCCCCCGCAGTGGGACGGGGGAGAGAATCAGGGGAAAAAAGTCAGATTGGTGGGTTGAGATAAAGACAGTTCAATGGGACGGAAAAGGGAGGGAAAATCGTAATAACAAAATAATAATAATGATAATAATAATAATAATAGTAATAATATTAACAATATAATACACGAAACACGTGAGCCACAATGCAATTGCTCACCGCCCGCCGAGCGATGCCCAGCCAGCTCCCCAGCAGCGATCGCCCCCCCGGCCCACTCCCCCCAGTTGCCATACTGGGCATGACGTCACAGGGTATGGACCAGCCCTTTGGCCAGCCTGGGTCAGCTGTCCTGGCTGTGCCCCCTCCCAGCTTCTCACTGGCAGGGCAGGGGAAGCTGAAAAGGCCTGGAGCAGCGTAAGCACTGCTGAGCCACAGCTCAGACCTCAGGGGGTGCCACCATTCTTCTCCCCCTAAATCCAAACCCCGGCACCAGGCCAGCTCCTAGGAAGAAACCGAACTCTGTGCCAGCCGAAACCGGGAGCAGCGAGCACAGGAGAGGCCGGGCAGGAGCAGTGCCGGGCACAGGAGCTGCCAGGCGCGAGCGATGCTGGGCACGGGGACAGCGGGCGCAAGGGGTGCCAGGCACAAGCGATGCCGGGCACGAGGGACATGGTACCTGGGGCACGAGTGATATTCGG
Organism: Theristicus caerulescens; assembly: GCA_020745775.1. Classification (NCBI taxonomy): domain Eukaryota; kingdom Metazoa; phylum Chordata; class Aves; order Pelecaniformes; family Threskiornithidae; genus Theristicus; species Theristicus caerulescens. The sequence continues at coordinate 3,981,055 of CM036580.1, forward strand.
GTGCCAGTGACACTGTGCACTTGGGGCGCCGGGCAAGAGCACTGCCAGGCGTGAGCGATGCCGGGCACAGGGACAGCGGGCACGGGCAGTGCCGGGCACAGGGGACAGCGGGCGCGAGGGACACCTTCCCCGAGCTGCAGGGGTGCCCATGCACCCCAGGATTAGTTTACCCTTTTCCCAGCTTTTTCACCCAGCACGCAGAGCGGTGCTGGAGGATGCTGGGAGCTGCCTGCAGAGAGAGCTTGTCCTGCTGCGCCTGCCCACCCCCGGCTACAGTGGGGGCTCTTCTGGCAGCGTCAGCTTCCTGTTTTCTGATTCTTTTCAAACTCAGCACCACAGGCATTCCTGTTTTTTTAAATTTTGAGGATGTAACTGATTTCTTCTGCATGTGTACATTTCCTGGTGTGCAGAATAAATGCCGGTCCCCACCCTCCGTCGGGCTGTGCCTCCTCCAGGCATTGATTCCCCGTAGCTTCACAGCAGCGTTAGTTGTCAACAATACTAAGTAAGGTCCCGTCCACTTTTCAGTCGATGGCTCCTCTTTCCGAGTTCGTAGGTACGCCCGGTCTCCTGGCTTCAATGAACGTATCGGCGAACCCAAAGGCACAGGGGTTCTTATCTGGACGTACCTATGGAGAGAGGAAAGCGCTCTTGCCAAAGACAAGAGATCATCGCTAAGTATTTGATCACCTTTCAAGAGCGCCGTTCAAGTCCCCTCAGCCGTGGCGGGCCAGGAGCCGTGCCGAGTCGGTCGGGGTCGGGAAGCCTCTCCGGCAGCGGCGTGGCGGGAGCTGCTTTGCCCCGGTCCCCCAGCGCCCGCGGGGTGAACAGCCCGGTCCCTCGGGGGGCTCAGCCTGGGCCGTCCCCCTCCTGCGGCAGCAGCGGGAAGGCCCCAGGCGTTGGTCTGTGCCTGTGCCCCAGCAGCCGCAGCTCCTCCTGGCGTCTGTGGGAGAGAAGGGGCCCTGCGGAGGCTTCTCCTTTCCCTGGCCGGCCTTTGGCTTCCCCGTGCGGGAGCTGCTGAGGGGCCCCAGCCCGTACCCCCGTAGGAGTCGGTGCAGGTGATGAGCGAATTGCTTTGGGTTGAAGGGACCTTTCGAGGTCACCCGGCCCAGCCCCCCTGCCGCGAGCAGGGGCATCATCCTCAGCTCGCGGCAGGGACATCTTCAGCGTGAGCAGGGGCATCATCCTCAGCTCGAGCAGGGACATCTTCAGCTCGAGCAGGGGCATCGTCTTCAGCTCGAGCAGGGACATCTTCAGCTCGAGCAGGGGCATCATCTTCAGCTCGAGCAGGGGCATCTTCTTCAGCTCGAGCAGGTTGCTCAGAGCTGTGTCCAACCCAACCTCAAATGTTTCCAGGGATGGGGCATCTGCCAGCTCTCTGGGCAACCTGTGCCGGTGTCTCCCCACCCTCGTGCTGAAAAATTGCTTCCTTAGCTCTAGTCCGAATCTCCCCTCTTTTTGATGCAGCTTTGAGCCGTTCCCAGGCGTCCTGTCCCTGGATCCCAGGGAGAAGAGCTCAGCACCTCCCTCTCCACGTCCCCTCCTCGGGAAGCTGCAGAGAGCCATGCCATCGCCCCTCAGCCTCCTTCTCTCCAAGCTAGACAAGCCCAAAGTCCTCCCCGCTCCCCAGAGGCCTTCCAGCCTTGCACCAGCTTGGGTGCCCTCCTCTGGACGTCTTCAAGGACCTTGATGTTCTTCTCAAATGCTGGGGCCCACATCTGCACACAGTACTCCAGGTGAGGCCGCACCAGCGCTGAATACAGCGCCATGATCCCCTCTCTTGACCAGCTGGTGATGCTGTGTTTGATGCACCAGGAGGCAGGATGGGGACACCAGGAGCAGGGATGGGGACACCAGGAGCAGGGATGGGGACACCGCAGGATGCGGTTTGCCCTCTCAGCTGCTGACACACCGCTGACTGCTGTTGTTGCTGCTGCCGACCAGCACCCCCGTAAACTCAACCATTTCGTGATCACTGTGGCCAAGACAGCCACCGACCGTCACGTCTGCCACGAGTCCTTCTCCGTTCACAAAGAACAAGTCTCGGGGGGGCGTCTCTCCTAGTTGGGTCACTGAGTGCTGGTGACACAAAGTCCTCTTACGCGAGCTTCAGGAATTCCCAGACCTGCCCGTCACAGCAGCGGGGCATTCCCAGGTGATGTCTGGGAGGCTGAAGTCTCCCGTAAGGACGAGGGCGACCGATGCAGAGATTCCTCCTAATCGCCTACGGAATAACTCATCGGCGGACACCCACTGCGCCTTCTGCTTTGTCTCCCATCCCCCTGGATCAGCAGTACTGGGACAGGAACACCCGGATCGGAAAGAGCCATCACCAGGTTGCTCTTGCGAACCTGGACACATTGCGGGCCCGCTACAACCAGAGCGGGGGTGAGTGGGGGCTGGGGCTCCGTGGGGCTGGGGCAGGGCTGCGTGGGCCAGGGGAGTTCCCACGCCCAAGATCCTGCCCCGCCCCACGCTGCTGCCCCGGCTTGTGCCGGCCCTTCCCTGCCTGGGCTCATTGTCAGGGGGCTCCCAGCCACCCTGTCTCCCAGCGCGAGGGGCTCCTGCCTGCCCTGTCGCAGCCCCACAGCGCTTGGGATCCCCTGTCCCAGAGCCAGGGGGGCTTCTGGCCACCCCAGCCCAGCGCATCCCCACCCCCCCAGTGCCCAGGACCCCATCCTGGGACTGGGAGGCTCCTGGCCGCCCCCTCCCAGCCCCTCAGCCCCGTCTCCGTTTCAGGGACTCACACGCGGCAGTCCATGTACGGCTGTGACCTCCTGGAGGACGGTAGCACCAGGGGGATTTATCAGAACGCCTACGACGGGAGGGACTTCATGGCCTTCGACGTGGACACGATGACGTTCATCGCGGCCGACGTGGGGGCACAGATCACCAAACGGAAGTGGGAGGAGGACGGGACTGTCGCTGAGCACTGGAAGCATTACCTGGAGAACACCTGCATCGAGTGGCTGAGGAAATACGTGAGCTACGGGCGGGCCGTGCTGGAGAGGAAAGGTGAGGGCGAGACGGGGAGCCCGGGGACCGGGTGGTGTGGGTGCGTGTGCCGGCCCTCACGGCCTGCCCCTCCCCAGAGCCCCCCACGGTGCGAGTGTCGGGGAAGGAGGCCCACGGGATCCTGACCTTGTACTGCCGCGCTTACGGCTTCTACCCGCGGCCCATCACCGTCAGCTGGCTGAAGGCGGGCGAGGTGAGGGACCAGGAGACGGAGTGGGGCAGCATCGCGCCCAACAGCGACGGCACCTACTACACCTGGGCCTCCATTGAGGCGCGGCCGGAGGAGAAGGACAAGTACCGGTGCCGCGTGGAGCACGACAGCCTGCCCGAGCCCGGTGTCTTTGCGTGGGGTGAGCCTGGTGGCCTTGGGCACGTGGAGCGGTGGGCTGGGGTGGTTCCCCTTCCCCTCCTCATGGCCCTGCTCTCCCCCAGAGCCGGAGTCCAACCTGCTCACCATCGTGGTGGCCGTGGCTGTTGCCGTCCTGGCTGTCATTGCTGTTCTTGCTGGATTCGCCTTCTGGAAGTACAAATCAGGGAAAGCACTGGAGTTGGTGAGGCAAAGGGGTACGGGAGGAGGGCAGGGCCTGGGGGGCGGGGAGGGGCTGTGGCCATGAGCCGCTGCGCTCTGGGGAGCCCCTGAACCTGGTGGCAAAGTGCAGTGGATGCTGATGCCTCTTTCTTTCTGTAGGGAAGAAGAAGGAGGAGTACGGCGAGGTGTCAGGTGAGTACCGGGGGCAGGTCCGGCTCCATCCACTGCCCAGTGCTGGGGCGGTCTCATGGCTCTGATTTTTGGCCACAGCTGGCATTTCCCGACTGCTCATCCTCCCTGTGCTGCCCCTCTTTAAAGCCCCGTAGCGGGGACGTATGGAAGAGGTCGAGTCTCCCCTCCGGTGCTTGCGGCACCATCCTCCTCTCCCAGTGGCTGCAGCGTGGCCGTGGCTCCCAGGCCGGCTCCTGGCACGTGCACTGTTCCCGTAGTGAGCGCGGGGCTGGCAGCTCACGGCTATTTCTCTCTCGCAGGCACGGACGGGGGGTCTGGTGGCTCAGCCGCAGGTACGGTGTGGGAGCAGGGGGGATGGATGGGGTGGCCCCAGCTCTCCGTGCTCAGCTGGAGCCACATCAGGCTGTGGGAGGGGGTCACCGAGACCCCCAGAGCAGAGAGTTAGGGACAGGGAGGTGGCCCTGGGTGACACTGTCTCTTCCTCCCGTCCCTGCAGGGGTCACCGCCGAACCGCTGGTAGAGAACTGCTAGTGCAAAGCAAGAAGATGTCTCCAACAGCCTTGGTGCTCAATGGCTGCTAAAACCACAACGCAGAGCGAGGGTCGCTAGGACGCAGGACGGGACAGTACCTGGAGTGAGGGGGAGGGAGGGAGTCCCGCGAAGGCAGGACGGCCTTGCCTCGGCCCATCCCGCGGTCTCTGAAGTGCCTTCTTCCCCCCACATACGGCCTGGGGAGGGACCTGGTGCCACTTCTCTTGGTTCGACTGGTCGCCCCTCTTGGTTCGACTGGTATCTCTAGCACTCCGGGAACGGGGCCGAGAGAAGGTTCCAGAGGTCCAGAGACTGAACTCTATAAATAGGGGCCTCGCTTGTTGTAGAAGTCACTTTTCAGCTCAGATAAGGATCCAAAGACCTGCTGAAGCCTTCGACTGCAAGCTGTGAACTTTCAGCTAGCCACGCTGACCCTATGCTGCGCTCTTACGTAGCTACGTGAAGGGAGGCCCTGAAACGGGGGCAAACCAGGAAGGTAAGGGGGCCGAAAGCATCGGCAGAAGCCGCAGCTCTTCAAGATAAGAAAAGGAACGTCCTGCCTGGAGACAGGGAGAGGATCCAATGAGGAAGAAGAGCCCAGAGCCAAATATTGCTGTTGGACCCAACCGTCGCATGAGGGGAGGGGAACTTAGACTGCAAGGGTATAATTGTGCAGGGCTTTCTTTGCTCGGGGTCCCTCCCTGGAGGCACCCAGCTCGAGCTGCTCTTCTCTGCTGGACCACTCAATAAATTCCCCTGGCGTACGTCGTGTCGGAGACTGTGCAGGATATAAGCTTTGACTGATGCCCCATACGGCATGCACGTTAGGTGGAGCTATCCCCCGTGCATCCAGCGCTGCAATAAAGAGCATGCCTGCTTCTTAAGGCTACATTGGTGTTAAGAGGTTTCTTGCCGGTTTGGGTGACACCTCCTCCAAACATCCAACTGCCGGCAGCGGGTGAATTTACCTGGGACCTTTGGAGAGGGAGGCTCCGAAAGGTGAGTGTTAAAAAATTCCCTTGGCAGACTCGAGACTGGTGAATTAGGGGGTGCGTGGCCTGATCAGCGTAGCTCACACAAAGGTGGTGCGTGGCCGGATCGGCGTAAATCGGACATAATTAAGGACAAGAAATGGGCAATGTCCCCGGCGTAGAAAAGGGGAGGCCCTTAGCCGAGGTTTGACAGAATTGGGAGAACATTTCTGGTACAGCGGAATTATCTAAAAAGGGCGCCTGGGGAACAAACCAATGTGTTGGAGACATGGACTGGAGGAGAGGTACCCACACCAGCTGGATTACTGGTACGGATGGCATGCATGGCCTGGGGAGAGAAAGCTTCCAGGACAAAAGTCGAAAAAGAAAAAGGGGGTAATTGTAGCAGCAGCAGAAGCTACCACACAAGAAAGTCCTGTGAGTAGTTCAAGCCCACCTTATCTGTCGTCTCTGTCTTCTGATTCTCCTCCTGTTTACCTGCCAGGGCTGCCAGACTCTTTCCTTTCACTGTGACTCCTGTTCCTAATCCTACTGCTGTGCAACCTGGGGCCCGGCAGAGACTGGGCCAGTGTTAACCTTTCATAGGCACCAGCCTTGGACACCTGGTGCTGGAGTGGTGTGGGCAAGTAAGACGCCCCGCCTAAGGGAAGATGCCGAGAGGTGTGCCCAGCTGCTCTCGAATATATGCGCAGAGTGTAATGCGAATGGAAGTGACCCTTGAATACCATTAAGGGAGCTCCTTCACCCGTATGAAAGAGAGAAAATAATGAAGGAGGATGCTGAGTTGGCTCAACAGGCAGGAGGAAACAGAAAGCCCTGGACAGCAAATGATCCAAACGGGGACTGTAATCATGCGGGAGGCCTGATGAGCCTCCTAGTGATTTTTGGGGACAACTCCGGCGAGCTCTGCTAAAATGCGGAGGAATGACGCCGCAGAATTTTAATGATGCGCTCATGATCAGCGTCTCTGCAGGCCAGGCGGTGCCCGATAGAGGGGATTGCTTTAAAGAACACATGGCTGGGTGGCAGGGAGAGAATTTCGAAAAGATTTTGAGTATTGCTGTGTTTGTGTATGATGGGTGTGAGGAAAGGCAGAAAGCTGAGCGGATTAAAGAAAAAAGAGGGGGAAAAAAAAAGAGGCAAAAGAACAGGAGGCAAGTTTACTGGGAAAAAAAAAAAAAAGATTAGGTGAAGATGGGGACCTGGACTATCGTTTTGTACAAGATGTGCGGGTGGTTAATCAGTACTTGGTGACTCCTCATCCAGTAGTGCCCCATCCCTCTACCGTACTTTTACAAATACCGCATTGGGCAAGGTATTTTACTGTGATCCATCTAACCCTGCCTCCTTCAGCATCCCTTTAGGTGAGGACAGCCAACTTTTGTTGGCCTTTACATGGAAAGGACAACAGTTAGCCTGGACTCCTCTCCCACAAGGCTGTGGAGGGTCTCCTACAACTTTTTCACGAATACTGAGAAATTACTTGAGAGAGATAAAATTAGCGGGCGAATTGGCTCTTGGACAACATGTAGATGATTTGCTAATAGCGAGTAAAGATGAGGATGCCCATATAAAAGACACTCTGCATCTATGTACTGCCTTAGCAGAGAAAGGTCATCGTGCAGCTCCAGCCAAAGCTCAGCTGTGTCAGAAGAAAGTTAAACATTTAGGGTTTATCCTAAGGGAAGAGCAGTGAGTAATAGACTCGGGAAAGAAGAGAAGCTGTAATAAAGCTTCCGCGTCCGGTCACAAAGAAGCGGCTGCGAGGGTTCCTTGGAGCTGTGGGATTTTGTTGACCGTGGATTCCTGGGTTGGGAGAATTAACAAGATCACTGCCAAAAGTAACAAGTAAGGAGTAGGCAGAACCTATTGCATGGGGTCCGGAAAAGGAGCAAGCTTTTAAGACAGTGCAAGGAGATTTGGCATCAGCTCCCGCTCTTGGACTCTCAGACTGTACAAAACCCTTTAATTTGTGTGTAGGTGAGCGAAAAGGGATAGCCAGTGGAGGAATAACGCAGAAATTGGGTCTGCCTCACAGGCCAGTCGCCTGTTATTCAACTTGGCTTGATCCAGTGGCGGCAGGAGCACCAGCTTGTATTAAATCAGCAGCGGCAACAGCGGCTGTATCGGAGAAAAGTCACCCGCTTATCTTAGGCCATTCAGTGAGGGTTTGTGTCCCACACGAAGCAGAAATACTCCTGAAGCAATGTGTGACCTAAGCATTGTCACCACAACGGACACGTAGGTATGAGCTCATTCTCCTAGTGGCAGATAACGTTATCCTGAGGAGATGCGATAGCCTGAATCCTGCGACGTTGTGACCATCGCCTGACGCAGGGGAAGAACATCATCAGTGTGAACGGGGAATGCTCGCTTCGAGCAAACCCTGAACAGATTTAACTGAGGTTCCTTTGCAGAATCGAGATTTGGCTTTGTTTGGAGCTGGCTCATCCTCCTATTTGCACGGACAACGACGGACTGGGTACGCTGTGGTCAGGCAAGGACAAGCGACAGAAGCTGACCCACTCCCGACAAGGCTGAGCGCACAGGGAGTGGAAGTGGCAGCTTTGATGCGCACAGCTCATCCAGGCAAGAGAAAACGAGTCCATATCTGCATGGGCTCTCGGTATGCCTTCGGGGTGTGCCACGCGATAGGAATGCTGTGGAAAAGACGAGGATATCTCACATCGTCAGGGAAAGGGAATCCAACGGAGAGGAAACACGCAATTTGCCGCCACAAAAAGGATGACGAGTAGCTGCGCAACCTGCCAAAATTTTTCAAGTATTAAGCCAAGCTCAGAGTTAGGGGGACGGCCATGGGCCTGCTTCCCTTCTCAAGGATGGCAAAGAGATCACACAGATCTGCTACACACCAGGGGACACAAACATTTAGTGGTTCTAGCAGACCAACTGTCAGGTTGGGTAGAAGCTTTCTCCACGAGAAAAGCGGACACAGGGGGAGCAGTAAAAGCATTATTAAAGGAAATTATACCCAGATATGGAATTCCCAGATCAATTGAATCGGACAGGGGGACAGGTAGAAAGAATTAACAGAACCTGAAAAGAGAAGATAGCAAAAATATCCACAAACACTGGTTTGAAGTGGCTGGACGCGTTGCACTTAGCTCCATGGGATGTGCAAAATGCCTGGCGACAACCCATAGGACTAACGCCAGCAGAAATTCTCTCCGGGAGACGTTTGGCCATACCAAGGACTTGTATCCCAGCTAAGACCAGGCTGTTGGATGGAGATGGACGATTGACCCAGAATGTTCTAAGTAAGCATAAACAGTTTGCAGACCATAAAAAAATTTTTATGCTCAAATGTACCAGTTGGCACCAGCTGAAGTGCACTGGGAAGGGGCCCTCCCGCACAGCAGGGGACACGGCCACGTTTGCTCACCCACCACCCTGGGCGGGTTCGTCCCCAACGCCCACGGCTGCTTTCAGCTGCTGCTGGGGCTCCTGCCGCAGCCCCTTCTCGAGGGGGTCAGGATTTGGGGGGCCCCGAGAGCCCCCGTACGCAGGAAAACAAGGGCTGACAGGGAGGGCGGGTGCCTTGCAGCAGCGCACGGCCCGGGGGAAGCCCCACAACTCGCCTGGCCATCAGGCAGAGCCAGCGCCACGAGACGGGCTCCAGCAGAGAGCTCCAGCCATCCCCCTCCAGCCTCCGGCACCCCACGCGGCCACGGCGCCAGGGAGAAGAGCCCGGGGGCAGCCGTCACCTCACACACGGGTACCCCAACGCTCCCAACGCCAGGCTGGAAAGTGCAGCCGGGGGCGAGGAGGGGAGCGGACAGGGCTGCCTGCAGCAGGCGCCTTGGGAACAGAAGGGACACCCAGGACACTGTGACATCCTTTAATACATAGAAAATTAGAAAAATACAGGAGAAAATAAAGTAGAAAAATAGCATCAAGATCTCTAACTCTTTTTAGCATCACACAAGAGACACTTCACACCCCGGCTCTGTGTCCCCTCTGCCCAGCACAGCCCCAGGGACCTCTGCTGAGCTTTCGGCACCCATCTCATGCGGGAGCAGCCGCTCCAGCTCCATCACCACAGTGCAAAAAGATACACAGGGTGATATATGAATTGCGAGAGAAGCGAGATGAGTTCTGGGGTGGGCCCAGAAGGAGCAAGCCAAGGCCCCAGCCCAGGCAGGCACACATCAGCTTCCACGACGTCTCCCCTTCCTGCAGGTTCACCTCCCCGAGACCTGGCAGTGAGTTGCTGCTGAGACCAGCAACAACCCGGACCAGCCGTAGGGATCCCCTGCCCTCAGCGCTGCTCTGTGCTGGTGGAAGAGCAGAAGCTGTGAGTCCGCAGCAAGGGCAGGGTCCTTTCTCCATCAGCTCTGTCCCATCAGAGCTTGGGGCTTGCTGCAGAGATACGGCCGGGACTGGGAGCAGCTCGAACTCGCGAGATCACGGTCGTTCAAATACACACACTCTTCTCGGCCACCTATGGGGAACCTGCAGCAAGAAGGAAAGGCACCGCTGGTACCATCGGGTTGGCGGTTGTGCCCTCTCGCACCAGGAGACAAGGGCTGCCTGCAAGGGACAGGCCCGGCCCACACGTCCCACCAGGCCCCTGCCCGTCCCACCGCAGGACGCTCGCCCCACGGCCCCGGCTCCCAACGGGACTCACGGGAGGTTGAAGCTGCTGCCATCCACCCACTCCAGGCGCTCGCCCCGTCTCCGCAGCCCAAGCCAGTAATCAACATTGCCCTTGAGGCGCCAGAGGAAATCCTGGGTAGGAAAGAGAGAAGCCAACAGTCAGGAGCTGCTGCCAGCCCCACGCCAGTCACTGGCCCAGCCCCACGCGGCTCCCTGCCGGCCTCGCAGCCAGCCCCGGCCCCGCACCGCTGCCACCGGCCGTGGGGTGCCAGCAGCTCCCACCCAGCGCCTGCTCCAACGAGCTCCACAGGCTTCTGCAGGAGCTCCCCAGCCCCACCAGCGCTGCTGCTCCTGCTCTGCCCCACCTCTGCCCCGCTCGGGCTCCGGCCGGCACCGCACACGGGGAGATGCGCCCTGGGCTCCACGCCACACCCCCACCTCCCTCCCTCCCTCCAAGGCCCCGCGGCAGAACTGCAGCTCTCTCCCTACAAGCACCTCTCGCCTGCCCAGCGCCAACCCCAGGGCCTGCACCCAGCCCACAAACCCCCCTTTGCCCCCACACACCCACAACAGCCCCACACTCACCATTTCCCAGTCCATCTTGAGCACGGCCAGCGAGGCCCCGAGCGAGGAGCACCGCTCATGGCTCCACTCCCAGCTCCCCTCCTCCTCACGCGAGAGGTAGTAGCACACGTTGCGGTACCCAACCCAGTCCCAAGGACAGGCCGGCACCGCAGCCGCAGGCAGATCTGCGTTCCCTCCACGCCGTCCTGCTGCAGAGGGAAGGGGAGAAGGGGAGAAGGTCAGAGGCTGCCGCTCCACGGGGACCAGGGCACCCAGCTCCCTGGGGCAGGGAAGGAGGCAGCCCCGCGCTCCCCCCACGGGGAGCCCCACTTTGCTGCCAGGGACCCTGGCACACGCAGCTCTGCGCCCAGGGGCCGGACGGAGGCAGCCGCTCCTCCCTTACCTGATTGTACAGCAACAGCCGCGCCCAAAGCCAGCACCAGAGCCACGAGCACAGCCAGCACCAGGGCGCACACTCCATGGCCTGCGCGCCGCTCGCCTGGGGGAGGAAAAAGCCGCTGGCGCTGAGGACGGTGCTGTTCCACAGCAGGCACGGCCCTCGCATCCCCGCCACCCCCAGCACCACCAGCTGCCCAGGGAACGCGGCAGGGACCCCCCAGCCCCTTTGCCCCCGCACACACACAGCTGGCAGCGAGAAAGCCAAGGGACAGTCCCACAGACCGGGGACAAGGCTCTCCCACCCCAGACGTGGGGGGACAACCTGCAGCAGGAGAGCTGCCAAGGATCGGGGGAGGCGGGGGGTGGCTGCTGCAGACCACTGGCTGGGACCGAGCAGAATGCGAGCCCTTTCCAGACAGCTGGAAGAAGCCTCACGCTTGCCAGCCCCAGTCCTCGGGGACTGACACTGCCACAGGGACGCTGGCCCCTCCCTGCAGGCCACAGGGCTGGCCCTGCACTCACCCAGAAGCCTTCCGTCTGTCCTGCTGTCCCGATGCCCAGGCACCTCTGGGTGGGGGGACGTCCCTACGGCTGGGGGACCCAGGGGCTTCTTCACGTTCCCATCCATGGAGCAGAGTCCGTTCCCCTCCTCTCCTCCCATGGCACACGGAAAAGGGGAATCTCTTGGCTTGTCACACGCAGGAATTTTCGCCCAAGGCATCACAACGGCTGGCAAAGCTGTTTCAAGCATGGCTTAGGCACAGTTTTACCTCCGCAGCTGGTATGATCGTATCGGGAGATTGCACAGAGCCTGGCGGTGACGAGACAGATCAGGATGTTTAATTCTGTACACCGACTGGGGCCGTGCTTGCCTCTCGCAGATCAGCCGTGGCTCTGCGGTGACCCCCAGGCTCGGGAAGGCGATGCCAGCACAGTCCTGCCCTGTCCCTGCTCCCCCGCTGACGCCGCAGCCTGTCCCCAGCTCCTGGGGAGACAAACGCAGCACAAGGGAGCTCAGGGACTGGCCCTGGCCCCCAGCAGAGCCAGCACCCTCCCCACCGCCCTGCACCCACCCTGCCCAGCCCGGCCGCAAGGCACTCGCAGCTGGGAGCATCCCCCTTCCCACCACTCAGCCCCCCCTGCCCCACCACCAGCGGGGGCCCAGGCATGGGAACGGGGGGCCAGGGTCCCCCAACCCCTCTGCTCAGCCCTCCTCCGCTCACCACCGCTGCTGCACACCACCACCAGCAGCCCCAGCACCCCCGCCTCAGCTTGCCCCTGGGGACAGCACTATTGACCCCAGAGCTGCTTCTGGGGGCTTGGGCAAAGCAGCTGCTTCTGGGGGCAGGGCTTGCAGCACCCATTCTCTGTGGTTGTTTGTTGAGACAAGAGCACGGCTCCCTGCCAGGGAAAGCTGAATGTGGAAAGTGAAAGCGACTCCTCCCTGGAACAGCCCCAGCAGGGAAGGGAGCACCATCGCCCGCAGAGGGGGGGGCTGTGGAGGAGGGGGGTCCCGCAGGAGACCCCACTGCCCGGGAAAGCCCGGGCGGGACGAGGCCCTGCCAGGAGCCCAGCGCAGCCCTAGGGAGCCCCGGGGCCCGAGGCAGCGGTGCAGCCCTGCCACAGCGAGCCCGAGCCCAGGCGGGAGAGCTCCAGGCAGCAGCGCTGGCTGCCGAGCGGGGCCGAGACAGCGTGGCCGTTCCTGGGGGAATGACCCGGGCTGGGGGACGGCAGCAGCTCCCCTGCTGCTGGGGGAGACCGCGACAAAGAGAGCTCGATGGAGAGAGCGAAGCCTCCGCAGGGCCCCTTCTGCCCCCCAGAGCGGAACCAGAGCCAGGCACAGCGGGCGGGAACCGGCTCCTTCTCAGCCTGCCCGTCCCAACGCCTGCTGAGGGCACAGCGGGCAGCAGGAGGCCACAAGCTCCCGCTCCCTCCCCGGCCCCGGCGGGAGGCGAAACCGGGGGCACACGGGGCGGGCGAGCCCGCCAGGCTCCCTTCCCCACCGCTCCCCCTGCCCCCGCAGCCAGCGGCCCAGCAGCACCGACGGCAGGGCCCTACCTGCGCTACGGCCGCCCCGGGCTCCGCGGGCACCCAAGGCCCGGGGGCTCCGTACGCCGCCGCTGCCCTCCCAAACGCCGGCAGCGCTGAGGGGAACAAACGGGCAGGGCCCTGGCCAGGCTTTTATACTGGCCCCGTTTCCCGGCCATGCGGAGGCTTTCCGGCCCCACCTCCCCGTTTTCCTGCCGGGGCTGTTGCCAAGAATGAGCCGCGTTCCGTTTCCACTTAACTATGTCCTGGCATGGAGCCGTGCTCTTGTTCTGGTAAACAAGGAAAAAAGAATCATAAAATCATAGAGTGCTTTGGGATGGAAGGGACCTTTAAAGCCCATCCCGTCCATCCACCCTGCAATGGGTAGGGACATCTTCAACCAGATCAGGGTGCTCAGAGCCCCATCCAGCCTGGCCTTGAATGTTTCCAGGGATGGGGCAGCTCCCACCTCTCTGGGCAATCTGTTCCAGTGTTTCACCGCCCTCATCGTGAAAAATCTTTTCCTTATATCTTGTCTAAATCTCCCCTCCTTTAGTTTAAACCATCACCCCTTGTCCTGTTGCTACAGACCCTGCTAAAAAGCCTGCCCCCATCTTTCTTGTAGGCCCCCTTTAAGCCCTGCAAGGCCGCACTGAGGTCTCCCCGCAGCCTCCTCTTCTCCAGGCTGAGCACCCCCAGCTCTCAGCCTGTCCTCCCAGCAGAGCTGTTCCACCCTCGGACCATTGCTGGGGCCTCCTCTGGCCCCGCTCCAACAGCTCCCTGTCCTTCCCGTGCTGAGGACCCCCGAGCTGGACGCAGGGCTCCAGGGGGGTCTCCCCTGAGCGGAGCAGAGGGGCAGAATCCCCTCCCTCGCCCCGCTGGCCACGCTGTGGGGGATGCGGCCCAGGAGACGGGTGGCTTTCTGGGCTGCGAGAGCACAATTCCAGCTCATGGCCAGTTTTTCGTCTATCAGCACCCCCAAGTCCTTCTCCTCAGGGCTGCTCTCCATCCCTCCATCCCCCAGCCTGTGCTGATACCGGGGATTGCCCTCACCCAGGTACAGGACCCCGCACTTGGCCTTGTTGAACCCCATGAGGTTCACACAGGCCCACTTCTCAAGCCTGTCCAGGTCCCTCTGGATGCCATCCCGTCCCTCAGGCGTCAACTGCACTGCTCAGCTTGGTGTCATCTGCAAACTTGCTGAGGGTGCACTCAATCCCACTGTCCGTGTCACTGATGAAGATACTGAACAGCACTGGCCCCAGAACGGACCCCTGAGGGACACCACTCGACACTGAGCTCCATCTGGACATCGAGCCAGTGACCACCACCCTCTGGATGCGACCATCCAGCCAATTCCTTATCCACTGAACAGTCCACCCATCAAATCCATATCCTTCCCATTTAGAGAGGAGGATATTGTGGGGGACCGTGTCAAAGGCCTTACAGAAGTCCAGATCGATGACATCCGTAGCTCTTCCCTCGTCCACTGATGCAGTCACTCCATCATAGACGGCCACTACGTTGGTCAGGCAGGACTTGGCCTCGGTGAAGCCGTGCTGGCTGTCTCAAATCAAGAGAAGGAGAGGCTCCCCTACCCTCCTGCCACCAGGCAGAAGGAGGGGACCTAAGAGACGGAGGGGGATGGAAACAGATCCCGGCTCGGCGCAGCAGGCGAATCCTCTCCCAGCCTCCCTCGCCCCCCCAGGTGCCCTTACACAACAGGTATGAGGCTCTGGAGCTTCAGGGCCAGGAGGATGAAGAAGCTGACAGTGATCCATCCAGGGGGTTCACTAGGGGGAACCAGTCAGCCCCACGCATTACAACAACAACTGGTAACAAAAAAAGAAGGATAATTGTCATAGGCGACTCCCTTCTGAGGGGAACAGAGGGCCCCATGTGCCGACCGGACCCATCCCATAGGGAAGTCTGCTGCTTCCCTGGGGCGAGGATAAGAAACATTACTAGGAAGCTCCCTAAGCTGGTCAAATCATCTGATTATTGTCCGTTATTGGTTGTTCAGGTTGGTAGTGATGAGGTAGCTGACAGAGGCATAAAGACAATCAAAAAGGATTTTAGAGAACTGGGGTGATTACTTGAAGGATCAGGAGCACAGGTGGTGTTCTCCTCCATCCCGTCAGTAGCCAGGAGGCATACGGACAGGAACAGGAAGACCCACCTCATCAACACATGGCTCAGAGGCTGGTGCCAGAGGTGGAATTTTGGGTTTTTCAATCATGGGGCAGTTTACATAGCACCAGGCCTGCTGGAGGCAGATGGGGTTCACCTGTCGCCAAAGGGGAAAAGGATTCTGGCTCAGGAGTTAGCAGGCCTCATTGAGAGGGCTTTAAACTAGGTTCGAAGGGGGAAGGGGATAGAACCAGTCCTGCTAGGGACGAGCCCAGGGGTGGCACGCCTGTGTCGGAGAAGAGATCGATAGCCCAACTCAAGTGCATTTACACCAATGCACGCAGCTTGGGCAATAAGCAGGAGGAGCTGGAAGCCATTGCGCGGCAGGGAAACCATGATGTGGTCGCCATTACGGAAACATGGTGGGACGACTCGCACAACTGGAGCGCTGCAATGGACGGCTAGAAGCTCTTTAGAAGGGACAGGCAAGGAAGGCGAGGTGGCGGGGTAGCTTTGTACGTCAGAGAGTGTTTTGACTGTCTTGAGCTCGACAAAGGTAACGACAAGGTTGAGTGCTTATGGGTAAAGAACAGGGGGAAGGCCAACAAGGGAGATACCCTGGTGGGAGTCTGGTATAGACCACCCAACCAGGATGAGGGAACAGATGAAGTATTCTACAAGCAGTTGGCTGAAGTCTCACAGTCTCTAGCCCTTGTTCTTGTGGGAGACTTCAACTTACCAGATATCTGCTGGAAATACAACACGGCAGAGAGAAAGCAGTCGAGGAGGTTCCTGGAGTGCGTGGAGGATAACTTCCTGACGCAGCTGGTAAGCGAGCCAAGCAGGGGAGGTGCCCCGCTGGACCTGCTGTTCACGAACAGAGAAGGCCTGGTGGGTGATGTGGTGGTCGGAGGCTGTCTTGGGCACAGCGACCATGAAATGGTAGAGTTTTCAATTCTTGGAGAAGTAAGGAGGGAGGCCAGCAAAACCACAACCCTGAACTTCAGAAGGGCAGACTTTGGCTTGTTTAGGAGTTTGGTTAACAGAGTCCCTTGGGAGGCGGTCCTGAAGGGCAAGGGAGTCCAGGAAGGCTGGATGTTATTCAAGAGGGAAGTCCTAAAGGCACAGGAGCAGGCTGTCCCCATGTGCCGCAAGTCGAGCAGGCGGGGGAGAAGACCGGCCTGGCTGAACAGAGAGCTCTGTCTGGAACTCAGGAAGAAAAGGAGAACCTACCACCTTTGGAAGAAGGGGCAGGTGACTCAGGGGGACTACAAGGATGTGGTGAGGTTATGCAGGGAGAAGATTAGAAAGGCGAAGGCCCAGCTAGAACTTAAACTGGCCACCGCTGTCAGGGATAACAAAAAACGCTTCTACAAATCTATCAGCGACAAAAGGAGGGCTAAGGAGAATCTCCCTCCTTTGTTGGATGCGGAGGGAAACTTGGCCACGAAGGATGAGGAGAAGGCTGAGGTACTTAATGCCTTCTTTGCCTCAGTCTTTAATAGTCGGACTGGTCATCCTCAAGGTTTTCATGCCCCTGAGCTGGGAGATGGAGATAGGACACAGAATGAAGCCCCACTTGTCGAAGAGGTGGCAGTCGCTGACCTGCTCCTCCACCTGGATGCCCACAAGTCAATGGGGCCAGACGGGATCCACCCGAGGATACTGAGGGAGCTGGCAGAGGAGCTTGCCAAGCCACTCTCCATCATTTATCAGCAGTCCTGGTCAACCGGGGAGGTCCCAGATGACTGGAAGCTAGCAAATGTGACACCCATCTACAAGAAGGGTCGGAAGGAGGATCCGGGGAACTACAGGCCTGTCAGCCTGACCTCGGTGCCGGGGAAGGTCATGGAACAGATCATCCTGAGTGCCATTATGCGGCATGTGCGGGACAACCGGGGGATCAGGCTCAGCCAGCATGGGTTTATGAAAGGCAGGTCCTGCTTCACTAACCTGATCTCCTTCTATGACAAGGTGACCAGCTTAGTGGATGAGGGGAAGGCTGTGGATGTTGTCTACTTGGACTTCCGTAAGGCCTTTGACACCGTCTCCCACAGCATTCTCCTGCAGAAGCTGGCTGCTCACGGCTTGGACAAGTGCACTCTGCGCTGGGTTAAAAACTGGCTGGACAGCCGAGCCCAGAGAGTGGTGGTGAATGGAGCCAAATCCAGTTGGCGACCGGTCACGAGTGGTGTTCCCCAAGGCTCAGTGTTGGGACCGGTCCTGTTCAATATCTTTATCGACGATCTGGATGAGGGGATTGAGTGCACCCTCAGTCAGTTTGCAGATGACACCAAGTTGGGTGGGAGTGTCGATCTGCTGGAGGGCAGGAAGGCCCTGCAGAGGGACCTGGCCAGGCTGGGTCGTTGGGCCGGGGCCAACTGTATGAGGTTCAACAAGGCCAAGTGCCGGGTCCTGCACTTGGGTCACAACAACCCCAGGCAACGCTACCGGCTTGGGGAGGAGTGGCTGGAAAGCAGCCTGGCTGAAAAGGACCTGGGGGTGATGGTTGACAGCCACCTAAACATGAGCCAGCAGTGTGCCCAGGTGGCCAAGAGGGCCAATGGCATCCTGGCTTGTATCAGGAATAGTGTGGCCAGCAGGAGCAGGGAGGTGATGGTGCCCCTGTATTCGGCACTGGTGAGGCCTCACCTCAAATCCTGTGTCCAGTTTTGGGCCCCTCACTCCAAGAAGGACATCAAGGGGCTGGAGCGTGTCCAGAGAAGGGCAACGAGGTTGGTGAAGGGTCTAGAGCACAAGTGTTATGAGGAGCGGCTGAGGGAGCTGGGGGTGTTTAGTTTGGAGAAGAGGAGGCTGAGGGGAGACCTTATTGCTCTCTGCAACTGCCTGAAAGGAGGCTGTAGTGAGGTGGGGGTCGGTCTCTTCTCCCCAGGAACAAGCGATGGGACGAGAGGGAACGGCCTCAAGCTGCGCCAGGGCAGGGTTAGGTTGGATATTAGGAAAAACTTCTTTACTGAAAGAGTGGACAGGCCCTGGCACAGGCTGCCCAGGGAGGTGGTTGAGTCCCCATCCCTGGAGGGATTTAAAAGACGGGGAGATGCAGTACTTGAGAACATGGTTTAGTGGTGGACTTGGCGGTGGTAGGTTAACGGTTGGACCTGATGATCTTAAGGGTCTTTTCCAACCTTAACAATTCTATGATTCTATGATTCTATGATCAGAGCTTGGGGCTTGCTGCAGAGACACGGCCGGGACTGGGAGCAGCTCGAACTCGCGAGATCACGGTCGTTCAAATACACACACTCTTCTCGGCCACCTATGGGGAACCTGCAGCAAGAAGGAAAGGCACCGCTGGTACCGTCGGGTTGGCGGTTGTGCCCTCTCGCACCAGCAGACAAGGGCTGCCTGGCAGCAGCGGGGTTCAGCCATGGCCACCCTGAAGGCGAGCAGGAGACAAGAGTCTTTTCTCGACAAGATTAGGGGTGGTGGGGAAAGGATGGGGCGGCTGCACGGTGGGAGGAGGTGGGGAGGGAGGGACGCTCCGTGCCGGGGGATCGGGGCTCAGCCCCATAATGAGTTGACCTTTTATCTCTGGATTTAGTTCTCATCCTTGTCTCGGTTCCACACCTCTCATTTCAAGATCTCCCACAAGCAGCCGGCAGCAAAGAGCACCCATGCAGCTTTCCCCGCTGAGCATCCTCTCCCGGGCTCCTCTCGGCCTGCAAAACTTCGGGGATTTTACCTCTGCGCTTCGCTGGGATGTGCCTCTCGTTAGGATATCGGGGCGAAAGCTCGGGTAAGGAGGATTAATTAGGAATAACAGCAGCCTCGGCTGCCGCGGTGCTTGGTGCCGAGCAATCGCGTGCACTTTAATACGGGGGATGTTTCTAGCTTGCTTTTGGTCGCCCTCCTTCTGGTATTCTCAAGGCAGCATTCTCAATGCAGGAATATAACACAGCAATGATAATACGTGGAATTAATTACATACAAATACACGTATTGTTAATACGGCCACACGGTGGAGCTGGCTGCGTGGGGCAGACAGAAATATGAACTGGGCGAACAGGGGGAGCGAAGGGAAGAGGCAGGCGCGGTAGTGGGAGAAATTGCCTTCCTCTGAGCGAGGAGACAAAGAAACTGGGGCCAAGTAAAGGACTTGCTGCAGAGATACGGCCGGGACTGGGAGCAGCTCGAACTCGCGAGATCCTGGTCGTTCAAATACACACACTCTTCTCGGCCACCTATGGGGAACCTGCAGCAAGAAGGAAAGGCACCGCTGGTACCGTCGGGTTGGCGGTTGTGCCCTCACGCACCAGCAGACAAGGGCTGCCTGGCAGCAGCGGGGTTCAGCCATGGCCACGCTGAAGGCGAGCAGGAAAGAAGCCAATCGGAGAGCAGCGGCATCGCCAGTTTCTAAAACCCTCCTCATCGTCAGATCGCAGTGATTGCGTCCGGGCTGCCCTCGATTTTGGGTAGGGGCCAGGCCCCAGTGCCCCCACTCATTCTGGGCGTGATGGCGTTTGCTCCCTGCTGGTGCTGGAGAAGGAGCGGCTGTTTATAGTCTCTCTCTTCTCTGGCGCGCTCACCGTGCTGCAATGTGTCGGTGTTGTGAGCCGTTACAGGCCGCAGCGTGGCGGGAGCTGCTTTGCCCAGGTCCCCAGCACCCCCAGGGTGAACAGTCCCTTGGGGGGGCTCAGCCTGGGCCGTCCATCTCCTGTGCCAGCAGCGGGAAGGCCCCGGGCGTTGGGACGGGCAGGCTCAGAAGGCGCCGGTGCCCCTTCAGCTGTGGCTGCGTCTGGTTCCTCTCCGTAGGACAGAAGGGGCCCTGCGGAGGCTTCCCTTTCCTTCCCCTCCTTCCCCGTCCTTCAGCCTGGCAGCAGGGGAGCTGCTGGGGGGCCCCAGCCCGGGGTCATTCCCACAGGAATGGCCACGTTGCCCCTCGCTCCCCAAAAAGGGGGAAAAGCGGCCTGGGGCAGCGGGGAGCGGGGCCAGCCAGGGGCTGCTCGCCCGGCACGAGCAGGGAAACGGCCTGGAAAACTGGCAGCGGCCTCAGCTGCTGGAATTGGGGGGGGTCCTGCACCCCCTGATGGCCTCGGGGTCAGAAACGGCCCAGTTTCACCCAAACTCCAGCGCCTGGGTGAGAGAGAGGGGAGGGAAGCAGCGCCCGCATCAGGCTGAGAGCCCTTGGGCCACCGAGAGGGGTTCAGCCCCTGGCGAGGCCGCTGCTCCCTGATTGGCTGGGTATCCGCCACGCCCCGACTCTGATTGGTCAGGAGCGGTGGGGGGGCGGCACGGGGATTTTGAAAGCTGGGAGCAGACGTTGCGGTCTCGCACGCTGCCGGCGTTCGGGAGGGCGGCGGGGGCGGCCGGCAGCGCCCGGAGCTCCGAGGCTTCCGTGCCCCCGGAGGCGGCCGTAGCGCAGGTAGGGCCCTGCCGTCGGTGCTGCTGGGCCGCGGGGGCAGGGGGAGCGGTGGGGAAGGGAGCCTGGCGGGCTCGCCCGCCCCGTGTGCCCCCGGTTTCGCCTCCCGCCGGGGCCGGCGAGGGAGCGGGAGCTTGTGGCCTCCTGCTGCCCGCTGTGCCCTCAGCAGGCGTTGGGACGGGCAGGCTGAGAAGGAGCCGGTTCCCGTCTGCTGTGCCTGGCTCTGGTTCCGCTCTGGGGGGCAGAAGGGGCCCTGGGGAGGCTTCGCTCTCTCCGTCGAGCTCTCTTTGTCGCGGTCTCCCCCAGCAGCAGGGGAGCTGCTGCCGTCCCCCAGCCCGGCTCATTCCCCCAGGAACGGCCACGCTGTCTCGGCCCCGCTCGGCAGCCAGCGCTGCTGCCTGGAGCTCTCCCGCCTGGGCTCGGGCTCGCTGTGGCAGGGCTGCACCGCTCCCTCGGGCCCCGGGGCTCCCTAGGGCTGCGCTGGGCTCCTGGCAGGGCCTCGTCCCGCCCGGGCTTTCCCGGGCAGTGGGGTCTCCTGCGGGACCCCCCTCCTCCACAGCCCCCCCTCTGCGGGCGATGGTGCTCCCTTCCCTGCTGGGGCCGTTTACAAGAAGGAGCTGCTTCATCTGCCGCTTCCCTTGGCCCTGGCAGGGAGCCGTGCTCTTGTCTCAGCAAACAACCACAGAGAATGGGTGCTGCAAGCCCTGCCCCCAGAAGCAGCTGCTTTGCCCAAGCCCCCAGAAGCAGCTCTGGGGTCAATAGTGACTGTGCTTTGTGAGACAAGAGGGGAAAATACCTAAACTGCAGGCATGAATCAGTTCCTCCCTGATCTGACTTCAGCCTGTCTCCTGGGCACCCATAAGAAGCTGTGCTTGGGCCCCTTCATCCCGTCGCCCCCAGGATAACCGAGTGTGAAGCCCCTTGGTGTCTCCAAAGGCCGAAGGTCTCGCCCCTGCCCCAGCCGGGGGTGCTGGGGCTGCTGGTGGTGGTGTGCAGCAGCGGTGGTGAGCGGAGGAGGGCTGAGCAGAGGGGTTGGAGGACCCTGGCCCCCCCTTTCCTATGCCTGGGCCCCCCCTGGTGGTGGGGCAGGGGGGGCTGAGTGGTGGGAAGGGGGATGCTCCCAGCTGCGAGTGCCTTGCGGCCGGGCTGGGCAGGGTGGGTGCGGGGCGGTGGGGAGGGTGCTGGCTCTGCTGGGGGCCAGGGCCGGTCCCTGAGCTCCCTTGTGCTGCGTTTGTCTCCCCAGGAGCTGGGGACAGGCTGCGGCGTCAGCGGGGGAGCAGGGACAGGGCAGGACTGTGCTGGCATCGCCTTCCCGAGCGTGGGGTTCACCGCAGAGCCACGGCTGATCTGTGAGAGGCAAGCACGGCCCCCGTCGGTGTACAGAATTAAACATCCTGATCTGTCTCGTCACCGCCAGGCTCTGTGCAATCTCCCCATACGATCATACCAGCTGCGGAGGTAAAACTGTGCCTAAGCCAGGCTTGAAACAGCTTTGCCAGCCGTTGTGATGCCTTGGGCGAAAATTCCTGCATGTGACAAGCCAAGAGATACCCCTTTTCCGTGTGCCATGGGAGGAGAGGAGGGGAACGGACTCTGCTCCACTGATGGGAACGTGAAGAAGCCCCTGGGTCCCCCGGCCGTAGGGACGTCCCCCCACCCAGAGGTGCCTGGGCATCGGGACAGCAGGACAGACGGAAGGCTTCTGGGTGAGTGCAGGGCCAGCCCTGTGGCCTGCAGGGAGGGGCCAGCGTCCCTGTGGCAGTGTCAGCCCCCGAGGACTGGGGCTGGCAAGCGTGAGGCTTCTTCCAGCTGTCTGGAAAGGGCTCGCATTCTGCTCGGTCCCAGCCAGTGGTCTGCAGCAGCCACCCCCCGCCTCCCCAGATCCTTGGCAGCTCTCCTGCTGCAGGTTGTCCCCCCACGTCTGGGGTGCGAGAGCCTTGTCCCCGGTCTGTGGGACTGTCCCTTGGCTTTCTCGCTGCCAGCTGTGTGTGTGCGGGGGCAAAGGGGCTGGGGGGTCCCTGCCGCGTTCCCTGGGCAGCTGGTGGTGCTGGGGGTGGCGGGGATGCGAGGGCCGTGCCTGCTGTGGGACAGCACCGTCCTCAGCGCCAGCGGCTTTTTCCTCCCCCAGGCAAGCGGCGCGCAGGCCATGGAGTGTGCGCCCTGGTGCTGGCTGTGCTCGTGGCTCTGGTGCTGGCTTTGGGCGCGGCTGTTGCTGTACAATCAGGTAAGGGAGGAGCGGCTGCCTCCGTCCGGCCCCTGGGCGCAGAGCTGCGTGTGCCAGGGTCCCTGGCAGCAAAGTGGGGCTCCCCGTGGGGGGAGCGCAGGGCTGCCTCCTTCCCTGCCCCAGGGAGCTGGGTGCCCTGGTCCCCGTGGAGCGGCAGCCTCTGACCTTCTCCCCTTCTCCCCTTCCCTCTGCAGCAGGACGGCGTGGAGGGAACGCAGATCTGCCTGCGGCTGCGGTGCCGGCCTGTCCTTGGGACTGGGTTGGGTACCGCAACGTGTGCTACTACCTCTCGAGCGAGGAGGGGAGCTGGGAGTGGAGCCAGGAGCGGTGCTCCTCGCTCGGGGCCTCGCTGGCCGTGCTCAAGATGGGCTGGGAAATGGTGAGTGCGGGGCTGTTGTGGCTGCGTGGGGGCGAAGGGGGGGTTTGTGGGCTGGGTGCAGGCCCTGGGGTTGGCGCTGGGCAGGCGAGAGGTGCTTGTAGGGAGAGAGGTGCAGTTCTGCCGCGGGGCCTTGGAGGGAGGGAGGCGGGGGTGCGGCGTGGAGCCCAGGGCGCGTCTCCCCGTGCGCGGTGCTCGGCCGGAGCCCGAGCGGGGCAGAGGTGGGGCAGAGCAGGAGCAGCAGCGCTGGTGGGGCTGGGGAGCTCCTGCAGAAGCCTGTGGAGCTCGTTGGAGCAGGCGCTGGGTGGGAGCTGCTGGCACCCCACGGCCGGTGGCAGCGGTGCGGGGCCGGGGCTGGCTGCGAGGCCGGCAGGGAGCCGCGTGGGGCTGGGCCAGTGACTGGCGTGGGGCTGGCAGCAGCTCCTGACTGCTGGCTTCTCTCTTTCCTACCCAGGATTTCCTCTGGTACCTCAAGGGCAATGTTGATTACTGGCTTGGTCTGCGGAGATGGGGCGAGCGCCTGGAGTGGGTGGATGGCAGCAGCTTCAACCTCCCGTGAGTCCCGTCGCGAGCCGGGGCCATGGGGCGAGCGTACTGCGGTGGGACGGGCAGGGGCCTGGTGGGACGTGTGGGCCGGGCCTGTCCCTTGCAGGCAGCCCTTGTCTCCTGGTGCGAGAGGGGACAACCGCCAACCCGACGGTACCAGCGGTGCCTTTCCTTCTTGTTGCAGGGTCCATGTGTGGGGCCGAGAACCTTGCCTCTACTTGAACGACCGTGATCTCGCGAGTTCGAGCTGCTCCCAGTCCCGGCCGTATCTCTGCAGCAAGCCCCAAGCTCTGATGGGACAGAGCTGATGGAGAAAGGACCCTGCCCTTGCTGTGGGCTCACAGCTTCTGCTCTTCCACCAGCACAGAGCAGCGCTGAGGGCAGGAGATCCCTACGGCTGGTCCGGGTTGTTGCTGGTCTCAGCAGCAACTCACTGCCAGGTCTCGGGGAGGTGAACCTGCAGGAAGGGGAGACGTCGTGGAAGCTGATGTGTGGCTGCCTGGGCTGGGACCTTGGCTTGCTCCTTCTGGGGCCGCCCCAGAACTCATCTCGCTTCTCTCGCAATTCATATATCACCCTGTGTATCTTTTTGCACTGTGGTGATGGAGCTGGAGCGGCTGCTCCCGCATGAGATGGGTGCCGAAAGCTCAGCAGAGGTCCCTGGGGCTGTGCTGGAGAGAGGGGACACAGATCCGGGGTGTGAAGTGTCTCTTGTGTGATGTAGTTTTCTATGTATTGAAGCATGTCACACTGCCCTGGGGGTCCCTTCTGTTCCCAAGGCGCCTGCTGCAGGCAGCCCTGTCCGCTCCCCTCCTCGCCCCCGGCTGCACTTTCCAGCCTGGCGTTGGGAGCGTTGGGGTCCCCGTGTGTGAGGTGACGGCTGCCCCCGGGCTCTTCTCCCTGGCACCGTGGCCGCGTGGGGTGCCGGAGGCTGGAGGGGGATGGCTGGAGCTCTCTGCTGGAGCCCGTCTCGCGGCTCTGGCTCTACCCGATGGCCAGGCGAGTTGTGGGGCTCCCCCCGGGCCGTGCGCTGCTGGAAGGCACCGGCCCTCCCCGTCAGCCCTTGTTTTCCTGCATACGGGGGCTCTCGGGGCCCCCCAAAACCTGACCCCCTTAGAAGGGGCTGTGGCAGGAGCCCCAGGAGCAGCTGAAAGCAGCCGTGGGCGTTGGGGACGAACCCGCCCAGGGTGGTGGGTGAGCAAACCTGGCCGTGTCCCCTGCTGTGCGGGAGGGCCCCTTCCCAGTGCTCC
This sequence comes from Theristicus caerulescens, assembly GCA_020745775.1. Taxonomy (NCBI): domain Eukaryota; kingdom Metazoa; phylum Chordata; class Aves; order Pelecaniformes; family Threskiornithidae; genus Theristicus; species Theristicus caerulescens. The sequence goes on from CM036580.1 coordinate 4,005,828, forward strand.
CAGTCCGTCCATCCTCCAGCATCCCAGTTAGGGGCTGAGATGGCAGCGGGGACGGGAGAGGAGTGCTGCTGGGGCAGTCCCACCTCATCTTTTTTGGCTCATTCTTCCTCAGCTGGGGAAACCCTGGTTTTGAGGCTTCTGCCATGGGGCGAGGCTCTGCTCTCCTCTCTCCGATGCTAAGTATCGCTAAACAGTTGCTAAGCAGTGCTTACACTGCTCAAGGACTTTTCAGCTTCCCGTGCTGGGGGAAGCTTAAGGAAGGGGGGGACATCTGGCGTGATGGCGTTTGTCTCCCCCAGTAACCGTTATGCGTGATGGAGCCCTGCTTTCCTGGGGATGGCCGCACACCCGCCTGCCCATGGGAAGCAGCGAATTAATTCCTTGTTTTGCCTTGTTTGCGTGCACAGCTTTTGCTTTACCTATTTAACGGTTCTATTTTATTTTACTTCAATTATTAAACTGTTCTTATCTCAACCCACGAGTTCTCTCCCTTTCACCCTTCCAATTCTCTCCCCCATCCCACCGGGGGGGCAGTGAGCGAGCGGCTGCGTGGTGCTTAGTTGCCGACTGGGGTTAAACCACGACAAATACAGGTGCATGTCCCCATTTTTGAGGTGCCTTTTTCCCCTCGGATGCAGTCACTCGGGCTTTTTGACTGCAACAGCTCTGTAATCTCCGTGCCAGATACGGCTGCCATCGCAGGCTGCCTTTCTTGTCGCGGCCTTTCTGGCTTTAGGCTGTTAACCACAGCCACCCCCTTTCTCGTAAGGGACAGGGCTAAATGTACGCAGCAGGGACTCAAAGCTATTTAAAGGATGGAGAAGTGGCTTTGGGTGATGTTTGTCTTTGCTGCGATGGGGGAGGAAGTCTGTTGGGGTGTTTGTGGCAACACGGTCTGCGCAGAGCTGCTCGAACACGGGGATGGGTGGGGCAGGCGGCTCACACTTAGCCGCCTGCGCTAGCAATGCCCGCACCTCGGTGCGGCTTGCATTTCCCCCACCTGACTCTGCTTCTGCCCCCACACATCCCGGGGCTCCTGCCAGTATTGCCCGCAGTCCAGCCGGGACTGGAGGCAATGGGCTAAACTGGTCCCTCTGGAGCAACCAGCGTGGCGGAGCACCCAGCTTCCCCACCCTGCTGAATTCCTTCCTTCTCTTGCTGCAAAGAGGAGGAATCCCGCTCAGCAGCGCGCTGGGTTTGCTGTTCCCAGCTGCAAAACTTAAAAATGAGCTTAATGAGATTGCAGGCGTAAAGTTTGCAGCGTCAGCCGCTCTCTTTGGGGCCTCTTTTTTTGTTGCTTTGCCTCGGTGTGGTCAGATTGGATGCAGAAAGCCTCGTTGAAACCTTAAACCAAAGGGTTTGTTGCTTGTAGAGAAGCTGTGGCCCCTCCTGCATTCGGTTCTCCCAAAGAAAATGCCCTGCCAAACCTGCCCGGGGCTTTCCCTCCCCGCTCCGGACGGGCAGCACGCGGGGGTGCCGAGATCGGATGCGTGCGCAGAGCAGCCCACGCTGGGACAGCCCCTGCCCAGCTCCCCCCGTCCTGGCCATGGCCTGGCTTGCAATCAAGCCCCCCGTGTGCTCCCAGGGCAAGTCTGGAGCACAGGATTCGAGGGGCGGCCTCACCAGTGCCCAGCACGGGGGGACGATCCCTGCCCTGCTCCTGCTGGCCACACCATTCCTGATACAAGCCAGGATGCCACTGGCCCTCTTGGCCACCTGGGCACACTGCTGGCTCATGTTCAGCCGCTGTCGCCCACCACCCCAGGTCCTTTCCCGCCGGGCAGCTCCCAGCCGCTCCTCCCCACGCCTGCAGCGGTGCCGGGGGCTGTTGTGCCCCAAGGGCAGGACCCGGCCCTAAGCCTTGTTGCCCCTCACCCAGTGGCCTGTGCCCATCGACCCGGCCTGGCCAGGTCCCTCTGCAGGGCCATCAGCAGCCAGTTTCTGCAGGAGAATGCGGGGGGAACGGTGTCAAAGGCTTTACTAAAGCCCAGGCAGTCAACCCCCACAGCCTTCCCCTCATCCACTAGCGGGGCACCTTGTCGTAGGAGGAGGTCAGGTCGGTCAAGCAGGAGCTGCCTTTCATAACCCGACGCTGCCGGGGCCCGACCCCCCGTTGTCCCGTACGTGCCGTGTGATGGCACTCAGGATGATCTGCTCCAGGACCTTCCCCGGCGCCGAGGCCGGGCTGCCAGGCCTGGAGCTCCTCAGACCTTCCTTCCAGCCCTTCTTGTAGCTGGGCGTCACATTGCCAACCCCCAGCCAACCGGGACCTCCCCGCTGAGCCGGGACTGCCGACAGACGATGGGAAGCGGCTTGGTGAGCACCTCCGCCAGCTCCCTCGGTGCCCTGGGGTGGATCCCGTACCTGGGGCGGATCGATGCATTAGTCCAGTCCCATCCCGGTTTCCGAAGGCAGACGCTGTCTCTTGGAAGTGACTTGGAAACGAGGAATGGAGGAAAACCAGAGAGATCGCGTGAGCTGGTTGGAACATTTTCCCTCCTTTCCCCTCGAAGGGCTCATCTCTAACCCCTTCTTTCCAAAGAGTCTCCCAGGCTCTTTGGCAGCTGCTTGCTCCGCAGAGCGGTGAAACGGCGGCGTGCTTCAAACCCAGGCTGAAAAAACGGCGGGATTACAGAGAAATTGGTAAAAGGGAGAAGGTGGCGATGCCGGCATGGGTTTGGGGGGGGGGAAGCAGTGAGTAACGCTAGAAAACACCTTTCAAGTAGCTAAAGGGAGGAGGAGATAAGGGTGGAAGGGAGCTGGGTTTGTTTTATGTTATTTCATAAAAATCACAATTCTTATGATCCTACTGGGAATATTCTGGGAGATCGCGGAGTCTCTGCATCATTCTTGCAATGATACCTTATTTTTCAGGCAAAATAACCAATTTGGACAGGGGGGAGCGAGGTCTGGAACCGCCTATTTGCAGAACCACGTATTTTGGGTTTGTTTGGGCTTTTTTTTATTATTAAAGGTGTCTTGTTTTGGGAGATTTCGCTTGGTACCTTGGAAGACTATGGCTGGCCTTTGAATAGAAAAGGCTTCGTGATGCTATCAGATGTTACCTCCTGTGATGTGAACTCATCTTCCCTGGCTTAATTCAGCAGAAGCCACGCAAAGTTTCATTTTCAGGCTGTCCAGCGCATTGAACGGGCGCTTTTGCAATCGTGCTCTGCCTGACGAGCGTTCAGAGGCTCACGCTTCTCCTCGCTGACCCCTGGCTTGGAGAGGAGCTTGCAAAGCTGAGCTGGAGGAGTGAAAAACCTCAGAAAACCCAGACTTGCCGACTGCTGGATCGCCACCGTTCACGCGAGAGGCGCGGCTGGTGGTCCTTTCACCTCTCCCGCGATGGCTGGGGAAACTGTTTATGCTGACCTGAATATCGGTCCCGGGAAACGCTGCGGGAAGCTGCAGTCGCTTCCTCAGCCTGGCAGTAAGTGCATCAGGGGTTTGGGGCCTTTTCTTTCTTTTTGGGGGGCTGTGGCTGTGTTGGGAGACTCCCACCCTCCGGGCGGTGCAGGCAGGGGAAGGGGCCCGTGGCTGTGGCGGTGTGATAAGGGATCCCTTCTGCTGCTTGGGATCCCTTCGGTAGTTTTGTCTTGAAACGGCTGTAGGGTTTCTTTGAAACGGGGCTCACCGCTTCACTCCGTGCCCGGAGCCCTGCCGTGGCTCAATTAAATGGGATTCCTCCACCGTGGAAACCAAGCGGGCTTGCGCTCACGCCTGCTGCCGTGGGGTTAAACACCATGGTTTCTCTTCTGCCTGCAGCTGCCCTTGGGGACGGCGTTGCCCCCCTGACACCTCCTTCATCCTTCCTTGTGCGGCTGCTTTGGCTGCAGCCCTGCCAACATCAAGCCTCAGCTTTGCACGGTTGTTTTTAAGCCCTGGCTGCCCCCAGCTTGGCCGTTTGAACGTTGTCCTTGCGTGGCGAGGCTGAACTCTGACAACTGAACTCCTGAAGCTCGTGAGGCAGGACTCGGCCACCGCACCAAGTGCGTTTTCAGGGGCTGGTCCCTAAAACCCAGCCCGAGGGACCATTCTTGTCCTGGCACGATTGGAAGAAGAAATCCCCCCGCACCCAGCCAGCAAAGGCTCCAAACCTGCCCGAATTCAGCTGCTCTCAGGAGACCTGTGATGCTTAAGGGCAGCCGACGTCTTTAGATGTCTCGGTCCTCCTGGTCCGTCTTTCCTGCACTTGTAGTGTTGTTTCACATCCCTGTCTTTTTTCCTTCCTCCGCTGCTTTGCTGTGGTGCTTCATGCTCTTTTCCTACTGACTCCAGTTTTGGTTTCTAGCTTATGGAAAAAACAGCAAGAGGTTTAATTCCTGCTCTTTCTTCCTCTGGAAGGGACCTCTGCCTGAGGAGGACCTCTTCAGCCAACACACCGCACCCTCCTTTTTGCAAGAATTCATCATTTCCACCAAACACATCCCTTTTGGTCTCAAAGGGCTGGGCACAACCCACCCGCTGCTGATGTTAAGGTGGAATCAGACGTTCCTCCTTTGCTGTTTTGTTCCGAGGCTGATGATGAACCTCAATCACCACCTTTGCTGGGCCAGGGGAGCTCTGGCTTTGTCCAGAAGCAGCGTCCTGCCTCCCTCTTGTGAAACAAGAGCCGAGGAGGGATGGGCTTTGCCTGGCCTTGAGCTCTGCAGGGAGGACGTCTGCTCCCGTGCTTCCTCGGGGAGGATGGAGCTCATCCTCCTTGGTCAGATGAAGTCTCCTTGGAGACCTTGGTCCATCCAGGCTCAGCAGTCAGTTTTGCCCTGGTGCGGAGGAAGGATGCCGTGGTGGGGCACATCTCCTGCCTTGGCCCACCTCTAGCTTTGACTTAACCGTTTGGGTTTCTAATGGCTTATAACATCCAGGAAATTCCCAATTCTTGGAGTCTCGGCCAGCTGGGTAAAGCCAACCCAACCTCAGCACGAGCAATTTTACCGCAGTGCCAGCAGGATCAGTGTGAAATGGAGGAGGGCGGCAGTGGTGAAATGCGGATGATTGACCAAAGCTTTGGAACAACCAGCAGCAGAACCGTGGAGGGCTGCCCGGCTCTGAGCTGCTTTTGGGGAGAAAATAGCCCAAATCTGCGCTGCAGTTCTGGCTCGCTGGATGCGGGGTCGGGGCAGTGTTTTTCTCCTAACAACTCTTTCCCTTGCAGCGTCGGGCTGTCCTCGGTGGCACCGAACCGCGCTCTGGGCCGGCTGGACCAGGAACCTCCTCCTCGGAGTGGGAGTGGTGGCAATGGGATGCTCGTGTGAGTAGCTCCGCTTGCCGGCACGGGGACAAGCAAAGGACAATGCGAAGAGGGGACCATCCAAAGGGCGGGGAGGGGGTCCCTGCTCCTGGGCTGCTGGCCCAGCTGCTTGCGTAGGAGGCAAATCTGCTTTTTATGATCTGCGTTGGCTGACGCACACCAGTGCAAGGTGTGGGGAAGCGGGTTTTTATCAGAATTTCTTAGAGCTGAGGAGATGTTGACTATTTTGGTTGACTGGCGAGGGGAAAGCACTGGAAACTTCTCAGCTTTGGCAGGGTCAGAATTTAACACCCCATGGCTGAGCTCAGAGTCACACAAAGCCCTGCCAAAATTAGTCTTGTGCTCAGTGTTGCTGGTAGCATCTGATGCTGCCCTGACCCCCAGCACCCCAAACCACACCAAGCAGGTGGAGGGGAGACTCAAACGTCTGGTGGATCTTGGGGAGGAGATCCTCCAACGGGAGGGAGATCCTCCAAAGGGAGGGAGATCCAATGGATCTTGTGCTAGGGAGGGACTCGGGTGTGGATTTGAGCTGTGGGGATGGATCTGCCAAGCTTTTGGCACAGGGGTATGGAGGAAGGAGCAAAGGATCAGGCTGGAGCTGCCCTGAGCACCGTGCCCTCCTCGGGGCCAAGAGCTGCAAAAGGCAGGTGATGCTCTCGGGATGTGGGAGCAGCTTTGGGTGCAAGCTGCGAGCTGGGGTGCGGTGGCTTTGTAGGGATCTGCTGTCCCCACTGGAGGGTGGATCTGGGGCCAGCAGCGATCTGGGGATGATTGTTTGAACTTGGTGTGAGCCCAGCACCGGAGAGACCCCAAAATAAAGCTGCTGTGAGCTGTTCATGTGCACTGCAGGTTGTCTGTGGGCACGCTGTGCTGCAAGGGGTAGTCAGAAGGTGATGAAGAGCCCTTCACCCTTGCATCAGGCCGCTCTGGGCTGCACAAAGGCTAGCATGGCTTGTTTTGCAGGAGAGGCCACTTCCGTAGTGGTCAGAGGCTACGGGGCTTTCTGCAGCCGTCGCGTTTGATGCCTCTGTACCACGTGTGCTGTCTTAGGCAGGGGGTGGAGGGGCCACATCCTGTTGCTAGTGCAAAACAGCAGCGGGTGGAGGCAGTTCCAAGTCGGGGGGTGAGCTCAGAGGTGGTGACCCCGTTCCCCAAAAGAAGACGGTCTGGGGTCTGCTCCGGGTTGGGACCCCGAGGCCAATTCTCACCCTCCACGAGATGCTGAGATCAAGGCTCCAGGTGAGCTGAGATAACGGGATGGACGAGGGGAGGGCTGGAGGGCTCTGAGCACCCGCTTGGTGTCAGGATCCATCCCAGACACTTCCCTGCAGCCTGCTGGGGCCACGCGCAGGTAGATCTCAGCGGGCATCGTGCCTGGGGGAGCCAGTCTCTTTCCCCTGCTCCATCCTTCCCTTGCAGTTCTCCACCAGCAGCCGGAGAACCCAGGAACCTGCAAAAATGGGAGTGGGAACGGGAACGTAGGAGATGGCAACACCAACCTGGAGAGGCCGAACCTCGAATCCTGTGTCCAGTTTTGGGCCCCTCAATTCAAGAAGGACATGGAGGTGCTGGAGCGTGGCCAGAGAAGGGCAACGAGGTTGGTGAAGGGTCTAGAGCACAAGTCTTAGGAGGAGCGGCTGAGGGAGCTGGGGTTGTTTAGTTTGGAGAAGAGGAGGCTGAGGGGAGACCTTATTGCTCTCTGCAACTGCCTGAAAGAAGGTTGTAGAGAGGTGGGGGTCGGTCTCTTCACCCCAGTAACAAGGGATAGGACGAGAGGAAATGGCCTCAAGCTGCGCCAGGGCAGGGTTAGGTTGGATATTAGGAAAAACTTCTTCACTGAAAGAGTGGTCAGGCCCTGGCACAGGCTGCCCAGGGAAGGGGTTGAGTCCCCATCCCTGGAGGTATTTAAAAGCCGGGGAGATGCTGTGCTTGAGGACATGGTTTAGTGGCGGACTTGGCGGTGGTAGGTTAACGGTTGGACCTGATGATCCTAAGGGTCTTTTCCAACCTTAACAATTCTATGATTCTAAGGTAAGAAGGAAAGGCAGCCACGCTTCATAAAGCAGGGGGAAAAGCTGAAACCAGCCCCACTTAAGATGTGCACAGCTGAACTACAGGAAATTCAATACAATGTACTTGGCAGAACTTTGCCACTCTGAGACAGGATGAAGTCTGGTGGACTTGAGATAAATGTGAATGAGAAGAAAGAAAATAATCTACATGGTATCATATCCACTTACTGAGCAACAGTCGTGGAATCGTAAAACTTAATTTACCCTACAATAAGAATGCATGTGGTTTTCTAGTAATAGTTACAAATTCTAAAAATAGAATTCATCTTGCAAGGCAGAAAGGCACTAAAGGTCTACTAGGCGCTAAAAGCTTAACGGAAGTGAAATAAAGCCATCACACAGGCGGAAGGTTTGAGTTGCTTAAATAGAAATTTAGAACAGGAAGCAAAGACGACCTGTTGATCCTGATAAAACTGAACATATTATTTTCTGGTTTGCGTCCCCATGAAATAATTTTCTAGACAATTCTCTAAGCCTACATATTAGACTAAATCTCTGAGGGAGAAAAATCAGTCTTCTTCAAGAATGGTGAAATGCACATATTCCAACAAAAAAAGTCTTGGAGACAGCCCAGGCTAATATAACGCATGGAAATCACCACGAGAATTTTGTGTGCAGATACATCTTCGTTGCTGCTCTTTGGACACACTCCAGCACCTCGATGTCCTTCTCGTAGTGAGGGGCCCAAAACTGAACACAGTACTCAAGGTGCGGCCTCACCAGTGCCGAGTACAGGGGCACTGTCACCTCCCTGCTCCTGCTGGCCACACTATTCCTCATACAAGCCAGGATGCCATTGGCCTCGATTAAATTAAATTGGCTTTGAGCTGGTTCGTTTTGATGGTGTGTGGAGTGCTTCCTCTGGTTTTTATTTTCACACCTGACTGCGCTGAGACACCCCAAAAGGCTCACCTGATCTGCCCTTGCTGAGAACTTCATTTTTTAAATTTTTTATTTCTTTCTTTTTTTGGCTGGAGGATGCATAGAAAGCTTTACGTCCCCTCTGTGTTTCTCTGTAGGACAAGAGACAGGATGGGAGCTCTCAAGAGACTCTCAAGCCGTCACCACCCCGAGGACACCCTGGGCAGGACAATCCGAGGATGCCAACCTGCCTCCACCCTCCGCCGGGGCAATGCCGTGTCCCAGCGTGGGCTGAAAAGCCTTGAGCCGGTCGGTAACGGAGCTGGGAGAGCTGAAATCGGTGGGCTTCCAGGCATTTGCACCCACCGCCTTTCCCTGGGACCAAGCGGTGAGTTACGGGGCACGAGCCGGGGGTAAAAGCCTCAAGGAAAGGGGGTAGGGAAGCGTTGTGTGGTGGGAAGTTTGGGCTGGACCTGGGTAAAGCAAGTTTAGACTTGAGCCTAATTCTCAATTCCAGAGATTGCTGTGCCAAATCCAAGGGTGCCTGATAGGCCAAAGAATGGCCTGCTGTTTCAGCCTGTTTGCACATTTCTTTGCAAGCTGGTGGCACTTGATAAGCCAAAGAATGGTCCGCCCTCGGGTCTTATGAGACAGAAGAGTGGTCTGCTGTCCGGTCTTATCAGATAAACACACCCAAGAGAGCTTTGAGACAATTGTTCTTAACACTTCGGTCTCTTACAACTGGTAACTCCCTTCGTTTGCACGGGCTTCCTGCTTTTGCACATGTGAACACTCAACTGCTGTAATGATGCTGTCGCAGAAGGGAGTGGAGCAAGGGACCAGTAAGCACTGGTCTTGTCTTGAGGACGTTGTTTCAGAGGTCACGGCTAGGCTTAGCGTGACGTGGGCAGCTAAAACTTAGTTAAAATAGCCGGGGTGAGGAGGACGTAAGACAGGTAAAGCTGTTTGCAAGCTGCAGGAGGCACAGGGCAGCCCAGGCTGAGGCTCTGGGGGATGGTGCCCATCTCTTGTGGTTGAGGGGGGATGGAGAGGATGCAATGAGGTCAGGCAGCCCTAAAAATCCTTGGAGGCTGATGAAAGCACTGAGATGCACCCCCTGAACTGAGCCTGCACCCTACTGTGCCCCCCCCCCATGCTTTGTGGCTGTATTTAAAGGTGTTGAAGGCACCCACGGAGGGAATACAAGAGCTGCGGGGAGCTTGGGGTGCTCTTCCTGCCATGGGTTTGCCGGCTGTGCCTCTTCCACGTGGTTTGTCCCCAGGTTTTAACCTCAAGTGCATTAAAGATAAAAAGGTCCCCATCGGGGTCACCGTGGTCGTAGCAGCGTTGCTTCTCGCCATCATCGCGCGGGCGGGTAAGTGGCTGAGGGTGGAGGTGCCCACCACCAAAGTCCTCTCCTCCCCTGGAGAAAACCCAGCGGCGTAAGTCACCAGGACGCGTTCTGCTTATTTCCAGCTAAGAAATGCCCGTCCTGTCCATCCTGCCCCTCTCCCGTCCTTCCCAGCTGCCTGGAAAACGGGATCGGGTACAGGGAGAAATGCTTTTACTTTGTGGAGGATGAAGCGGACTGGAACAGGAGTCAGATCTCTTGCCTTTCTCTCGGAGCCCATTTGGCCACCATCGACACTCGGGAGAAGCTGGTAAATGAGAAATCGCTGAGGAACTGATGCATCAATGGCTTTTGGGAAGCAGATTTGGGATTCCCCTGGAGGGCAGAGGGTGCAGATACGTATGACGCTTGCTATTTCCCCCTTTAGCGTTTCCTCTTGCGCTACGGGAGCTCCTTGCACTACTGGGTCGGTCTCCGAAGGGAAGGCTCTGGACCATGGAAATGGTTCAACGGGTCTCTCTTCAAGAACCCGTACATCCCGTCTTCTTCTGGAGAACTTAACCATGTCCTGGGCTGAGATGGGTCAGGGATTGAATGCAAGACACATATATATATAAATTTAATGAGGTGGGAGCAATTAAACACCACTTTTCTTGCTTGAGCCAAAGCATTGGACCGCAGTCCATGGATCTGTGCGATGCAGATGCTGGCAGGGGGTTGAGGGCATCCCTGGATGAACCCCCCTGGGACCAAGCAACTGAAAATATTCCCTCCTTTGTGGAGCAGGAGGTGGTTTTTGTTCTGCATGGGGCGGGTTTTTTGCTGGGAAGGGTGGTCCCTGCTCCCTGCAGCACCGTTAACCCACATGGGAGATGCTCAGCTGCCGACCTGCAGCTGACAGCAACCTGTTTGCTTCCCTTTGAGTTTTCCTTCTGCTGCTTGGTGCAGGTGCGATGTCCAGGGCAAGGGACAATGTGCCTATATCAACGTTGATGGGATCAGCAGCGACTGGTGCTTCCAGATGAAATAATCTGTCTGCAGCCACCCGCAAAAGCGCCCCAGCGGGATTCAGAAGGATTCAGAAATCCTTGAGAGAGGTCGGTGGATGCTTTGAAAGAGGTGGGAGAGTGGTCTGGAGACGATGGCCAGGGGAACAGCGTTTTTTGGGGTGATAGAGGAGCCCTGCGGGACAGAGCTGGCAAGATGAGATGCCTACAGCAGAGGATCAGAAATCCTTCTGAATTTCACCTGAAATTTCCCCCTCGGCAGAGGAGATCAACCACAAGCTGCTCTTAACCCTACACAACACGGTAGTGAGTGTCCCGATGGTATATATTTATTTTAATTTTACCTTAGAAAAGCAGAAACATGACAATGACACGGAGCTGTGACCACAGGATCCTTACTTTAGTCTGACCACCGGTGTCCTTCCAGCTTTTGCAGTTGCACGAAGACTTGGGAGTATTCAGCAGGCTCGGAGCACTCCCTGCTTTGCCAGCAGTCGCCGCGCTGCGAAGCTCAGTCCTGCTGGTTTTGGTGTCTTTGTTTTGGCGGATTTGGAGGAGCTGGAGGCGAGGGGCAGAAATGTAAAGAGGAGAAACAAAACAGAATTGCTTCGGAGTTATCCCTGGCCAGCGCCTGGGAGAAGGTCCCACCCTCGGCAAGGAGCCACCCAACGGCTGCTCTGGGACGTGTTTTGGCATCCTGCTGAATTGCCCGGCACTGACTCTGTCCTGTTGTTTCCCCCGTCATTTGCTCTGGCTTAAATCTCAGTGGCCTCCTTCTGGCAAAGCCAGTGCAACAGGACGCTGCAGTTGACCCCTCCGAATCGCGGCACAAGCGTCCGCCTTCACGGGACCCAGCACTGGAGACCTGGAGAGCACTGTGCTGGCAATCAGCCTGGCGTCACGCACTTGGACGCTCTGTTTCCAGTAACGGGGTTTATCTCATTAGGGGGGTTTCTCCCCCAAAACCTGAACTGGGTCAGCAGTTGTCAGCTCCGCTGCAAGCATGGGAACGTACCACCTGTTTGCTTCGTGTTTTTCCAGCTGTGTTGGGGAAGCAGAAGTGGTGGGGGAGCCTGCGCTCCCCAAAAAACTTGTTTCTCCTCCCCAGCCCCCCATGTGTGTACTACTTGGTCTAATAAATATTAGCTCTATCAGAAACTGCTTTTTTTTCATATACTGGGGTCACTGTGGCTATGACAGCACCTCTGCATGAAAAATATCACCACTGGGGCAGTCTTCTTGCTTTTTAACGGGTTGAAATTTCCCCGCCTTTGCACTTTGCATTTGGGTGTAAAATAGGAATAACGGTTTAATCGCTTTTTCCTCTCTTCTCCCACTTTAGCAGCCGGGCTGCAGAGACCCAACCTGTGTTGCTCTGGTTTAATTTGCTCCCGTGAGCATTGCTGCTGGCTCCAGAGGGATTTTGGGAGCAGCCAGGTCTGTGGTGAGCATCGGGCTGGGAAATATTTCCCCTGGGATGTGGTTATTGCAACCTGCTCATGAAGCGGAGCACTCACAAGGCTTTCTGTAACGGGGACCCATCCCACCGCATCCACTCTTTCCCTCTCATCTGGTTGATGCTCAGCCCCATCCAGGCTCCGGAGGTGTTTCCGATCATCTCCCTGACAAAAGCCTGGGAGAGGAGGGACGGAGGCTCAGAGCCGATCGCGTGGGGTGGAGACCTGATCCTGCCCGTGGGGATCAGCTGCAGCCTGGGGCTGGAGAGGTCGGTGGGGGCTTTGAAAGAGGTGGGAGAGTGGTCTGGAGACGATGGCCAGGGGAACAGCGTTTTTTGGGGTGATAGAGGAGCCCTGCAGGACAGAGCCGGCAAGCCGAGATGCCTGCAGCAGAGGATGAGCGTGAGTGGTCCTCAGTCCCTTGGGTGCCACGGGGCGAGGGGCAGAGCTGGGGGCACCAGGCTCTTGCAACCCCCTTGGGACACTCGAGGCTTTTCCTGCCCTTTGAGCCCCTCCAGCTGCATTTTTGGAAAACGTGGGCTGTGCCCATGCTGGAAAAATCTCCCCTGGTATGGGGGGAAAGCAGGAGGAGCAACAGAGGACGGTGTTGAGGGTCGTGCGGGGAGAGGGTGATGTGGATGGGGACAGCAATTGGGAGGATTGCGGGGGGGGTCTTGGGGTGCTTTCCCAATATTCCTGGCCTTGTTGTTCCCCTCTCCCATGTGGAAAGGGGACAACAACCCTCCAGCACCCCTAACAAGGTGGGGTCTCCATCCGCAGCCCCAAAGCTGTGGGTGATGCTGAGCCGTGGTACCTGCTGCCTGGTGGCTGCCTTGCTCACACGGCCGCTGCCTCAGCTGCAGCTGGAAGCAATTCAGGGAGCATTTGAACTCCAGGATGTCCCATCGGCTGGTGTTGGTCCGGCAGGTTTCCCAGGAGTGTGTGCTGGCCGCGGCCTCCATGTCCTGGCTCAGGACTGGGGCCGTTTCCACCTGAAATGAGGATGGATTTGACCCACAGCATCGTGCTGCTGTCGAGGCTGGAGGATGCGACCGCCAGGGTGAAACCCCAGTGCAAAGCAGCCCTTGGGCATGGAGCAAGGTGCTGCCCAGGGACAGGACTCTTTGGGGGGGACCCCTGGGCTCTTTGCAACAACCATCAGAGTGGAGAAAGGGACCTGTATCAGCACAGGCTCCAAACCCATAAATCAGCCCGTGCGTGTCCATGGGGGACATGCTGGCAGCTTTACCCCTCCTGCCCGTTGGGTATAACCACTGCCAGGGGCAGAAAACAGGGGAGAAATCCGCTCCAGCCCAGGCAGGGGTTGGGATGTGATGGATTTGGGGAGATTTTCACCTTTTGGATGACAGACCCTGCCGCTCATGGTGTCACTGCAGCAACCACAGCGCGATGCCCGCCAGGACCATGGTCCCGACCCATCCAGCTCCCAGCAGTCGCCCAGTACCACCAAGGACCTGCAACGCAACCCAAACTGGGAATGAGGGGGGAAGCAGCTCTTCTCTGGTCTTTGTGCTGGTTTTAACCCCCTTTTTTTCAGCAGGCAGGTCCCCCCGTGTCGCTCTGCTTAGTGGGAAAACCTTGCAAGTGTCTGCGGGAGCAATGTTGCTGACAAAACCCACAAGCCATCTTGCTCGCTTGTTGGGGGAAGCCACAGCGAGCAAAACTGCAAAGCCTTGGAGCTCAGCTCCTTTCATCCCCATGCTGCACCCAGAGGTGCCCTGGGGAAGGGAAGAACACAAAGCAAAGCCCTTGGGATGCTCGACGTGATGGGGAGAGGTTGCCGGTTGCTGCACAGCTCCTACTCAGCCTTGTTGAGCTGCAATGGTCAAAAAAAAAAAAGTGAGTACATGAAGCTGTGCACGGAGGGGTAGCGGTGTCCTTGGGGGTTGGCTGTATTTTTTTTCCCCTTTCCAAGAAAATCAGGCTATGGAAAAGAAGCCCGCTTGTGCTATCGCTCTGCCCCAGGCTGGAGACAGACAGCGAACTGGCTTGAGGGCAAAGCATTGGGCTTTGGCCAGCATCAGCTCAGGAAACGGATGGAAAAGACATGGGAAATGCTTTTCTCCCTGTGCTTTCCTGCAGCGTAGGCGTCCAGCAGCATCCGGGACATCGGCTCCTCCAAACCCCCTCCACCACCGAGCAGAAATCCCATGAGGTCAGGAGGAGCCCAGCGCCCACTGTGCAATGGCACCAAACAAGTTCACTTACTGGGAAGCTTCCCGCAGCCACTGGGAGCTGAGCGCAGCGCGGTGGCACATCTGGCTTGGCGTAGACGGTGGTCAATGTCACAGCCGGTCCCTGCCCTCGTGGCGTGAAGGTTCAGGCCAACAGAGGTTTTTGGGTTTTTTACCCCCATGGAGCAAAAGCGAGCTCGGAGACCGGCAGTGGTGGTGGGTTTTGTGTCTGGAGTCACAGCTAAAACCCCACGCTCACTCTCGTGCCCTGGCTGTTGCATCTCCCTTCCTGCTTTGCTCTTCCACCCTCTGCGGCAGCCCACAAAGAGCTGTTTCTGAAAGCAAAGCTGCTTTTTCAAGGTATGGAGCAGCTTGGGGCGAGAAAGGAAGGTGCCTGAAGGTCTTCTCCCATTGGGGAGGGCAGCCTCCTCCTCCTCCTGGTGCTGTCACTGGCATGGACTAATATATAGATATATACTTTCTTTCCTACCTGCTTTTAACCAGCAGCAAACAGCGAGGATGTGATGTGCTTGCAATTTGCAGGACACCAGTTAATTTTGGGGGTGTTTTCTAGCAGCTCTTTGGGTCCTAGCGCTGCTCCCATCCCACTGCAGAGAGGTGAGAAAAAATGGAGCTGGTGATGCGGGAAACACAAAACCTGTTGCGTTCAGCTACAAAAATCATAATTGCCTTGTTCGGTCTTTCTAGAGGCAAATTTGCAGGAGATCCACATGGATTTGTGCTCCTGCGAATGCTTGAAATGCAGCATTAAAAATCTCTTCCAGGAAAGGGGGTGACAAAAAGACCAGTGATGCTCCCCGACAAAATAAAGGACAGGTAGATCCAACGGGATTTGGGTGACACTTCTGTACCATGAGCTGGTGAGAAAAAAACACTCGAATTCCTTGAGGGAATCGCTTGCTTCAACTTCCCGAGAATGAGAGAAACTTAAAAAAGGAGCCTCTGCTCCCACGTCTGCTTTTAGATCTACCAGAGGCTGAGTGCTGAATCTGATTATTTTTATTGCAATTGTTTTTCTTGGCTGGAGAGCAACCGGTTGGAGGGAAATTAGGGTGGTTCCCTTTCAGGGCTTCCTGCTCTTTGGTGTATAATTAATAAGATTAACAACTGTGGGATGTTTTGGGAGTTCTCTCCCAAGCTGAGAGCCAGGAGGCAGAGCCCCGCGCCAGCAGCAGCCATCCAGATGATGCGGAGGATGCTCAGCCCCTCCGCTGCCAGCGTGTCTGCGAGCCGGGGACAGGTATAAAGGGTGAAAAGATGAGGATTTTGATAGCGAAACGGGACTTTGTGGTGGAGTCTGCCTTGCTATCAGCTCGGCTGGTTTCTAACTTCACTTTTGTGGGTTGTAGCACTGTGAAAATACTCCCCATTGCTGTAAAGGGTCAATGGTTTGGCACTTTCTGTAGGTCCGTGATGAGATGTAGCCGCTCAACACCTCTTAAAAAAAAAAAAAAAACAAACAAAAACAAAACCACAAATACCCACCTGTCCCTGCCTGCAGCTCACTATGCCTTTGGGGTTTTGAATTTGCCTGTTTTCTCTTCCTTCCTCTGCAAAACCGACCCCAGAGCAAACTTCTGCTGAAATTTCATATTTCTGTTCTGCTGCGATGTTAAAACCAAACCAGGGTGAAACTTGCTTCCCCCTTTTTTGTTTTTTGCCTAGCAGGCCTTTCTGTTCTGTTTTATTTTTGCTCCTTCTCATCCCACAGTTCAGCACTTTTTTTTCCTTATTCCTGCATTTTCCTCTCCCATTAGCGCTGCTTCTCCCCTTCGCTCCATCCTCTCCCCACCTCTAAATGGGTCTAAATGTGCGTTTCCCTCCCCTTCCCTCGGTTACCTCTGCTCACAGAGAGGTTGACGGCAACGCAAGCCAACCCTTCTGGGGCTCACACCATCACCAGGTAGGTCCCTACGTCCTCATCCTGCACATCCCAGAGGGCCAGGGAGCCGCTCGGTTGGAGGTCCACTTGCTGCCCATGGGCCTCGTCCGCCTCCCGGGAAATGCCGCAGCTCCGCTCCCACCAGTTGTGGGCTTCCCCCATGCAGCCGTCCAGGGTGTAGGTGAGGATGGGACGGTTCCTGGGGTGCTGATGAGCTCCCAGGTGATGTGGATGAAGTCCCAGCCCGAGCTGGGGAGCCGCAGGGAGAAGGAGAGCAGCGCCGTCTGGTTGAGGTGAGCACAGGCTGGGTTGCTGGAGAGGAATGACGGGGAGAAGGTACCTGCGTGCAGCGGGGCTACGGAGGTGGTGGCAACAACCTGCGGTGGGGAGGGATGAGAAAGGAGATCACGGGCAAGAACTTCCCATGGATGCCTTCAAGTTATTGCCAAAATCTGGATTTAGGGACCGAAATCTGGGGGAATATTTCCCACCCGGGTCAGCTCACGCCTCTCTGCTCACTTAGACGGACGAGGTGTTGGATGCACAAGGTGGGACTGAGCAATATTTACATTTTCCAGGTGTCCCCTTCAATTTCTTTCTCCTCCACTGAGTCCCAAGGGATCTTTTGGGCAGTGCCAAACTCACCTCCTTGCTAAGGATGGACTGAATATACGACCCTTGCTGGACATGATGGATTTATCGGAGCAAATTCAGGTTTCTTTGAGATATTGGAGCTCACGTTGGCTGTGTGGGGCTGCTTCTGCATCCTCTCCACCTCAAATATTGCTCTGGAGACAAGAGGCCGGCAGAGCAAAGGGGTGGAGAGGAGAAAAGTCTCCTTTCTGGTGGAGAGGACAAAAAAATTGATGGAATTGATGACTGGGAGAAGGTTTTCATGGAGAAGGGGTTGCATGAGTCTCCGTGGCTGGTGGCGAAGAAAGGGCTGGAGAAATGCTCTGCCTGGAGTGATGCTCTTCGGGGAGAAGATGGTGAAAACCTTCCAAGCTCTCCCTCCTCCACCTTTGCTGCCACCTCAGCCCGGTCTCTGAAATCCCTTCACTCACCCATGAACATGGAGAAGACGACGGCTCCCCTCATCGCAGCACAGTCCCGGCGCAGAGTGGCAGCGCGTCGCCGACTCATCCCCCTCACCGGCTTTTGAGGAAGACCCAAATATTGTCTTTGAATCTTTGCATCTCCTTTTTGAGCAGGAAAAAATAAAACCACAAATACAAAGCCCTGCGCTGGCTTCTGTCCAGCATCTTGCTCGCTCTCCGCTCTGCGAGGTGGCAAAGGATGTGGCTTTTCGTAGCATCCCCTCACGGAACGTTTTTTTGGTCAGAATTACCAGTTGTGCCCCAGAAAGCCCCAGATTTGGGGCACAGCAGAAAGGACATCTCCAGCGTGAGATCGATTTGTCCTTCACCCACATTTTGTGTCCACATGGCTGCAGGAGTGCAAGTTTGGGGTGTTTTGGGGGTGGCTTGGTACTTCCAATTCCCAAATTTTGGCGTTGCTTGTGACTCTTCAAGGGAGCTGTGAGACTTTTGCATGAAATAGCAAGGGAAAAGAAGAAAAAGCAACCAGAAATGCTCTTCCACCTGTGCTCGGGCTGGGATGAGGCAACCTCATTGTCCACTTGGCTGGAAGATAGTGATGGGGTTGCTGCTATCACTGTTTTTATTAGGAAAAAGGGAAATAACGCACTTTTGTATAAGTATCCAAGAATGAGAATTCATTATCGGAAGCAATAAGTGCTTTAACCTGAAATACAACAGCTGCTTCTTAATGCTCCGGTTTAATCGCCTGTGTTTTGTTGAGGCTTATCCATAGTACAGGCAATCCAAAGCCCTTTTCTCAGATATTAAGCTCTTTGCCACCCAGTGTGGTGACACAGTGAGTTTTCAGCATCCCGTATTCCCTGGAAGAACACAATGTTGTTGGTGGAGGTTTCTTCCTCCTGAATCTTGAGTTTCTCAGGAGTTACTGTTAAATATTTCAACCCCCCATTTCCTAACTGGTTATACCCCTTTCTCTTTCTGTACTGGTCCGGAGGGTTGGTTACACCACGATCACGGGTTTTAGCCATTGCACAAAGCTTCGAAACTGAGACGGAAATAGATTGCATCATAGTAAAAGGTCAGGGGAGGGCGAGTTATGCTTTCATCCATCTTTTTCATCCATGGCTGATATTTTGGCAATAGCAAAGGGGCTGAGCCGTGAGGCTGTAAGGTGCCTGAGCAAGCTTTTAATTGGCAAGGTTGGGTATGAGCGGTACCACCCATCACCCAGCGCTTTCCCGGGGTGGTGGGGCCCTGTGGTGCTGGACAGGTAGTTCTGCAGGTTTCTGCTTCTTTTTATTTTATTTTAAAACAGGGATGAAAGTTTAAAGGGTGGGGGGACTCGCAGAGAAGGGGGACTGATCAAGCCATCTAGGAAACTCATCTCCATCCAAGCTGTTGTTTCTTTTCTCCTCCTACCAAGGAGCAAGGGACTGATGTTTTTTCCCCAGCGTTTTTCCATGCAGGTTTTGCATCAGCTGGACTGGGAATGAAGGTGTCTCCGTGCTCTGCTCCCCAGGCTTCCCACACTGCTTTACATCTCAATGGCTTTTAGACAGCCAGTAGCCGTTCTCCCCGTACACCGTCCAGTTCTTGGGGCAGAGCTTGCACTTGCTTTCTGCTGCAGGGAGAGATGGAGAAACGTGCCCAGATCTCATGAACTTCGCCCTAAAAATCAGGCTCAAAGAGGAGCAACCTTCTTCCACACTCCCCGAACCAGCATCACTTTGATGCAGCTCTGCATCTCCTCCCAGTTCCCACCCTTTTCTCTCTCATCCTTGCTCGCAGACCTCTTAGTTCCCTGATTTCTCTTGAACTGGAGGGGGTGGAAGTTGGTTTCTCCCCTTGACCCCCATCAGAAACATCTTTTGCCAAACAACCAAGGCTTGGCCCAGTCCAGTGGTCCATCCCTTTTCTCCTCATCCATCCCTTCTCTCCTGGGGATGGAGCTGCCCAAAGGCAGCCAGGAGTCCTCTCATCCCAGAGGACAGCAGCAGCTGGGCTTTGCTGGTTTTCAGAAGCATTTATTATGGACCTCTCCACGCTCTGTTTGTAGGGCACGCGCATCTCAAGGGCATGCGTCAGCCTGCAAAAAAGGGGGGCAACCAAACCTGGAAGGGAAGGGGCAGGAGATTTCCCACCCCAATTTTACAGGCTGCAAAACAGTGCTGGTTGGTTTTACAATGGGCACGTTGGGTGGGGCTTGGGGGCAATTGCAGTGTTGAGCTGGGAAAAATAAATTTATGCTTGTGGGGAGAAAACCAGCGGCAAAGGCTGCTGCCCCTGTGTGCAGGAAACCCTTTTTCTCTACCTAACTAATCAAGCAGCAGCTTTCTGCTTCTCCTGCTGTGGCCAAAGTTGCTGTTTCAATGGCTGACTCCGAAGTGATGATGCTTTTGCTTTCAAAATTTGTGTGAAGGCTGGTTCTCTTGCAAAATTTGTCATCTTTGAAAGAAAAAACCCAGACTGCTGGAGAAAACTCCTGCCTTGATTGCAGAGGAACGTGGCACTTGTTTTTCTACTGGTTTAAGAGCATTTTGTGGGTCTGTCACCTCAAGTGGTGGTCTGGCCATGCACAGTCTGGTGCCCTTTTTTTTTTTCCGCATGGGTTGCCTCTGCTGTTGCCTCCACATTTGATGGCATGAAAATCACCACCGTAACCCAAGCGATGGCCTCCCAGACCAGCAGGGGAGGGATACCTAAATCTTTGATTCCCGTGACCCAGCTCTGAGTCTTAGGGTTTGTGGTTAGAGCAGTTAGATGGATGACACAGATCTTACATGTCCTGACGGTATTTTCTACAAATACACAAAGCAGCAGCAAGACCCAAAGATAATTCTTATGACTCATGGTCTCACTTGCTTCTTGACTCATCTTTACCTGGGGAAAGTATTGGCCCACGAGGAGTTATTTCTCCCAGCGGGCGCTTGGCTTGCCTATGAGCATCTTTGTTGGACACATTTTCAATGGGTCGAGGTGGATCCCAGGCTTGGGGGTTTGGGTAGGTGACGAGGAGCACGGCCACCTCCTCCTTCCCTGGGGACAGGATGTCTGTGGTCAGGGGGCTGGAGCTCCCCCCACACCCTTGGCATCACCCCCGACCATCGCCACAGCCAACTCACCCAGATGACAATGGTTTGCAGGTGGCTAGAGCAGCATTTATTCATTTTATAATATGTATATTAATTTTTTTCTCCAAAGGGGGAGGGTGGGCAGTTTCCCTGGGGAAAAGGGGGGGCCATCACAGAGGGTGCAAAGAGCCTCCCAAGCCCCAAAGGTCTCCAATGCTTAAAGAAAGATGGGGCCCATCTTTCATGGTCCGTCTTTCATGCAGAGCAGTGATGTGTACCTCCAAGCACACGCTTCCAAGAGAGGTTGGAGGCAGAAACTGGTGGGGGATGACAACAAGAAACGGTGGGTTGGACTCAAACCCAGCTGCATCCCAATAAGAATGAAAATGTATCTTGATCTCCTGGTAATCATCCTTGCTGCAGCTTGCGCCGTCTCTGTCTCTCCATGCGCACCCCGAGAAGAGCCTGGCCCCATCTTTCCCGTATCACCCATCAAGCAGGGCAGGCAACTCCCAGTTTGGTGAGAAATGAAGGAATTATTCCCATGAGGCAGGGGATGGGGTGAACCAGGATCCGGTCAGCATCAATCAATCAAGCTCTTTGTCCCTGAAAAACATAGTCCTTTTTTGGGGCTAAAAGAGGCTGTTTCAGGCAGCCGACCAGACACCACGTGTCTGCGGCCAGATAACGTCCCCAGATGCTCACTTCTGCGGTGAGAGCCACGGGGGATTTCCCAGGGCAGCTCAGAGTCTTCCCACGTTTTTTCTCACCATCCTCAGTGCTTTCAGCCCTGCTCCCCAAGGGCTTTTCCTACTGGGTGAAACTCCCATCTTGCACCTCCTCCTCCTTGGAGCATTTTCTCATCTCTCTGGGCCAGTTTTTCTTCAAGGCTGTTGCTTTTTCTCCCCGATGGAGGAAAGCAGCAGCAAGCCCAGCACCTGGGCTTTTCCTCTGCTATAGCGAGAAGAGCTGATTCAAAGCCGTGTTAGCACAGCTTGACCCCTGCTTTGCATACAAATGATTTCAAACCAGCTCCAAAACCTGCCAGAGCAGTTGAGAAATGACTGCAAACCTTTGGGGAACAGAGAGCACGGTGCTTTCAGCATCTCCCACCTACAGGGCTCTGTTAAAAATCCCCACTCGGCTGGATTTATTCAGCAAAAAATAATAGGAAAAAACAATCTTCTTCCTGCTTGGAAACTCTTACGCATAAAGCTTAAAGCAAGCAGCAGTTTCCTGAGTTGCTCCTTCATCTCTTTGCCTTGCCTAGGAGCCCAAGATGACGCCCCAAAGATAACACCCAAACTTTTAGGGTGCAGCCAAGCAGCGGGAACTGCTGGGGAAGCAGCGTTGCTCCACCCCGCATGCAAGGACACTCGAGCTGCACGAGGAAGTTACTCGCAGGCTGCGTACGCTCTACTGCAGAGGTAAGTTCTGGGGCGAGCGGCTTCTTGCCTTTATAGATTGCACCTGGATGAGTCAGTACTGGCTGGAGCGATTCCGGGGCCGGGATGGGGAGGACCACCCAGGGAGAGGTCTCTTACTTTTAAGGCTGAAATAATCAACCAGCTAAATTAAAAGTGGCAAATTGAAGGGAGGGAAATGAAAAACCAAATCCCCACTTTTCAGCTGGTTTTATAAAAACTTTTGCCACCGCGGGTGCCCTGTCCCCCCGGCCTCTTTTATTGTGGCTGTTTTGAGTTTCTGGATGTGTTTTTTTCAGCTGTTTTTTAAATTTTTGTCTCTCTATTTTGCTGTTTTGTAAGCACTTTTCATGCCAATTTTGTTTTCATCCCCTTCTAGCTAACAGAGTGGCTTTCCCTGGAAGGGAGTTAATAAATCATGGTGAAAAGAGGTGAGTAATTATATGATAAAAAGGACTTAGATTTGTTTCAATGAAGTGGAATTAATAGCGAGTTTTGGGGAGCTGGAGTGGATCGGCTGGAAACCGCAGTGGGCTTGGGAGGGCTAAAACCTGGGCAGGAGCTCAGGCTGCCCTGTGTGATCTCTGATTTTCGGGGCAGGTGAAAACCACGGACATCCACAGGGTCTTTTTTAAGGGAATTTTGTGTAATTTTTACGGTCGTCGTTACAAAGCAGAGCCAAAAGCAGAACAGAAATTTTCAGCTTGAAACCGAAAGCTTGGTGTTGGACTTTATCTCAGGCCAGCCGTTTCTCAACTATTATCTCAATGCTTCAGCAGTAACAGCTCACCCCAGGGCTGGAGGGCTTCCAGCTGAAACCCTGCTCAGAAATAGGAGAAAGCCTGGGCTTGTCCCCTTGAGTTTCCGTCTCTCCAGGGATGGGGAAGCACTACCCCTTCCTAGCCCAACATTGTTATGACTTTATCTCTTCTCTACAGCCAAATTTAACCCTAAAACTGCTTCAGAAACACTATATCCCAGCACAACCTCAAGCACTGAATTTTCCTCCTGCAAACCCCCGTGCAGGGGGAGGGATGGGATCTTGCAAATGCGGGAGGCATGGCTGGCTGTGGACTTTCTCAGACTTTTCCTTGTTAACATGTAGCCTGAGCCACCGTCCCCGCAGACGCCGGTGGATGTGAATGCCTGGGCTGAGCACTTCTCTGCTTGCAGTGGGGAAAGTGATACAAAAATCCACGGATGCTTCTCCTCACAGTCCAAATCTCCCCAAGGGAGAAACGCAGCATTCAGAGAGTCCCTGAAATGGAACTCAATAGCAACGAAGTTCCTATTAAGCAGCCCGGGTCATTCCCCCAGGAACGGCCCCGCTGTCTCGGCCCCGCTCGGCAGCCAGCGCTGCTGCCTGGAGCTCTCCCGCCTGGGCTCGGGCTCGCTGTGGCAGGGCTGCACCGCTCCCTCGGGCCCCGGGGCTCCCTAGGGCTGCGCTGGGCTCCTGGCAGGGCCTCGTCCCGCCCGGGCTTTCCCGGGCAGTGGGGTCTCCTGCGGGACCCCCCTCCTCCACAGCCCCCCCTCTGCGGGCGATGGTGCTCCCTTCCCTGCTGGGGCCGCTTACAAGAAGGAGCTGCTTCATCTGCCGCTTCCCTTGGCCCTGGCAGGGAGCCGGGCTCTTGTCTCAGCAAACAACCACAGAGAATGGGTGCTGCAAGCCCTGCCCCCAGAAGCAGCTGCTTTGCCCAAGCCCCCAGAAGCAGCTCTGGGGTCAATAGTGCTGTCCCCAGGGGCAAGCTGAGGCGGGGGTGCTGGGGCTGCTGGTGGTGGTGTGCAGCAGCGGTGGTGAGCGGAGGAGGGCTGAGCAGAGGGGTTGGGGGGACCCTGGCCCCCCGTTCCCATGCCTGGGCCCCCGCTGGTGGTGGGGCAGGGGGGGCTGAGTGGTGGGAAGGGGGATGCTCCCAGCTGCGAGTGCCTTGCGGCCGGGCTGGGCAGGGTGGGTGCGGGGCAGTGGGGAGGGTGCTGGCTCTGCTGGGGGCCAGGGCCGGTCCCTGAGCTCCCTTGTGCTGCGTTTGTCTCCCCAGGAGCTGGGGACAGGCTGCGGCGTCAGCGGGGGAGCAGGGACAGGGCAGGACTGTGCTGGCATCGCCTTCCCGAGCGTGGGTGTCACTGCAGAGCCACGGCTGATCTGTGAGAGGCAAGCACGGCCCCAGTCGGTGTACAGAATTAAACATCCTGATCTGTCTCGTCACCGCCAGGCTCTGTGCAATCTCCCCATACGATCATACCAGCTGCGGAGGTAAAACTGTGCCTAAGCCAGGCTTGAAACAGCTTTGCCAGCCGTTGTGATGCCTTGGGCGAAAATTCCTGCGTGTGACAAGCCAAGAGATTCCCCTTTTCCGTGTGCCATGGGAGAAGAGGAGGGGAACGGACTCTCCTCCACTGATGGGAATGTGGAGGAGCCCCTGGGTCCCCCGGCCGTAGGGACGTCCCCCCACCCAGAGGTGCCTGGGCATCGGGACAGCAGGACAGACGGAAGGCTTCTGGGTGAGTGCAGGGCCAGCACCAGTTTCACAGGCTTTTATTGATGCCATAGCTCTATCGACACAACGCCGGGGCACAGATGTTTCTGGTTTCCCAGCTTGGGGGCTCATCTGCACCCCCAAAAAATTGTCTTGACCTGCGTGGGGAATGCATTTGCAAACCCTGAGATCTCTCGTGGAGCTGTAACGATGAAGAGGGGGCTGGCTTCACCCCAAATATTGGTGGCAAGCGTCTCGCAGGCCGGGCGTTTCGGGACGGGCACATCTCAGACGGAGGCATCGCATTTCTCTCCATCTCCTGCCAACGACGGGGAGAGCTGGAAAGGCTCTTTCTGGCAAACCCACTCGTGATCACCGTTGCAGTTATCAGCCTCCAAGCCCTTGTCTTTCAGTGTCCCGCACCCTTCATCCACCTCTGGCAGGGTGCCAAACCTGCAGAGCAAAAATTTTATTGCCCAAGAGGAGCAAATTCTTCCAGGCTTGCAGAAGAGGGGAGCTGGGGGATTTCTCCTGCCCTTTTTCTGCACCGTCTCATCGTGCTATGAACGATTTCTCGCTGGTGGGTTGCCCACCTTTGAGTGCAGGTTGCTGTGCTTGCAATAAGATCTGCAAGGAGCGTGCATGGGCCATTAAAAGCCGTGTTGGTTGCATGGATATGGTGGGAGGTGTTGGGTTACCGCGCTCCGTAAACCCAACTCTTGGTCTGCGAAGCTTTGGCGAGGGGAATACGGGACTGCTGCATAGACAGCAAAATCTTGGAGCGATGGGTTGGGACACGCCCCGGGTCTGAAATGGAGCAAAGCAGCTTTTTACGCTAACAGATTGCAGATACACTCACGTTTTGGTGTTGAGGGGTGTGTTGTCCACCCATGTCCACTTCTGGAATGATAATCCGATCCACAGCGGCTGCGTGCCTCCGCCTGTAATATTCTTGATGTACTCCTGGGAAATGGAGACGAGCGGTTGCTTCTGAAATCTCTCTGTGGAGAGTTTCGTGGGGTGCAAAGCCACGGAGTAAATCTGACTTGTTTCATCCCCAAATAGATGGGACACAAATGTCCCCCGTGCTTTGAACACCGCCATGCACCATCTCTAAAGGCAGCTCCAGGGTGAAAACAGCTTAATTCAGAGCCAGAGACACCGATGTCTCCATCTGAGCTCCGCATCCCTCCTCTTCCTCCCATGTCATGGGTGAGGAGGGGGACATGGAGGGGCTTTCGGTGATGATTCAGCCCCTTTTTGTTCCTGGTCACCTCTTGGGAGACATGGGAGCAGGAGATGGGCGAGAGCCACCATTGCAGCCCCAAACCCTCCTGCTGCCAGGCACTTTTTGCTCCCCTGCCCACCAAAAAAAAAAAAGACTTTCAGGTCCTTTTCAAGCCTTCTCCTCTGTATTTACCTTCTCTTTCTGGTCGCAGAGCACGACCAGCTGAGACTCCTGATTTTCGCAGTCTTTCTTGCCTTGAGTCCAGTTTCCCTGTTCCTTGGAAAGCCGGTAGCATCTTTCCCCACGGAGCTGCCAGTCCTGGGGACAGAGCCTGCAGCCAGCACAGGCTGAAGAGGAGAAAGAGCCATGAGACCCCTCAAAAGGTGGTCAAGGTCTTCCCCAGCCACCAGCTGAAGGGCACCGAGGGCTTCCCCATCCCACACCCTGGCTCTCTCCTCATTTTTGAGTCTTTTCACATCGTTGTGGTTTTCCCTGCTCAGCCACCGGAGAGGAGGACTGCGGTGGGGTGACCACAAAGCCAATAATGGCTGGTTGGGGTGGAGGAAGGGCGGTGAGGAACCTCCTCCCTAGAGTTGATCCTGATCCTCCATGGAAAGGGGGGTCAGCAAAAATTGCATGCATAAAATAATTCCTCCTTGCTACGCTGACCTTTTTTCCCTTCACTTTTCTTCCTTTTTTTGTGTGTGTTAACCCCCAGATGGGTTTAGTCTGGTCCCATAACACCCCCAGCAACGCCTTTTGATGGAGGTAGAAATGATGATTTATTTTTTTCCCACGCACCCAAAAGGCAACAAGAAAAAAAAAAAAGCAGAAGCTTGCCCCAGTACCTGCCAGGAGCAAGAAATGGGGTAACAGGGGAGAAACCCAAAGGTCCTGGCAGGAAAAGCACTGCTTTTTTTTTTTAAATTACTTTTTTCTTTTTTACTTTTTAGTTTTTATTTTTATTTTTTTAATTTCTTTTTTCCTCTCCGCCCGCAGGCTGTGTTAGCTTCACTGAAAGTTTTGTGGTGAGCTGTTTTTACACTTCGCTCTTCCTACGTGCTGCAAAACCAGCAGCGGCCCCGCTGGCACGCAGCCATTGCTTAACAAAAACATAAAAAATGAAAAAAAAAAAAGCAAATAAATTATTTTTTGGGGTAAAAACCTGGCGCCAGGCAGCTTAATTGCAAGAACACTTTTTTTTTAGTGTTTTCCCCGTTGGATTCATTCACTTGATGATCCCATTTATTGGGGGCGGGGGAAAGGATTGGGGTGTTAATAGGGGTGGGGGGAGACAGGATCCGGTCTTGGCGCGATGATGCAAGTTTGTGGGAAGTGGTGTCATGAGAAAAAAGATATTTTTATATAAAAAATCATTAACTGGGCTGGAGGGGACCCCCTGCTCATCACACCTCAACCTCGGAGCATCCTGGAGGTCCCTTTTGGGGTGCCCCTACACCGCGGAGCAAAGCGATCTCCAGCAGCGAGCGTTTTCCCCTCCCACCCCCCAAAATGAGCATTTTTGATATTTAGGATTTCAGTCCTCCCCAGCTGAAAAAAAAAACCCAAACAGCTGGAAATGCAGGAAAAGGAGGTGACGAGGGCGTGGGGTGGAGCTGGAAGGGAGAACACTGCGATTTTCCTTGTGGGCAGCTGCCCTTGGTCAGGCAGCCCCTTCCCCGTCTGCCCCCGAGGATCCTCATGAAAATCCCCCAGAAAAAAACCAAACCCAAATCAAAAATGATTTAATTTTTAAATACATTTTGTTTCACATTTCTCTTAGCAGGAGAGGATCGCACCTCGGCATCCTGCTTGTTCCTGCCGGCTGGATCCAGGTACAGGGGTTTGGGCTGAGCGGGGGCGGCTGGTGGGTGTTGGACTTCAACTTTAATTGGGGGGGAGAAAATTTTAATTGGGGGGAGAAAACTATAATTGAGGGAGAAAATTTTAATTGGGTGGGAGAAAATTTTAATTGGGGGGAGAAAAGTTTGATTGCAGGGAGGAACTTTATGGGGAGAAAACTTTAATTGTGGGGAGAAAATTTTAATTGTGGGGGGAAAATTCTAACTGAGGGGAGAAAATCAATGTCCTCTTAAAAAGTATTGCTCCTCTTAGAAAAACACCGTGGTTTTGGTTCAAGACAGCAGCTTCAAAAGCAAAACCACCCTCCAGCTACTGTCTGGTCTTGCTACTTCCCACCAAGGGAAATACTCGTCCCCCAGAATTTATGGTGTTTACTTTCTTTTCCCGACGTCATTATTTGTGCTGCCGTTGATATTTAACTGGCGGCTGGGGGATTTATAGACCCCGTGGTGCAAAATTAACATTATAGGGGTAGGAACGGTCTTTTCTGCAATGAGTTCCCACCTCTGCCTGCGCTCACATGAACCTCGCTGATGACCCCGATCTGAAAATCCTATGGGAGGCTGAGGACCGACCGCCTTCGTGACACCTCTGATAGGTGAAACTTTGCTTGGCAGGTGAGGCGGGAGCACCTGCGGAGGTGGAACCCCAAAATGAAGGAAAGGAGGGATTATTCCGGATTTTTGGGTAGGGAAAGGAGCGAGCAGGCAGGTAACTGTAGAGCAATGAACTGAATAATTGCTGGGGTTTTCTTTTTTTTTTTTTTCACAGAATCGTAGAATCCCAGGCTGGGAAGGACCGCAAGGATCATCTGGTCCAACCTTTCCAGCACAATCTAGACGAGATGGCCCAGCACCACGTCCAGCTGAGTCTTAAACGTGTTCAGCGTAGCGGAGTCAACCCCTTCCCTGGGGAGATTATTCCAATATTGACTGTTCTCATTGGGAAAAATTTCCCTCTCGTGTCCAATGGGAATCCTCCTGGGAGTAACTTGCACCCGTTACCCCTTGGCCTCACCATGGGACTCCCTGTAAAAAGGGAGTCTCCATCTTCTTTGTAGCTCCCCTGTAAGTACTGGTGCATGGGGATGAGATCCCGTCCAAAAAATTACCTCTCGTGTCCCATGACTGCAACCTGACGATGAGGAGGGTTTCAGAAACTGGCGATGCCGCTGATTGGCTGGGTGCCCGGCCACGCCCCGCCTCTGCGCGCTGATTGGTCAGAAGTGCGGGATCCCAGCGTTCTGATAGACACGGGAACGGGCACAGAGCGGAGGGAGCGATCGCCGTCTGCGCATGGTGCCGATATCGGGAGGGCGTCGGGGGCGGCCGGAGCCCCCGGGCCTTGGGTGCCCGCGGAGCCCGGGGCGGCCGTAGCGCAGGTAGGGCCCTGCCGTCGGTGCTGCTGGGCCGCTGGCTGCGGGGGCAGGGGGAGCGGTGGGGAAGGGAGCCTGGCGGGCTCGCCCGCCCCGTGTGCCCCCGGTTTCGCCTCCCGCCGGGGCCGGGGAGGGAGCGGGAGCTTGTGGCCTCCTGCTGCCGGCTGTGCCCTCAGCAGGCGTTGGGACGGGCAGGCTGAGAAGGAGCCGGTTCCCGCCCGCTGTGCCTGGCTCTGGTTCGGCTCTGGGGGCAGAAGGGGCCCTGGGGAGGCTTTCCGGCCGCCCCGATGCTTTCCGGCTTCCCCCGCTTTCCTGCCTTTCCCCAGCCCGGGTCATTCCCCAGGAACGGCCCCGCTCGGCAGCCAGCGCTGCTGCCTGGAGCTCTCCCGCCTGGGCTCGGGCTCGCTGTGGCAGGGCTGCACCGCTCCCTCGGGCCCCGGGGCTCCCTAGGGCTGCGCTGGGCTCCTGGCAGGGCCTCGTCCCGCCCGGGCTTTCCCGGGCAGTGGGGTCTCCTGCGGGACCCCCCTCCTCCACAGCCCCCCCTCTGCGGGCGATGGTGCTCCCTTCCCTGCTGGGGCCGTTTACAAGAAGGAGCTGCTTCATCTGCCGCTTCCCTTGGCCCTGGCAGGGAGCCGTGCTCTTGTCTCAGCAAACAACCACAGAGAATGGGTGCTGCAAGCCCTGCCCCCAGAAGCAGCTGCTTTGCCCAAGCCCCCAGAAGCAGCTCTGGGGTCAATAGTGCTGTCCCCAGGGGCAAGCTGAGGCGGGGGTGCTGGGGCTGCTGGTGGTGGTGTGCAGCAGCGGTGGTGAGCGGAGGAGGGCTGAGCAGAGGGGTTGGGGGGACCCTGGCCCCCCGTTCCCATGCCTGGGCCCCCGCTGGTGGTGGGGCAGGGGGGGCTGAGTGGTGGGAAGGGGGATGCTCCCAGCTGCGAGTGCCTTGCGGCCGGGCTGGGCAGGGTGGGTGCGGGGCGGTGGGGAGGGTGCTGGCTCTGCTGGGGGCCAGGGCCGGTCCCTGAGCTCCCTTGTGCTGCGTTTGTCTCCCCAGGAGCTGGGGACAGGCTGCGGCGTCAGCGGGGGAGCAGGGACAGGGCAGCACTGTGCTGGCATCGCCTTCCCAGCCTGGGTGTCACCGCAGAGCCACGGCTGATCTGCGAGAGGCAAGCACGGCCCCAGTCGGTGTACAGAATTAAACATCCTGATCTGTCTCGTCACCGCCAGGCTCTGTGCAATCTCCCCATACGATCATACCAGCTGCGGAGGTAAAACTGTGCCTAAGCCAGGCTTGAAACAGCTTTGCCAGCCGTTGTGATGCCTTGGGCGAAAATTCCTGCGTGTGACAAGCCAAGAGATTCCCCTTTTCCGTGTGCCATGGGAGAAGAGGAGGGGAACGGACTCTGCTCCACTGATGGGAACGTGAAGGAGCCCCTGGGTCCCCCGGCCGTAGGGACGTCCCCCCACCCAGAGGTGCCTGGGCAGCAGGACAGCAGGACAGACGGAAGGCTTCTGGGTGAGTGCAGGGCCAGCCCTGTGGCCTGCAGGGAGGGGCCAGCGTCCCTGTGGCAGTGTCAGCCCCCGAGGACTGGGGCTGGCAAGCGTGAGGCTTCTTCCAGCTGTCTGGAAAGGGCTCGCATTCTGCTCGGTCCCAGCCAGTGGTCTGCAGCAGCCACCCCCCACCTCCCCAGATCCTTGGCAGCTCTCCTGCTGCAGGTTGTCCCCCCACGTCTGGGGTGGGAGAGCCTTGTCCCCGGTCTGTGGGACTGTCCCTTGGCTTTCTCGCTGCCAGCTGTGTGTGTGCGGGGGCAAAGGGGCTGGGGGGTCCCTGCCGCGTTCCCTGGGCAGCTGGTGGTGCTGGGGGTGGCGGGGATGCGAGGGCCGTGCCTGCTGTGGGACAGCACCGTCCTCAGCGCCAGCGGCTTTTTCCTCCCCCAGGCAAGCGGTGCGCAGGCCATGGAGTGTGCGCCCTGGTGCTGGCTGTGCTCGTGGCTCTGGTGCTGGCTTTGGGCGCGGCTGTTGCTGTACAATCGGGTAAGGGAGGAGCGGCTGCCTCCGTCCGGCCCCTGGGCGCAGAGCTGCGTGTGCCAGGGTCCCTGGCAGCAAAGTGGGGCTCCCCGTGGGGGGAGCGCGGGGCTGCCTCCTTCCCTGCCCCAGGGAGCTGGGTGCCCTGGTCCCCGTGGAGCGGCAGCCTCTGACCTTCTCCCCTTCTCCCCTTCCCTCTCCAGCAGGACGGCGTGGAGGGAACGCGGATCGGCCTGCGGCTGCGGTGCTGGCCTGTCCTTGGGACTGGGTTGGGTACCGCAACGTGTGCTACTACCTCTCGAGCGAGGAGGGGAGCTGGGAGTGGAGCCAGGAGCGGTGCTCCTCGCTCGGGGCCTCGCTGGCCGTGCTCAAGATGGGCTGGGAAATGGTGAGTGCGGGGCTGTTGTGGCTGCGTGGGGGCGAAGGGGGGGTTTGTGGGCTGGGTGCAGGCCCTGGGGTTGGCGCTGGGCAGGCGAGAGGTGCTTGTAGGGAGAGAGCTGCAGTTCTGCTGCGGGGCCTTGGAGGGAGGGAGGCGGGGGTGCGGCGTGGAGCCCAGGGCGCGTCTCCCCGTGCGCGGTGCTCGGCCGGAGCCCGAGCGGGGCAGAGGTGGGGCAGAGCAGGAGCAGCAGCGCTGGTGGGGCTGGGGAGCTCCTGCAGAAGCCTGTGGAGCTCGTTGGAGCAGGCGCTGGGTGGGAGCTGCTGGCACCCCACGGCCGGTGGCAGCGGTGCGGGGCCGGGGCTGGCTGCGAGGCCGGCAGGGAGCCGCGTGGGGCTGGGCCAGTGACTGGCGTGGGGCTGGCAGCAGCTCCTGACTGTTGGCTTCTCTCTTTCCTACCCAGGATTTCCTCTGGTACCTCAAGGGCAATGTTGATTACTGGCTTGGTCTGCGGAGATGGGGCGAGCGCCTGGAGTGGGTGGATGGCAGCAGCTTCAACCTCACGTGAGTCCCGTCTGGAGCCGGGGCCGTGGGGCGAGCGTCCTGCGGTGGGACGGGCAGGGGCCTGGTGGGACGTGTGGGCCGGGCCTGTACCTTGCAGGCAGCCCTTGTCTCCTGGTGCAAGAGGCCCTTTCCTTCTTATTGCAGGGTCCATGTGTGGGGCCGAGAACCTTGCCTCTACTTGAATGACCATGATCTTGCGAGTTCAAGCTGCTCCCAGTCCCGGCCGTATCTCTGCAGCAAGCCCCAAGCTCTGATGGGACAGAGCTGATGGAGAAAGGACCCTGCCCTTGCTGTGGACTCACAGCTTCTGCTCTTCCACCAGCACAGAGCAGCACTGAGGGCAGGGGATCCCTACGGCTGGTCCGGGTTGTTGCTGGTCTCAGCAGCAACTCACTGCCAGGTCTCAGGGAGGTGAACCTGCAGGAAGGGGAGACGTCGTGGAAGCTGATGTG
The DNA here is from genome assembly GCA_020745775.1 of Theristicus caerulescens. Lineage (NCBI taxonomy): Eukaryota > Metazoa > Chordata > Aves > Pelecaniformes > Threskiornithidae > Theristicus > Theristicus caerulescens. The sequence goes on from CM036580.1 coordinate 4,037,832, forward strand.
TGGCTGCCTGGGCTGGGACCTTGGCTTGCTCCTTCTGGGACCGCCCCAGAACTCATCTTGCTTCTCTCGCAATTCATATATCACCCTGTGTATCTTTTTGCACTGTGGTGCTGGAGCTGGAGCGGCTGCTCCCGCATGAGATGGGTGCCGAAAGCTCAGCAGAGGTCCCTGGGGCTGTGCTGGGCAGAGGGGACACAGAGCTGGGGTGTGAAGTGTCTCTTGTGTGATGCTAAAAAGAGTTAGAGATCTTGATGCTATTTTTCTACTTTATTTTCTCCTGTATCTTTCTAATTTTCTATGTATTAAAGGATGTCACAGTGTCCTGGGTGTCCCTTCTGTTGCGAAGGCGCCTGCTGCAGGCAGCCCTGTCCGCTCCCCTCCTCGCCCCCGGCTGCACTTTCCAGCCTGGTGTTGGGAGCGTTGGGGTACCCGTGTGTGAGGTGACGGCTGCCCCCGGGCTCTTCTCCCTGGTGCCGTGGCCGCGTGGGGTGCCGGAGGCTGGAGGGGGATGGCTGGAGCTCTCTGCTGGAGCCCATCTCGCGGCGCTGGCTCTGCCCGATGGCCAGGCGAGTTCTGGGGCTCCCCCCAGGCCGTGCGCTGCTGGAAGGCACCGGCCCTCCCTGTCAGCCCTTGTTTTCCTGCGTACAGGGGCTCTCGGGGCCCCCCAGATCCTGACCCCCTCGAGAAGGGGCTGCGGCAGGAGCCCCAGGAGCAGCTGAAAGCAGCCGTGGGTGTTGGGGACGAACCTGCCCAGGGTGGTGGGTGAGCAAACCTGGCCGTGTCCCCTGCTGTGTGGGAGGGCCCCTTCCCAGTGCACTTCAGCTGGTGCCAACTGGTACCATTTGAGCATAAAATTTTTTTATGGTCTGCAAACTGTTTATGCATACTTAGAATATTCTGGGTCAATCGTCCATCTCCATCCAACAGCCTGGTCTTAGCTGGGATACAAGTCCTTGCTATGGCCAAACGTCTCCCAGAGAGAATTTCTGCTGGCGTTAGTCCTATGGGTTGTCGCCAGGCATTTTGCACATCCCATGGAGCTAAGTGCAATGCATCCGGCCACTTCAAACCAGTGTTTGTGGATATTTTTCCTGCCTTCTCTTTTCAGGTTCTGTTAATTCTTTCTACCTGTCCCCCTGTCCGATTCAATTGATCTGGGAATTCCATATCTGGGTATAATTTCCTTTAATAATGCTTTTACTGCTCCCCCTGTGTCCGCTTTTCTCGTGGAGAAAGCTTCTACCCAACCTGACAGTTGGTCTGCTAGAACTACTAAATGTTTGTGTCCCCTGGTGTGTAGCAGATCTGTGTGATCTCTTTGCCATCCCTGAGAAGGGAAGCAGGCCCATGGCCGTCCCCCTAACTCTGAGCTTGGCTTAATACTTGAAAAATTTTGGCAGGTTGCGCAGCTACTCGTCATCCTTTTTGTGGCGGCAAATTGCGTGTTTCCTCTCCGTTGGATTCCCTTTCCCTGACGATGTGAGATATCCTCATCTTTTCCACAGCATTCCTATCGCATGGCACACCCCGAAGGCATACCGAGAGCCCATGCAGATATGGACTCGTTTTCTCTTGCCTGGATGAGCTGTGCGCATCAAAGCTGCCACTTCCACTCCCTGTGCGCTCAGCCTTGTCGGGAGTGGGTCAGCTTCTATCGCTTGTCCTTGCCTGACCACAGCGTACCCAGTCCGTCGTTGTCCGTGCAAATAGGAGGATGAGCCAGCTCCAAACAGAGCCAAGTCTCGATTCTGCAAAGGAACCTCAGTTAAATCTGTTCAGGGTTTGCTAGAAGCGAGCATTCCCCGTTCACACTGATGATGTTCTTCCCCTGCGTCAGGCGATGGTCACAACGTCGCAGGATTCAGGCTATCGCATCTCCTCAGGATAACGTTATCTGCCACTGGGAGAATGAGCTCATACCTACGTGTCCGTTGTGGTGACAATGCTTAGGTCACACATTGCTTCAGGAGTATTTCTGCTTCGTGTGGGACACAAACCCTCACTGAATGGCCTAAGATAAGCGGGTGACTTTTCTCCGATACAGCCGCTGTTGCCGCTGCTGATTTAATACAAGCTGGTGCTCCTGCCGCCACTGGATCAAGCCGAGTTGAATAATAGGCGACTGGCCTGTGATGCAGACCTAATTTCTGCATTATTCCTCCACTGGCTATCCCTTTTCGCTCACCTACACACAAATTAAAGGGTTTTGTACAGTCTGAGAGTCCAAGAGCGGGAGCTGATGCCAAATCTCCTTGCACTGTCTTAAAAGCTTGCTCCTTTTCCGGACCCCATGCAATAGGTTCTACCTACTCCTTACTTGTTACTTTTGGCAGTGATCTTGTTAATTCTCCCAACCCAGGAATCCATGGTCAACAAAATCCCACAGCTCCAAGGAACCCTCGCAGCCGTTTCTTTGTGACCGGACGCGGAAGCTTTATTACAGCTTCTCTTCTTTCCCGAGTCTATTACTCACTGCTCTTCCCTTAGGATAAACCCTAAATGTTTAACTTTCTTCTGACACAGCTGAGCTTTGGCTGGAGCTGTACGATGACCTTTCTCTGCTAAGGCAGTACATAGATGCAGAGTGTCTTTTATACAGGCATCCTCATCTTTACTCGCTATTAGCAAATCATCTACATGTTGTCCAAGAGCCAATTCGCCCGCTAATTTTCTCTCTCTCAAGTAATTTCTCAGTATTCGTGAAAAAGTTGTAGGAGACCCTCCAGAGCCTTGTGGGAGAGGAGTCCAGGCTAACTGTTGTCCTTTCCATGTAAAGGCCAACAAAAGTTGGCTGTCCTCACCTAAAGGGATGCTGAAGGAGGCAGGGTTAGATGGATCACAGTAAAATACCTTGCCCAATGCGGTATTTGTAAAAGTACGGTAGAGGGATGGGGCACTACTGGATGAGGAGTCACCAAGTACTGATTAACCACCCGCACATCTTGTACAAAACGATAGTCCAGGTCCCCGTCTTCACCTAATCTACTCTTTTTTTCCGAGGAGTATAGGAGTATTATCTGGTGACACACACACACTTTCAGAATCTCTTGGGCTAAATACCGGTCTGTCTGCTTTTGGATGCTCTTCTCAGCTTCTTGAGCAATCGGATACCGTTTCACAGCCAGAGGGGGGTCTCCTCCCTTTGGTTTTTTGTTTATGGGTTAAGCTGAAACTAGGAATCCTGCATCCGTGCTAGTTTTACTCCACAGCTTTGTCGGTACCGATTTCAATACCTCCGGTATTTGTAGCTCATTATTTGGGCTTCCAGCGACTTCAGTCATTCCCAGGGTTACTAAATCTGTACCTTCAGGTGACAAGTGTAATTCTACATCTAGAGTCTGTAAGAGATCTCTCCCTAACACACAGGCCCGCTGGGGAGTCCCCCGCCAATACAAATCACCCCCACGTACTCTTGTTTCCTAGGGTTACTAACAGGGGGTTACTCAAATTCTGCTCTCTCTGTCCTGTGACTCCACCTATGAAAATTCTGCCTGTGGTCTGAGACCATCTCGGGGTAAAATTCCAAAGGGATAATGTGGCTCCCGGATCCACCAAGAATTCAACTTCACGACCTTCAACTTTACCTGTCCTATGTCTCCGCTCACCCAGTTGGGTTCCCCACGTATTCAAAATTTCTACTCTTTCTGCTTCAGGATCCGCAGGGTCTCTTTCTTCCAGTCACTGTGATTGCGAATCTTCCCGAGGCAATTCTTCCCGGTGACAATTGCCTTCTGTTGTCCTTTCCCGCGGCCAGAGTGGGCATGCCCACTCTCTCTGCCCTAAGTTCCCACAAGAATAACGCTCCTTTCCACCATTCCTTCCCCTTCCCCTTTCTTCTTTTCCTGGTCTTAGCTCACACCTCGTAGCTGGTCTTCTTCCCCCCAGCTTCCATCTCTCACTTGCAAATTCCTTGCTAAAGCCACAGCCAGGAAACTTGCCTCCTGTTCTTTTGCCTCTTTGTTTTCCCACCTCTTTTTTCTTTAATCCGCTCAGCTTTCTGCCTTTCCTCGCACCCATCATACACAAACACAGCAATACTCAAAATCTTTTCCAAATTCTCCCCCTGCCACCCAGCCATGTGTTCTTTAAAGCAATCCCCTCTATCGGGCACCGCCTGGCCCACAAAGACGCTGATCGTCAGCGCGTCATTAAAATTCTGCGGCGTCATTCCTCCGCATTTTAGCGGAGCTCGCCGGAGTTGTCCCCAAAAATCACTAGGAGGCTCATCAGGCCTCCCGCATGATTACAGTCCCCGTTTGGATCATTTGCTGTCCAGGGCTTTCTGTTTCCTCCTGCCTGTTGAGCCAACTCAGCATCCTCCTTCATTATTTTCTCTCTTTCATGCGGGTGAAGGAGCTCCCTTAATGGTATTCAAGGGTCACTTCCATTCGCATTACACTCTGCGCATATATTCGAGAGCAGCTGGGCACACCTCTCGGCATCTTCCCTTAGGCGGGGCGTCTTACTTGCCCACACCACTCCGGCACCAGGTGTCCAAGGCTGGTGCCTATGAAAGGTTAACACTGGCCCAGTCTCTGCCGGGCCCCAGGTTGCACAGCAGTAGGATTAGGAACAGGAGTCACAGTGAAAGGAAAGAGTCCGGCAGCCCTGGCAGGTAAACAGGAGGAGAATCAGAAGACAGAGACGACAGATAAGGTGGGCTTGAACTACTCACAGGACTTTCTTGTGTGGTAGCTTCTGCTGCTGCTGCAATTACCCCCTTTTTCTTTTTCGACTTTTGTCCTGGAAGCTTTCTCTCCCCAGGCCATGCATGCCATCCGTACCAGTAATCCAGCTGGTGTGGGTACCTCTCCTCCAGTCCATGTCTCCAACACATTGGTTTGTTCCCCAGGTGCCCTTTTTAGATAATTCCGCTGTACCAGAAATGTTCTCCCAATTCTGTCAAACCTCGGCTAAGGGCCTCCCCTTTTCTACGCCGGGGACATTGCCCATTTCTTGTCCTTAATTATGTGTGATTTACGCCGATCCGGCCACGCACCACCTTTGTGTGAGCTATGCTGATCAGGCCACGCACCCCCTAATTCACCAGTCTCGAGTCTGCTCAGGGAATTTTTTAACGCTCACCTTTCGGAGCCTCCCTCTCCAAAGGTCCCAGGTAAATTCACCCGCTGCCGGCAGTTGGATGTTTGGAGGAGGTGTCACCCAAACCGGCAAGAAACCTCTTAACACCAATGTAGCCTTAAGAAGCAGGCATGCTCTTTATTGCAGCGCTGGATGCACGGGGGATAGCTCCACCTGACGTGCATGCCGTATGGGGCATCAGTCAAAGCTTACATCCCCCCGTTACATACATATGCATTGGATTTCCCGGAATTACGATACATATATTATTATGTATGTATTATATATTGTATATGTATGTATTATATATGTATTATTACATGTATAATATATATTATTATATATTATTATATACGTATGTATTTTTATATGTATATTAATTTATATACTATTAGATATTACAATATTATATATTACTATACATATATATATGGAACTAATTATGCAACCCCCTCAAGTGTATGGGTACAAATGCACACAGTTGGGGAAACGAACAGGAGGAACTGGAGCTCCGTGCCAAGTCAGAAGGTTATGATATCATAGGAGTAACGGGGACATTGTGGGACAGCTCACAGGACGGGGGAATCGCGATGGACGGTTATAGGCTGTTTCGCAAAGACAGGCAGGGAGAAAGAGGAGGAGGAGTCGCGCTCTACCTTAAGGAAAACCTCGAATGTATCGAAGTCAGCTACGGTGACGGTGAGCGCTCTATTGAATGCCCCCAGGTCAAAATCAGAGGGGTCGTCTCCAAGCAGGACCTTACAGTGGGCATCTGCTACCGACCCCCAAAGCACGACGATAAAGCCGATGAAGCAGTATTTGGGACGCTAAGGCAAGCTTCTGGTCAACAGAACCTGGTGCTCATGGGTGACTTCAACTACCCAGACATTTGCTGGAAGAGCAATACAGCAGCTCGCGTGTCATCCACCACGTTCCTGGAACGCGTAGAGGACTTTTCCTCTTACAAGTGTTAGATGTGCCAACCAGGAAGGAGGCACTGCTGGGCCTGCTATTCACAAACCAAGAAAACCTGCTTTGTAATACCTCGGTCAGTAACAGCCTTGGCTGCAGTGATCACGATGTTGTGGAGTTCGGGATGCGGCTGAGCACGCTGAAGGTTAGCACCAAGGCAAGGGTTCTAGATTTTAGAAGGGCAAACTTCATCTCGCTCAGAGCTCAGCTGGGAGGGATTCCGTGGGAAGCTTCCTGGAGGATAAAGGAGCCAGTGAGTGCTGGGGGTTCTTCAAGAATGCTCTCTTGGAAGCACAAAACCACTTTCTCCCCTCCAAAAGACAAGGAAGTAAGCGGAGCAAGAGGCCCCCTTGGCTCAACCACGAGCTCCTGGGCCTGTTTAAAACCAAGAGAGATGCGTACCGGAGATGGAGAAGGGGAAGATTGTCCACTGAGAACTGCAAGGGCATTGCCAGAGTGTGCAGAGATGCAGTTAGAAAGGCAAAAGCTCAGCTTGAATTGGAACTGGCCAGAGACGTCAAAAATAACAAGAAAGGGTTCTTCCGGTCTGTGAGTCGCAAGCAGAAACAGAAGGAAAACATAGGCCCGCTGTTCAACAGCAGGGGTGAATCAGTCACCAGCACTGCTGAAAAGGCAGAGGTTCTCGACACCTTCTTCACCCCTGTCTTTACCAACACGGTTGGATCCCAGGCACTGGGAACACAAATCCAGGAGGATCCCAACACAGACCCACCATCAGTGACGAAGGAGTTAGTATGTGAATTATTACAGGAGCTTGGCCCCTACAAATCGATGGGCCCTGACGCCATCCCCCCGAGGGTGTTGAGGGAGCTGGCCGATGTCATTGCGGGGCCACTCTCTATAATCTTCGAGAAGTCGTGGAGGTGGGGGGATGTCCCAGAGGGCTGGAGGAAGGCGAATGTTACCCCTATCTACAAGAAGGGCTCAAGGGAGGATCCGGGTAATTACAGGCCCATCAGTCTTACTTCAGTCCCCGGGAAAGTCATGGAACGGATCCTCCTGGGGGCCATCACAAGTCAAATGAAGCACGTGACTGGGAAAAGCCAACAGGGCTTCACAAAAGGCAGATCGTGCCTGACAAATCTGGTGGCCTTCTATGATAAAGTGACCTGCTCGGTTGACATGGGGCGAGCGGTCGACGTTGTCTACTTGGACTTCTCCAAGGCCTTCGATACGGTTCCCCACGGCCTCCTCCTGGAGAACCTGATGCGTTACGGCCTGGACAAGTGGTCTGTGCAGTGGGTGAGGAATTGGCTGACGGGCCGCACCCAAAGGGTGGTGGTAAATGGCTCTTATTCAAACTGGCAACCCGTCACAAGCGGGGTCCCCCAGGGATCGATATTGGGCCCAACGCTCTTCACTATCTTCATAAGTGATCTGGACAACGGGATCAAGTGTAGCCTGATGAAGTTTGCTGATGACACCAAACTGAGTGGGGAAGTAGAGACTCTGGAAGGGAGAGCCCCCCTGCAGGAAGATCTGGATAGGCTGGAAGAGTGGGCTAACAAGAACCTTAGGGAGTTTAACAAAGACAAGTGTAAGGTCTTGCACCTGGGAAAACATAATCCAGGAGTGCAGCTCAGCCTGGGATCCACCTGGCTGGAGAGCAGCCCCGTGGAAAGGGACCTGGGGGTCCTGGTGGACAGGAAGCTCAACATGAGTGAGCAGGGTGCTGCTGTGGCCAAGAAGGCCAACAGGATGCTGGGTTGCATCAAGAAGGGCATCACCAGCAGAGATGAAGAAGTCATCATCCCTCTCTACTCGGCGCTTGTCAGCCCACACCTGGAATGCTGTGTGCAGTTCTGGTCCCCGCTGTACAAAAAGTCTGTGGGCAGGCTGGAGGGGGTCCAGAGAAGGGCCACCAAGATGGTCAAGGGTCTGGGCAGCTGCCGTATGGGGACAGGCTGAGAGAGCTGGGCTTGTTCAGCCTGGAGAAAAGGAGGCTTAGAGGGGATCTCATCCCCATGCACCAGTACTTACAGGGGAGCTACAAAGCAGATGGAGACTCCCTTTTTACAAGGAGTCCCATGGTGAGGACAAGGGGTAACGGGTGCAAGTTACTGCCAGGGAGATTCCGATGGGACACGAGAGGGAAATTTTTCCCAATGAGAACAGTCAATATTGGAATAATCTCCCCAGGGAAGTGGTTGACTCCGCTACGCTGAACACGTTTAAGACTCAGCTGGACGTGGTGCTGGGCCATCTCGTCTAGATGGTGCTGGAAAGGTGGGACCAGATGACCCTTGTGGTCCCTTCCAACCCGGTAGTCTATGATTCTATGATTGCAGTTTTAACAGCACTTTATTTCACCCCAGAAATTTAGAAAGCAAAATCCACGACTGCCCTTCTCTCCAGCTCGCGTCCCTGCCGCCTTTCCCAGCTCCAGCCTCGCCCTTCCGCCTCTCTCCTTTACTTGGCCCCAGTTTCTTTGTCTCCTCGCTCAGAGGAAGGCAATTTCACCCACTACCGCGCCTGCCTCTTCCCTTCGCTCCCCCTGTTCGCCCAGTTCATATTTCTGTCTGCACCACGCAGCCAGCTCCACCGTGTGGCCGTATTAACAATACGTGTATTTGTATGTAATTAATTCCACGAATTATCATTGCTGTGTTATATTCCTGCTTTGAGAATGCTGCCTTGAGAATACCAGAAGGAGGGCGACCAAAAGCAAGCTAGAAACATCCCCCGTATTAAAGTGCACGCGATTGCTCAGCACCAAGCACCGCGGCAGCCGAGGCTGCTGTTATTCCTAATTAATCCTCCTTACCCGAGCTTTCGCCCCGATACCCTAACGAGAGGCACGTCCCAGCGAAGCGCAGAGGTAAAATCCCCGAAGTTTTGCAGGCCGAGAGGAGCCCGGGAGAGGATGCTCAGCGGGGAAAGCTGCATGGGTGCTCTTTGCTGCCGGCTGCTTGTGGGAGATCTTGAAATGAGAGGTGTGGAACCGAGACAAGGATGAGAACTAAATCCAGAGATAAAAGGTAGTGGAGGTGGGCTGAGCAGAGGGGTTGGGGGGACCCTGCCCCCCCCGTTCCCATGCCTGGACCCCCACTGGTGGTGGGGCAGAGGGGGCTGAGTGGTGGGAAGGGGGATGCTCCCAGCTGCGAGTGCCTTGCGGCCGGGCTGGGCAGGGTGGGTGCGGGGCTTCTTCCAGCTGTCTGGAAAGGGCTCGCATTCTGCTCGGTCCCCAGCCAGTGGTCTGTAGCAGACTGTCGTGGTTTAACCCCAGTCGGCAACTAAGCCCCACCCAGCTGCTCGCTCACTCCCCCCCGGTGGGAGGGGGGAGAGAATCGGAAGAGTAAAAGTGAGAAAACTCACGGGCTGAGATAAAGACAGGTTAATGGGTAAAGCAAAAGCCGCGCGCACAAGCAAAGCAAAGCAAGGAATTCATTCCCTCCTTCCCATGGGCAGGCAGGTGTTCGGCCATCCCCAGGAAAGCAGGGCTCCATCACGCGTAACGGTTACTTGGGAAGCCAAACGCCATCATGCCAAATGTCCCCCCCTTCCTTCTTCTTCCCCCAGCTTCTATACTGAGCATGACGTCATATGGTATGGAATAGCCCATTGGCCAGTCTGGGTCAGCTGTCCTGGCTCTGCTCCCTCCCAGCTTCTCGTGCCCCTGGCAGAGCATGGGAAGCTGAAAGGTCCTTGACCAGTGTAAACTCCACTCAGCAAGAACCAAAACATCACTGTGTTATCAACATTATCCTCATCCTAAATCCAAACCACAGCACTCTACCAGCTACTAAGAAGAAAATTAACTCTATCCCAGCTGAAACCAGGACAGACATCATCCTCAGCTCGAGCAGGGGCATCATCTTCAGCTCGAGCAGGGGCATCTTCTTCAGCTCGAGCAGGGGCATCATCATCAGCTCGAGCAGGGCCATCTTCTTCAGCTCGAGCAGGGACATCATCCGCAGCTCGAGCAGGTTGCTCAGAGCCCCGTCCAACCCGACCTCAAATGTTTCCAGGGATGGGGCATCTGCCAGCTCTCTGGGCAACCTGTGCCGGTGTCTCCCCACCCTCGTGCTGAAAAATTGCTTCCTTAGCTCGAGTCCAAATCTCCCCTCTTTTTGACACAGCTTTGAGCCGTTCCCAGGCGTCCTGTCCCTGGATCCCAGGGAGAAGAGCTCAGCACGTCCCTCTCCACGTCCCCTCCTCGGGAAGCTGCAGAGAGCCATGCCATCGCCCCTCAGCCTCCTTCTCTCCAAGCTAGACAAGCCCAAAGTCCTCCCCGCTCCCCAGAGGCCTTCCAGCCTTGCACCAGCTTGGGTGCCCTCCTCTGCACGTCTTCAAGGACCTTGATGTTCTTCTCAAATGCTGGGGCCCACATCTGCACACAGTACTCCAGGTGAGGCCGCACCAGCGCTGAATACAGCGCCATGATCCCCTCTCTTGACCAGCTGGTGATGCTGTGTTTGATGCACCAGGAGCAGGGATGGGGACACCAGGAGCAGGGATGGGGACACCGCAGGATGCGGTTTGCCCTCTCGGCTGCTGACGCACCGCTGACTGCTGTTGATGCTGCTGCCGACCAGCACCCCCGTAAACTCAACCATTTCGTGATCACTGTGGCCAAGACAGCCACCGACCGTCACGTCTGCCACGAGTCCTTCTCCGTTCACAAAGAACAAGTCTCGGGGGGCGTCTCTCCTAGTTGGGTCACTGAGTGCTGGTGACACAAAGTCCTCTTGCGCGAGCTTCAGCAATTCCCAGACCTGCCCGTCACAGCAGTGGGGCATTCCCAGGTGATGTCTGGGAGGCTGAAGTCTCCCGTAAGGACGAGGGCGACCGATGCAGAGATTCCTCCTAATCGCCTACGGAATAACTCATCGGCGGACACCCACTGCACCTTCTGCTTTGTCTCCCATCCCCCTAATCCTCCCCCAGAGGCTCTGGACCACGTCATCCCGAACCGTGACGGCCGTGCGGCCAAAGCTCTCCCTTCCGTACGGTGCAACTCCTCCACCTCGCCTGCCCCGCCTGCCCCTCCTGAGGGGCTGATGGCCCTCCATCCCAGCACTGCAGGTGTGTCTCCTGCTCTGGGACCACGCAAAGGGGCAGGGAGAAGGTCTTCTGCTCTGAGGCCACGCAGCTGGGCGCCGAGAAGAAGGTTTCCTCTTCTGAGGCCACGGAGACGGGCGCTGAGGAGAAGGTCTCCTGCTGCGAGGTCCCGCAGACAGGCGCTGAGGGGCTGTGTCTGGCAGGGGGGACAGCAGCACGGGGGGCACCAGGAGCAGGAGCGTCCGGCAGGAGGGAGAGCAGGAGGGGGATGTGCAGCCCCAGGGACACCGGGAAGGAGGAGCAGCAGGAGCAGGATGGCCGGTGGGAGGGAGAGTGGGGTGAGGGACGGCAGGAGCGAGGGACACTGGTGGAGCACTGGGTGCGGGGGTGCGTGGGGACGCGGGGGGGTCCCGGGCCGAGGGTCCCGGGGGTGCGGGGTCGCGGGGGGTCCCGGGGTGCCCTGTCCCGGCCCAACTCCCCCCGCGCTGCCTCCGGTGCTTTCGCTTTCGCTTTCGCCAACTGCGGAGCCGGGATCTGCCTGGCGCCCGGTGACGTCCGACGCGGCTCGGGCTGCCATTGGCGGGCGGGCGGTGGCGGCGCCAATGGCGGGGAGGGGCGGGGCCGCGCGGGTTGGAGGACGACGCGGAGCAGCGCGATGGGTCCGGGTCGGGCGCTGGGCCTGGGGCTGCTGCTGGGGGTCCTCGGCGGGGCGGCGGCGAGCGGTGAGGGCGGGCGGGGACCCGGGAGCTCCCTCCGGGCACCGGGCCCCCCTTGACACGTCCCCCCCCCGGCCCCTGCTCACCGGGACCCCCCTGGACTCCCCTTCCCTGGGCACCGGGAGCCCCCCCGGGCACCGGGACCCCCCTGCACCCCCTTTCCCGGGACACCGGAGACCCCCTCCCTCGATCCCCCTCCTTCCCTGCTCACCGGGACCCCCCTGGACTCCCCTTCCCCGGCCACAGGGACCCCTCGGTCCCCCTCCCCGGACGCCGGGTACCCCCTCGGAACCCCCCCCCCCCTTCCCTCCCCCCCCCCGCTTTCCCGGGCACCCCCGACCCCACCCAGCCTCGCTGTCCATCCTTGCCCCCGGGCACCCTCAACGCTGTCCCCCCCAAGCCCCGCTGCCCCCCACCTCTGACCGCCCCCCGTGTCCCCGCAGGGCTCCACTCCCTGCGCTACTTGGATGTTGCGGTGTCGGAGCCCAGCCCGGGGCTTCCCCAGTTCGTGTCCGTGGGGTACGTGGATGGGAACCCCTTTGTGCGCTACGACAGCGAGACGGGGAAGATGGAGCCCCAGGTGGACTGGGTGAGGGGGGCTGTGGACCCCCAGTACTGGGACAGGAACACCCGGAAGGCACAGAGCAATCAGCAAGTTAACCGCGTGGACCTGGACATATTGCAGTCCCGCTACAACCAGAGCGGGGGTGAGTGGGGGCTGGGGCTCCGTGGGGCTGGGGCAGGGCTGCGTGGGCCAGGGGAGTTCCCACGCCCAAGATCCTGCCCTGCCCCACGCTGCTGCCCCGGCTTGTGCCGGCCCTTCCCTGCCTGGGGTCATTGTCAGGGGGCTCCCAGCCACCCTGTCCCCCAGCGCGAGGGGCTCCCGCCTGCCCTGTCACAGCCCCACAGCGCTTGGGATCCCCTGTCCCAGAGCCGGGGGGGGCTTCTGGCCACCCCAGCCCAGCGCATCCCCACCCGCCCAGTGCCCAGGGCCCCATCGCGGGACTGGGAGGCTCCTGGCCTCCCCCTCCCAGCCCCTCGCTGTCCCTGCAGCTCCTGGCTGCCCTGTCCCAGCCCCTCACCACCCCCACGGCAGTCGAGACCCCCAGAAGCAGAGGGGCTCCCACCCGCCGTGTCCCAGCCCCTTGCCCTCCCCATGGTGCTCAGGCCCCCATCCCAGAGCCAGCGGGGCTTCCCCACCCCATCCCATCTCCCTGTGTCCCCCCCAGCATTTGGGAGCCATGGCAGCCCCTCGCTGTCCCAGGGTGCCGTGGGGCTGGGTGCAGGGGCTCTGCATGAGGGCGTTACGTGACAGCCCGAGTGCTGGACGGGGGGCAGCTCTCGTGCCGGTGCCCGATCCCCCCGGGCCTCAGGCAGGGCTGGGGTGGGGGGCGCTGCCGGGGGGTCCGTGCCCCACTGAAGGCCCAGGGCTGCAGCCGCCCCTCAGCCCCGTCTCCTTGGTCGCATTTCAGGGTTTCACACGCTGCAGCGCATGTTTGGCTGTGACCTCCTGGAGGATGGTAGCACCAGGGGGTATCGGCAGGTCGCTTATGACGGGAGGGACTTCATGGCCTTCGACATGGACACGATGACGTTCATCGCGGCCGACGCGGCGGCACAAATCACCAAGCGGAAGTGGGAGGAGGAGACGACTTTTGCTGAGCACTGGAAGCATTACCTGGAGAACACCTGCATCGAGTGGCTGAGGAAATACGTGAGCTCCGGGCGGGCCGTGCTGGAGAGGAAAGGTGAGGGCGAGACGGGGAGCCCGGGGACCGGGTGGTGTGGGTGCGTGTGCCGGCCCTCACGGCCTGCCCCTCCCCAGAGCCCCCCACGGTGCGAGTGTCGGGGAAGGAGGCCCACGGGATCCTGACCTTGTACTGCCGCGCTTATGGCTTCTACCCGCGGCCCATCAGCGTCAGCTGGCTGAAGGCGGGCGAGGTGAGGGACCAGGAGACGGAGTGGGGCAGCATCGCGCCCAACAGCGACGGCACCTACTACACCTGGGCCTCCATCGAGGCGCGCCCGGAGGAGAAGAACAAGTACCGGTGCCGCGTGGAGCATGCCAGCCTGCCTGAGCCCGGTGTCTTTGCGTGGGGTGAGCCCGGTGGCCTTGGGCACGTGGAGCGGTGGGCTGGGGTGGTTCCCCTTCCCCTCCTCACGGCCCTGCTCTCCCCCAGAGCCGGAGTCCAACCTGCTCACCATCGTGGTGGCGGTGGCTGTTGCCGTCCTGGCTGTCATCGCCGTCATGGCTGGATTCGCCTTCTGGAAGTACAAATCAGGTAAAGGGAAGAAGGGCTATGGTGTGGCATCAAGTGAGTACCGGTGGCAGGTCCGGCTCCATCCACTGCCCAGTGCTGGGGCGGTCTCGTGGCTCCGGTTTCTGGCCACTGCCAGCATTTCCTGACCCCTCGTCCTCCCTGTGCTGCCCCTCTTTAAAGCCCCGTAGCAGGGACGTATGGAAGAGGTCGAGTCTCCCCTCCGGTGCTTGCGGCACCATCCTCCTCTCCCAGTGGCTGCAGTGTGGCCGTGGCTCCCAGGCTGGCTCCTGGCACGTGCACTGTGCCCGTAGTGAGCGCGGGGCTGGCAGCTCACGGCTATTTCTCTCTCGCAGGCACGGACGGGGGGTCTGGTGGCTCAGCCGCAGGTACGGTGTGGGAGCAGGGGGGATGGACTGGGTGGCCCCAGCTCTCCTTGCTCAGCCAGAGCCACATCAGGCTGTGGGAGGGGGTCACCGAGACCCCCAGAGCAGAGAGTTGGGGACAGGGAGGTGGCCCTGGGTGACACTGTCTCTTCCTCCCGTCCCTGCAGGGGTCACCGCCGAACCGCTGGTAGAGAACTGCTAGTGCAAAGCAAGGAGATGTCTCCATCAGCCTTGGTGCTCAATGGCTGCTAAAACCACAACGCAGAGCGAGGGTCGCTAGGACGCAGGATGGGACAGTACCTGGAGTGAGGGGGAGGGAGGGAGTCCCGCGAAGGCAGGACGGCCTTGCCTCGGCCCATCCCGCGGTCTCTGAAGTGCCTTCTTCCCCCCACATACGGCCTGGGGAGGGACCTGGTGCCACTTCTCTTGGTTCGACTGGTCGCCCCTCTTGGTTCGACTGGTATCTCTAGCACTCCTGGAACGGGGCCGAGAGAAGGTTCCAGAGGTCCAGAGACTGAACTCTATAAATAGGACCCTCGCTTGTTGTAGAAGTCACTTTTCAGCTCAGATAAGGATCCAAAGACCTGCTGAAGCCTTCGACTGCAAGCTGTGAACTTTCAGCTAGCCACGCTGACCCTATGCTGCGCTCTTACGTAGGTACGTGAAGGGAGGCCCTGAAACGGGGGCAAACCAGGAAGGTAAGGGGGCCGAAAGCATCGGCAGAAGCCGCAGCTCTTCAAGATAAGAAAAGGAACGTCCTGCCTGGAGACAGGGAGAGGATCCAATGAGGAAGAAGAGCCCAGACCCAAATATTGCTGTTGGACCCAACCGTCGCATGAGGGGAGGGGAACTTAGACTGCAAGGGTATAATTGTGCAGGGCTTGCTTTGCTCGGGGTCCCTCCCTGGAGGCACCCAGCTCGAGCTGCTCTTCTCTGCTGGACCACTCAATAAATTCGCCTGGCGTACGTCGTGTCGGAGACTGTGCAGGATATAAGCTTTGACTGATGCCCCATACGGCATGCACGTTAGGTGGAGCTATCCCCCGTGCATCCAGCGCTGCAATAAAGAGCATGCCTGCTTCTTAAGGCTGCATTGGTGTTGAAGAGGTTTCTTGCCGGTTTGGGTGACACCTCCTCCAAACATCCAACTGCCGGCAGCGGGTGAATTTACCTGGGACCTTTGGAGAGGGAGGCTCCGAAAGGTGAGTGTTAAAAAATTCCCTGAGCAGACTCGAGACTGGTGAATTAGGGGGTGCGTGGCCTGATCAGCGTAAATCGCACAAAGGTGGTGCGTGGCCGGATCGGCGTAAATTGGACATAATTAAGGACAAGAAATGGGCAATGTCCCCGGCGTAGAAAAGGGGAGGCCCTTAGCCGAGGTTTGACAGAATTGGGAGAACATTTCTGGTACAGCGGAATTATCTAAAAAGGGCGCCTGGGGAACAAACCAATGTGTTGGAGACATGGACTGGAGGAGAGGTACCCACACCAGCTGGATTACTGGTACGGATGGCATGCATGGCCTGGGGAGAGAAAGCTTCCAGGACAAAAGTCGAAAAAGAAAAAGGGGGTAATTGTAGCAGCAGCAGAAGCTACCACACAAGAAAGTCCTGTGAGTAGTTCAAGCCCACCTTATCTGTCGTCTCTGTCTTCTGATTCTCCTCCTGTTTACCTGCCAGGGCTGCCGGACTCTTTCCTTTCACTGTGACTCCTGTTCCTAATCCTACTGCTGTGCGACCTGGGGCCCGGCAGAGACTGGGCCAGTGTTAACCTTTCATAGGCACCAGCCTTGGACACCTGGTGCCGGAGTGGTGTGGGCAAGTAAGACGCCCCGCCTAAGGGAAGATGCCGAGAGGTGTGCCCAGCTGTTCTCGAATATATGCGCAGAGTGTAATGCGAATGGAAGTGACCCTTGAATACCATTAAGGGAGCTCCTTCACTCTTCCTTCACACTTCCTTCACCCGGAGGTATTGATCTCGGTACCGACAAAGCTGTGGAGTAAAACTAGCACGGATGCAGGATTCCTAGTTTCAGCTTAACCCGTAAACAAAAAAAAAACCAAAGGGAGGAGACCCCCCTCTGGCTGTGAAACAGTATCCGATTCCTCAAGAAGCTGAGAAGAGCATCCAAAAGCAGACAGACCGGTATTTAGCCCAAGAGATTCTGAAAGTGTGTGTGTCACCGGATAATACTCCTATACTCCTCAGAAAAAAAAAGAAAAAAAGAGATTAGGTGAAGATGGGGACCTGGACTATCGTTTTGTACAAGATGGGCGGGTGGTTAATCAGTACTTGGTGACTCCTCATCCAGTAGTGCCCCATCCCTCTACCGTACTTTTACAAATACCGCATTGGGCAAGGTATTTTACTGTGATCCATCTAACCCTGCCTCCTTCAGCATCCCTTTAGGTGAGGACAGCCAACTTTTGTTGGCCTTTACATGGAAAGGACAACAGTTAGCCTGGACTCCTCTCCCACAAGGCTCTGGAGGGTCTCCTACAACTTTTTCCACAAATACTGAGAAATTACTTGAGAGAGAGAAAATTAGTGGGCGAATTGGCTCTTGGACAACATGTAGATGATTTGCTAATAGCGAGTAAAGATGAGGATGCCTGTATAAAAGACACTCTGCATCTATGTACTGCCTTAGCAGAGAAAGGTCATCGTGCAGCTCCAGCCAAGCCTCAGCTGTGTCAGAAGAAAGTTAAACATTTAGGGTTTATCCTAAGGGAAGAGCAGTGAGTAATAGACTCGGGAAAGAACAGAAGCTGTAATAAAGCTTCCGCGTCCGGTCACAAAGAAACGGCTGCGAGGGTTCCTTGGAGCTGTGGGATTTTGTTGACCATGGATTCCTGGGTTGGGAGAATTAACAAGATCACTGCCAAAAGTAACAAGTAAGGAGTAGGCAGAACCTATTGCATGGGGTCCGGAAAAGGAGCAAGCTTTTAAGACAGTGCAAGGAGATTTGGCATCAGCTCCCGCTCTTGGACTCTCAGACTGTACAAAACCCTTTAATTTGTGTGTACGTGAGCGAAAAGGGATAGCCAGTGGAGGAATAACGCAGAAATTGGGTCTGCCTCACAGGCCAGTCGCCTATTATTCAACTCAGCTTGATCCAGTGGCGGCAGGAGCACCAGCTTGTATTAAATCAGCAGCGGCAACAGCAGCTGTATCGGAGAAAAGTCACCCGCTTATCTTAGGCCATTCAGTGAGGGTTTGTGTCCCACACAAAGCAGAAATACTCCTGAAGCAATGTGTGACCTAAGCATTGTCACCACAACGGACACGTAGGTATGAGCTCATTCTCCCAGTGGCAGATAACGTTATCCTGAGGAGATGCGATAGCCTGAATCCTGCGACGTTGTGACCATCGCCTGACGCAGGGGAAGAACATCATCAGTGTGAACGGGGAATGCTCGCTTCTAGCAAACCCTGAACAGATTTAACTGAGGTTCCTTTGCAGAATCGAGATTTGGCTTTGTTTGGAGCTGGCTCATCCTCCTATTTGCACGGACAACGACGGACTGGGTACGCTGTGGTCAGGCAAGGACAAGCGATAGAAGCTGACCCACTCCCGACAAGGCTGAGCGCACAGGGAGTGGAAGTGGCAGCTTTGATGCGCACAGCTCATGCAGGCAAGAGAAAACGAGTCCATATCTGCATGGGCTCTCGGTATGCCTTCGGGGTGTGCCATGCGATAGGAATGCTGTGGAAAAGACGAGGATATCTCACATCGTCAGGGAAAGGGAATCCAACGGAGAGGAAACACGGAATTGGCTGGAATCGGTCCGACTACCCAAAGAAGTTGTTGTGATACACTGCCCAGCCCATACCAAGGACACTGCAGAAATGAGTAAAGGAAAGGCCTTCGCTGATGCAGCTGCCAAGGCTGCAGCCCAGCAACCTCGGAGAGAGCGTATGGTTGCAATCTCAATGGAAAATCAGAAGGAATGACCAAATTTACGAGACCTCAAACCAATGGGAGAAGCGGGAAGCAAACCAAGATGACAGCGGAAAATGGATGAGTGCAGGACAAGCAGTTTGCCAAGAAATGTTTAATTACCATGGCCAGGTGGTTTCAGGCCAAAGCTCATGGAGGAGCAGAGGCAGTGGCTAACCAGGTGCAAAAGATATGGACAGCACCAGGAATTTCTGCCACCACAAAAAGGATGACGAGTAGCTGCGCAACCTGCCAAAATTTTTCAAGTATTAAGCCAAGCTCAGAGTTAGGGGGACGGCCATGGGCCTGCTTCCCTTCTCAGGGATGGCAAAGAGATCACACAGATCTGCTACGCACCAGGGGACACAAACATTTAGTAGTTCTAGCAGACCAACTGTCAGGTTGGGTAGAAGCTTTCTCCACGAGAAAAGCGGACACAGGGGGAGCAGTAAAAGCATTATTAAAGGAAATTATACCCAGATATGGAATTCCCAGATCAATTGAATCGGACAGGGGGACAGGTAGAAAGAATGAACAGAACCTGAAAAGAGAAGGCAGGAAAAATATCCACAAACACTGGTTTGAAGTGGCCGGACGCATTGCACTTAGCTCCATGGGATGTGCAAAATGCCTGGCAACAACCCATAGGACTAACGCCAGCAGAAATTCTCTCTGGGAGACGTTTGGCCATAGCAAGGACTTGTATCCCAGCTAAGACCAGGCTGTTGGATGGAGATGGACGATTGACCCAGAATGTTCTAAGTATGCATAAACAGTTTGCAGACCATAATAAAAAAATTTTTATGCTCAAATGGTACCAGTTGGCACCAGCTGAAGTGCACTGGGAAGGGGCCCTCCCGCACAGCAGGGGACACGGCCAGGTTTGCTCACCCACCACCCTGGGCGGGTTCGTCCCCAACGCCCACGGCTGCTTTCAGCTGCTCCTGGGGCTCCTGCCGCAGCCCCTTCTCGAGGGGGTCAGGATTTGGGGGGCCCCGAGAGCCCCCGTACGCAGGAAAACAAGGGCTGACGGGGAGGGCCGGTGCCTTCCAGCAGCGCACGGCCTGGGGGGAGCCCCAGAACTCGCCTGGCCATCGGGCAGAGCCAGCGCCGCGAGACGGGCTCCAGCAGAGAGCTCCAGCCATCCCCCTCCAGCCTCCGGCACCCCACGCGGCCACGGCGCCAGGGAGAAGAGCCTGGGGGCAGCCGTCACCTCACACACGGGTACCCCAACGCTCCCAACACCAGGCTGGAAAGTGCAGCCGGGGGCGAGGAGGGGAGCGGACAGGGCTGCCTGCAGCAGGCGCCTTGGGAACAGAAGGGACACCCAGGGCAGCGTGACATCCTTTAATACATAGAAAATTAGAAACATACAGGAGAAAATAAAGTAGAAAAATAGCATCAAGATCTCTAACTCTTTTTACCATCAAACAAGAGACACTTCACACCCCGGATCTGTGTCCCCTCTGCCCAGCACAGCCCCAGGGACCTCTGCTGAGCTTTCGGCACCCATCTCATGCGGGAGCAGCCGCTCCAGCACCACAGTGCAAAAAAATACACAGGGTGATATATGAATTGCGAGAGAAGCAAGATGAGTTCTGGGGTGGGCCCAGAAGGAGCAAGCCAAGGTCCCAGCCCAGGCAGCCACACATCAGCTTCCACGACGTCTCCCCTTCCTGCAGGTTCACCTCCCCGAGACCTGGCAGTGAGTTGCTGCTGAGACCAGCAACAACCCGGACCAGGTGTAGGGATCCCCTGCCCTCAGCGCTGCTCTGTGCTGGTGGAAGAGCAGAAGCTGTGAGTCCGCAGCAAGGGCAGGGTCCTTTCTCCATCAGCTCTGTCCCATCAGAGCTTGGGGCTTGCTGCAGAGATACGGCCGGGACTGGGAGCAGCTCGAACTCGCGAGATCCCGGTCGTTCAAATACACACACTCTTCTCGGCCACCTATGGGGAACCTGCAGCAAGAAGGAAAGGCACCGCTGGTACCGTCGGGTTGGTGGTTGTGCCCTCTCGCACCAGGAGACAAGGGCTGCCTGCAAGGGACAGGCCCGGCCCACACGTCCCACCAGGCCCCTGCCCGTCCCACCGCAGGACGCTCGCCCCACGGCCCCGGCTCGCGACGGGACTCACGGGAGGTTGAAGCTGCTGCCATCCACCCACTCCAGGCGCTCGCCCCGTCTCCGCAGCCCAAGCCAGTAATCAACATTGCCCTTGAGGCGCCAGAGGAAATCCTGGGTAGGAAAGAGAGAAGCCAGCAGTCAGGAGCTGCTGCCAGCCCCGCGCCAGTCACTGGCCCAGCCCCACGCGGCTCCCTGCCGGCCTCGCAGCCAGCCCCGGCCCCGCACCGCTGCCACCGGCCGTGGGGTGCCAGCAGCTCCCACCCAGCGCCTGCTCCAACGAGCTCCACAGGCTTCTGCAGGAGCTCCCCAGCCCCACCAGCGCTGCTGCTCCTGCTCTGCCCCACCTCTGCCCCGCTCGGGCTCCGGCCGAGCACCGCGCACGGGGAGACGCGCCCTGGGCTCCACGCCGCACCCCCGCCTCCCTCCCTCCCTCCAAGGCCCCGCGGCAGAACTGCAGCTCTCTCCCTACAAGCACCTCTCGCCTGCCCAGCGCCAACCCCAGGGCCTGCACCCAGCCCACAAACCCCCCCTTCGCCCCCACGCAGCCACAACAGCCCCGCACTCACCATTTCCCAGCCCATCTTGAGCACGGCCAGCGAGGCCCCGAGCGAGGAGCACCGCTCCTGGCTCCACTCCCAGCTCCCCTCCTCGCTCGAGAGGTAGTAGCACACGTTGCGGTACCCAACCCAGTCCCAAGGACAGGCCGGCACCGCAGCCGCAGGCAGATCTGCGTTCCCTCCACGCCGTCCTGCTGGAGAGGGAAGGGGAGAAGGGGAGAAGGTCAGAGGCTGCCGCTCCACGGGGACCAGGGCACCCAGCTCCCTGGGGCAGGGAAGGAGGCAGCCCCGCGCTCCCCCCACGGGGAGCCCCACTTTGCTGCCAGGGACCCTGGCACACGCAGCTCTGCGCCCAGGGGCCGGACGGAGGCAGCCGCTCCTCCCTTACCTGATTGTACAGCAACAGCCGCGCCCAAAGCCAGCACCAGAGCCACGAGCACAGCCAGCACCAGGGCGCACACTCCATGGCCTGCGCGCCGCTCACCTGGGGGAGGAAAAAGCCGCTGGCGCTGAGGACGGTGCTGTCCCACAGCAGGCACGGCCCTCGCATCCCCGCCACCCCCAGCACCACCAGCTGCCCAGGGAACGCGGCAGGGACCCCCCAGCCCCTTTGCCCCCGCACACACACAGCTGGCAGCGAGAAAGCCAAGGGACAGTCCCACAGACCGGGGACAAGGCTCTCCCACCCCAGACGTGGGGGGACAACCTGCAGCAGGAGAGCTGCCAAGGATCTGGGGAGGTGGGGGGTGGCTGCTGCAGACCACTGGCTGGGACCGAGCAGAATGCGAGCCCTTTCCAGACAGCTGGAAGAAGCCTCACGCTTGCCAGCCCCAGTCCTCGGGGGCTGACACTGCCACAGGGACGCTGGCCCCTCCCTGCAGGCCACAGGGCTGGCCCTGCACTCACCCAGAAGCCTTCTGTCTGTCCTGCTGTCCTGATGCCCAGGCACCTCTGGGTGGGGGGACGTCCCTACGGCCAGGCAACACAGGGGCTTCTTCACGTTCCCATCAGTGGAGCAGAGTCCGTTCCCCTCCTCTTCTCCCATGGCACACGGAAAAGGGGAATCTCTTGGCTTGTCACACGCAGGAATTTTCTCCCAAGGCATCACAACGGCTGGCAAAGCTGTTTCAAGCCTGGCTTAGGCACAGTTTTACCTCCGCAGCTGGTATGATCGTATGGGGAGATTGCACAGAGCCTGGTGGTGACGAGACAGATCAGGATGTTTAATTCTGTACACCGACTGGGGCCGTGCTTGCCTCTCACAGATCAGCCGTGGCTCTGCGGTGACACCCACACTTGGGAAGGCGATGCCAGCACAGTCCTGCCCTGTCCCTGCTCCCCCGCTGACGCCGCAGCCTGTCCCCAGCTCCTGGGGAGACAAACGCAGCACAAGGGAGCTCAGGGACCGGCCCTGGCCCCCAGCAGAGCCAGCACCCTCCCCACCGCCCCGCACCCACCCTGCCCAGCCCGGCCGCAAGGCACTCGCAGCTGGGAGCATCCCCCTTCCCACCATTCAGCCCCCCCTGCCCCACCTCCAGCGGGGGCCCAGGCATGGGAACGGGGGGCCAGGGTCCCCCCAACCCCTCTGCTCAGCCCTCCTCCGCTCACCACCGCTGCTGCACACCACCACCAGCAGCCCCAGCACCCCCGCCTCAGCCTGCCCCTGGGGACAGGGCTGTTAACCACAGAGCTGCTTCTGGGGGCTTGGGCAAAGCAGCTGCTTCTGGGGGCAGGGCTTGCAGCACCCATTCTTTTTGGTTGTTTCTCAGAACAGCACAGCTCCGTGCCAGGAAAAAAAGAAGTGGCTTCTCTCCTTAACTGCAGTGGAGAAGAGAGCACCAACGGCTGCAGAGAGGGGGGCTGTGGAGGAGGGGGGTCCCGCAGGAGACCCCACTGCCCGGGAAAGCCCGGGTGGGACGAGGCCCTGCCAGGAGCCCAGCGCAGCCCTAGGGAGCCCCGGGGCCCGAGGGAGCGGTGCAGCCCTGCCACAGCGAGCCCGAGCCCAGGCGGGAGAGCTCCAGGCAGCAGCGCTGGCTGCCGAGCGGGGCCGCGACAGCGTGGCCGTTCCTGGGGGAATGACCCGGGCTGGGGGACGGCAGCAGCTCCCCTGCTGCTGGGGGAGACCGCGACAAAGAGAGCTCGATGGAGAGAGCGAAGCCTCCGCAGGGCCCCTTCTGTCCTACAGAGAGGAACCAGACGCAGCCACAGCTGAAGGGGCACCAGCTCCTTCTGAGCCTGCCCGTCCCAATGCCTGGGGCCTTCCCGCTGCTGGCACAGGAGATGGACGGCCCAGGCTGAGCCCCCCCAAGGGACTGTTCACCCTGGGGGTGCTGGGGGACCTGGGCAAAGCAGCTCCCGCCACGCCGCGGCCTGTAACGGCTCACAACACCGACACATTGCAGCACGGTGAGCGCGCCAGAGAAGAGAGAGACTATAAACAGCCGCTCCTTCTCCAGCACCAGCAGGGAGCAAACGCCATCACCCCGGAATGAGGGAAGGCACCGGTGCCTGGCCCCTACCCAAAATCGAGAGCAGCCCGCACGCAATCACTGCGATCTGACTGCCTGGCCAGCAGCGGTGGGCGGGCTGTCCGGGGCTTTTTACGGGTGGGCCCCGCCCGTTTGTTCCCCTCACGGGTGCCGGCGTTTGGGAGGGCGGCGGCAGCGTCCGGAGCCCCCGGGCCTTGGGTGCCCGCGGAGCCCGGGGCGGCCGTAGCGCAGGTAGGGCCCTGCCGTCGGTGCTGCTGGGCCGCTGGCTGCGGGGGCAGGGGGAGCGGTGGGGAAGGGAGCCTGGCGGGCTCGCCCGCCCCGTGTGCCCCCGGTTTCGCCTCCCGCCGGGGCCGGGGAGGGAGCGGGAGCTTGTGGCCTCCTGCTGCCCGCTGTGCCCTCAGCAGGCGTTGGGACGGGCAGGCTGAGAAGGAGCCGGTTCCCGTCCGCTGTGCCTGGCTCTGGTTCCGCTCTGGGGGGCAGAAGGGGCCCTGGGGAGGCTTTCTCCCTCCCTTTGTTTTCTGCCTCCCGTTCTGTCTTTCTTTTTTAAAATTTCTGCCTCCCGTTCTGTCTTTTTTTTTAAATTTCTGCCTCCCGTTCTGTCTTTTTTTTTTAAATTTCTGCCTCCCGTTCTTTTTTTTTTAAAATTTCTGCCTCCCGTTCTGTCTTTTTTTTTTAAATTTCTGCCTCCCGTTCTTTTTTTTTTTAAATTTCTGCCTCCCGTTCTGTCTTTTTTTTTTAAATTTCTGCCTCCCGTTCTGTCTTTTTTTTTTTAAATTTCTGCCTCCCGTTCTGTCTTTTTTTTTTTAAATTTCTGCCTCCCGTTCTGTCTTTTTTTTTTTAAATTTCTGCCTCCCGTTCTGTCTTTTTTTTTTTAAATTTCTGCCTCCCGTTCTGTCTTTTTTTTTTTAAATTTCTGCCTCCCGTTCTGTCTTTTTCTTTTAAAATTTCTGCCTCCTGTTCTGTCTTTTTTTTAAAAAATTTCTGCCTCCCGTTCTTTTTCCCCCTATCTCTCCGGGTTGGTTTTTTTCTGCCTGTCTGGGGTGAGTCTGGTATTGTCCTGCCTCTCTGGGTTGGTATGGTTTTTTCCTGCCCCAGCAGCAGGGGAGCTGCTGCCGTCCCCCAGCCCGGGTCATTCCCCCAGGAACGGCCACGCTGTCTCGGCCCCGCTCGGCAGCCAGCGCTGCTGCCTGGAGCTCTCCCGCCTGGGCTCGGGCTCGCTGTGGCAGGGCTGCACCGCTGCCTCGGGCCCCGGGGCTCCCTAGGGCTGCGCTGGGCTCCTGGCAGGGCCTCGTCCCGCCCGGGCTTTCCCGGGCAGTGGGGTCTCCTGCGGGACCCCCCTCCTCCACAGCCCCCCCTCTGCGGGCGATGGTGCTCCCTTCCCTGCTGGGGCCGTTTACAAGAAGGAGCTGCTTCATCTGCCGCTTCCCTTGGCCCTGGCAGGGAGCCGTGCTCCTGTCTCAGCAAACAACCACAGAAAATGGGTGCTGCAAGCCCTGCCCCCAGAAGCAGCTGCTTTGCCCAAGCCCCCAGAAGCAGCTCTGTGGTTAACAGCCCTGTCCCCAGGGGCAAGCTGAGGCGGGGGTGCTGGGGCTGCTGGTGGTGGTGTGCAGCAGCGGTGGTGAGCGGAGGAGGGCTGAGCAGAGGGGTTGGGGGGACCCTGGCCCCCCGTTCCCATGCCTGGGCCCCCGCTGGTGGTGGGGCAGGGGGGGGCTGAGTGGTGGGAAGGGGGATGCTCCCAGCTGCGAGTGCCTTGCGGCCGGGCTGGGCAGGGTGGGTGCGGGGCGGTGGGGAGGGTGCTGGCTCTGCTGGGGGCCAGGGCCGGTCCCTGAGCTCCCTTGTGCTGCGTTTGTCTCCCCAGGAGCTGGGGACAGGCTGCGGCGTCAGCGGGGGAGCAGGGACAGGGCAGGACTGTGCTGGCATCGCCTTCCCGAGCGTGGGTGTCACTGCAGAGCCACGGCTGATCTGTGAGAGGCAAGCACGGCCCCAGTCGGTGTACAGAATTAAACATCCTGATCTGTCTCGTCACCGCCAGGCTCTGTGCAATCTCCCCATACGATCATACCAGCTGCGGAGGTAAAACTGTGCCTAAGCCAGGCTTGAAACAGCTTTGCCAGCCGTTGTGATGCCTTGGGAGAAAATTCCTGCGTGTGACAAGCCAAGAGATTCCCCTTTTCCGTGTGCCATGGGAGAAGAGGAGGGGAATGGACTCTTCTCCATTGGTGGGAACGTGAAGAAGCCCCTGTGTTGCCCGGCCGTAGGGACGTCCCCCCACCCAGAGGTGCCTGGGCAGCAGGACAGCAGGACAGACGGAAGGCTTCTGGGTGAGTGCAGGGCCAGCCCTGTGGCCTGCAGGGAGGGGCCAGCGTCCCTGTGGCAGTGTCAGCCCCCGAGGACTGGGGCTGGCAAGCGTGAGGCTTCTTCCAGCTGTCTGGAAAGGGCTCGCATTCTGCTCGGTCCCAGCCAGTGGTCTGCAGCAGCCACCCCCCGCCTCCCCAGACCCTTGGCAGCTCTCCTGCCGCAGGTTGTCCCCCCACGTCTGGGGTGGGAGAGCCTTGTCCCCGGTCTGTGGGACTGTCCCTTGGCTTTCTCGCTGCCAGCTGTGTGTGTGCGGGGGCAAAGGGGCTGGGGGGTCCCTGCCGCGTTCCCTGGGCAGCTGGTGGTGCTGGGGGTGGCGGGGATGCGAGGGCCGTGCCTGCTGTGGGACAGCACCGTCCTCAGCGCCAGCGGCTTTTTCCTCCCCCAGGCGAGCGGTGCGCAGGCCATGGAGTGTGCGCCCTGGTGCTGGCTGTGCTCGTGGCTCTGGTGCTGGCTTTGGGCGCGGCTGTTGCTGTACAATCAGGTAAGGGAGGAGCGGCTGCCTCCGTCCGGCCCCTGGGCGCAGAGCTGCGTGTGCCAGGGTCCCTGGCAGCAAGGTGGGGCTCCCCGTGGGGGGAGCGCGGGGCTGCCTCCTTCCCTGCCCCAGGGAGCTGGGTGCCCTGGTCCCCGTGGAGCGGCAGCCTCTGACCTTCTCCCCTTCTCCCCTTCCCTCTCCAGCAGGACGGCGTGGAGGGAACGCGGATCGGCCTGCGGCTGCAGTGCTGGCCTGTCCTTGGGACTGGGTTGGGTACCGCAACGTGTGCTACTACCTCTCGAGCGAGGAGGGGAGCTGGGAGTGGAGCCAGGAGTGGTGCTCCTCGCTCGGGGCCTCGCTGGCCGTGCTCAAGATGGTCTGGGAAATGGTGAGTGCGGGGCTGTTGTGGCTGCGTGGGGGCGAAGGGGGGGTTTGTGGGCTGGGTGCAGGCCCTGGGGTTGGCGCTGGGCAGGCGAGAGGTGCTTGTAGGGAGAGAGCTGCAGTTCTGCCGCGGGGCCTTGGAGGGAGGGAGGCGGGGGTGCGGCGTGGAGCCCAGGGCGCGTCTCCCCGTGCGCGGTGCTCGGCCGGAGCCCGAGCGGGGCAGAGGTGGGGCAGAGCAGGAGCAGCAGCGCTGGTGGGGCTGGGGAGCTCCTGCAGAAGCCTGTGGAGCTCGTTGGAGCAGGCGCTGGGTGGGAGCTGCTGGCACCCCACGGCCGGTGGCAGTGGTGCGGGGCCGGGGCTGGCTGCGAGGCCGGCAGGGAGCCGCGTGGGGCTGGGCCAGTGACTGGCGTGGGGCTGGCAGCAGCTCCTGACTGTTGGCTTCTCTCTTTCCTACCCAGGATTTCCTCTGGTACCTCAAGGGCAATGTTGATTACTGGCTTGGGCTGCGGAGACGGGGCGAGCGCCTGGAGTGGGTGGATGGCAGCAGCTTCAACCTCACGTGAGTCCCATCGGGAGCCGGGGCCGTGGGGCGAGCGTCCTGCGGTGGGACGGGCAGGGGCCTGGTGGGACGTGTGGGCCGGGCCTGTCCCTTGCAGGCAGCCCTTGTCTCCTGGTGCAAGAGGCCCTTTCCTTCTTATTGCAGGATCCGTGTTTGGGGCCGAGAACCTTGCCTCTACTTGAACGACCGGGATCTCGCGAGTTCGAGCTGCTCCCAGTCCCGGCCGTATCTCTGCAGCAAGCCCCAAGCTCTGATGGGACAGAGCTGATGGAGAAAGGACCCTGCCCTTGCTGCGGACTCACAGCTTCTGCTCTTCCACCAGCACAGAGCAGCGCTGAGGGCAGGGGATCCCTACGGCTGGTCCGGGTTGTTCCTGGTCTCAGCAGCAACTCACTGCCAGGTCTCGGGGAGGTGAACCTGCAGGAAGGGGAGACGTCGTGGAAGCTGATGTGTGGCTGCCTGGGCTGGGGCCTTGGCTTGCTCCTTCTGGGACCACCCCAGAACTCATCTCGCTTCTCTCGCAATTCATATATCACCCTGTGTATCTTTTTGCACTGTGGTGATGGAGCTGGAGCGGCTGCTCCCGCATGAGATGGGTGCCGAAAGGTCAGCAGAGGTCCCTGGGGCTGTGCTGGGCAGAGGGGACACAGATCCGGGGTGTGAAGTGTCTCTTGTGTGATGTAAAAAGAGTTAGAGATCTTGATGCTATTTTTCTACTTTATTTTCTCCTGTATCTTTCTAATTTTCTATGTATTAAAGGATGTCACGCTGCCCTGGGGGTCCCTTCTGTTCCCAAGGCGCCTGCTGCAGGCAGCCCTGTCCGCTCCCCTCCTCGCCCCCGGCTGCACTTTCCAGCCTGGCGTTGGGAGCGTTGGGGTACCCGTGTGTGAGGTGACGGCTGCCCCCAGGCTCCTCTCCCTGGTGCCGTGGCCGCGTGGGGTGCCGGAGGCTGGAGGGGGATGGCTGGAGCTCTCTGCTGGAGCCCATCTCGCGGCGCTGGCTCTGCCCGATGGCCAGGCGAGTTGTGGGGCTCCCCCCAGGCCGTGCGCTGCTGGAAGGCACCGGCCCTCCCTGTCAGCCCTTGTTTTCCTGCGTACAGGGGCTCTCGGGGCCCCCCAGATCCTGACCCCCTCGAGAAGGGGCTGCGGCAGGAGCCCCAGGAGCAGCTGAAAGCAGCCATGGGTGTTGGGGACGAACCTGCCCAGGGTGGAGGGTTCGTGGAGCCCTGTGGAGCCCGTTTGCCCACGTGGAGCAAACGTGGCCGTGTCCCCTGCTGTGTGGGAGGGCCCCTTCCCAGTGCGCTTCAGCTGGTGCCGACTGGTACCATTTGAGCATAAAATTTTTTTATGGTCTGCAAACTGTTTATGCATACTTAGAACATTCTGGGTCAATCGTCCATCTCCATCCAACGGGCTGGTCTTAGCTGGGATACAAGTCCTTGCTATGGCCAAACGTCTCCCAGAGAGAATTCCTGCTGGCGTTAGTCCTATGGGTTGTTGCCAGGCATTTCGCACATCCCATGGAGCTAAGTGCAATGCATCCGGCCACTTCAAACCAGTGTTTGTGGATATTTTTCCTGCCTTCTATTTTCAGGTTCTGTTCATTCTTTCTACCTGTCCCCCTGTCCGATTCAATTGATCTGGGAATTCCATATCTGGGTATAATTTCCTTTAATAATGCTTTTACTGCTCCCCCTGTGTCCGCTTTTCTCGTGGAGAAAGCTTCTACCCAACCTGACAGTTGGTCTGCTAGAACTACTAAATGTTTGTGTCCCCTGGTGCGTAGCAGATCTGTGTGATCTCTTTGCCATCCCTGAGAAGGGAAGCAGGCCCATGGCCGTCCCCCTAACTCTGAGCTTGGCTTAATACTTGAAAAATTTTGGCAGGTTGCGCAGCTACTCGTCATCCTTTTTGTGGCGGCAAATTGCGTGTTTCCTCTCCGTTGGATTCCCTTTCCCTGACGATGTGAGATATCCTCGTCTTTTCCACAGCATTCCTATCGCATGGCACACCCCGAAGGCATACCGAGAGCCCATGCAGATATGGACTCGTTTTCTCTTGCCTGCATGAGCTGTGCGCATCAAAGCTGCCACTTCCACTCCCTGTGCGCTCAGCCTTGTCGGGAGTGGGTCAGCTTCTATCGCTTGTCCTTGCCTGACCACAGCGTACCCAGTCCGTCGTTGTCCGTGCAAATAGGAGGATGAGCCAGCTCCAAACAAAGCCAAATCTCGATTCTGCAAAGGAACCTCAGTTAAATCTGTTCAGGGTTTGCTAGAAGCGAGCATTCCCCGTTCACACTGATGATGTTCTTCCCCTGCGTCAGGCGATGGTCACAACGTCGCAGGATTCAGGCTAATGCATCTCCTCAGGATAACGTTATCTGCCACTAGGAGAATGAGCTCATACCTACGTGTCCGTTGTGGTGACAATGCTTAGGTCACACATTGCTTCAGGAGTATTTCTGCTTCGTGTGGGACACAAACCCTCACTGAATGGCCTAAGATAAGCGGGTGACTTTTCTCCGATACAGCCGCTGTTGCCGCTGCTGATTTAATACAAGCTGGTGCTCCTGCCGCCACTGGATCAAGCCGAGTTGAATAATAGGCGACTGGCCTGTGAGGCAGACCCAATTTCTGCGTTATTCCTCCACTGGCTATCCCTTTTCGCTCACCTACACACAAATTAAAGGGTTTTGTACAGTCTGAGAGTCCAAGAGCGGGAGCTGATGCCAAATCTCCTTGCACTGTCTTAAAAGCTTGCTCCTTTTCCGGACCCCATGCAATAGGTTCTGCCTACTCCTTACTTGTTACTTTTGGCAGTGATCTTGTTAATTCTCCCAACCCAGGAATCCATGGTCAACAAAATCCCACAGCTCCAAGGAACCCTCGCAGCCGTTTCTTTGTGACCGGACGCGGAAGCTTTATTACAGCTTCTCTTCTTTCCCGAGTCTATTACTCACTGCTCTTCCCTTAGGATAAACCCTAAATGTTTAACTTTCTTCTGACACAGCTGAGGCTTGGCTGGAGCTGCACGATGACCTTTCTCTGCTAAGGCAGTACATAGATGCAGAGTGTCTTTTATACGGGCATCCTCATCTTTACTCGCTCTTAGCAAATCATCTACGTGTTGTCCAAGAGCCAATTCGCCCGCTAATTTTCTCTCTCTCAAGTAATTTCTCAGTATTCGTGAAAAAGTTGTAGGAGACCCTCCACAGCCTTGTGGGAGAGGAGTCCAGGCTAACTGTTGTCCTTTCCATGTAAAGGCCAACAAAAGTTGGCTGTCCTCACCTAAAGGGATGCTGAAGGAGGCAGGGTTAGATGGATCACAGTAAAATACCTTGCCCAATGCGGTATTTGTAAAAGTACGGTAGAGGGATGGGGCACTACTGGATGAGGAGTCACCAAGTACTGATTAACCACCCGCACATCTTGTACAAAACGATAGTCCAGGTCCCCATCTTCACCTAATCTCTTTTTTTCTTTTTTTTTCCGAGGAGTATAGGAGTATTATCCGGTGACACACACACTTTCAGAATCTCTTGGGCTAAATACCGGTCTGTCTGCTTTTGGATGCTCTTCTCAGCTTCTTGAGGAATCGGATACTGTTTCACAGCCAGAGGGGCGTCTCCTCCCTTTGTTTTTTTTGTTTACGGGTTAAGCTGAAACTAGGAATCCTACATCCGTGCTAGTTTTACTCCACAGCTTTGTCGGTACCGAGATCAATACCTCCGGGTGAAGGAAGTGTGAAGGAAGGGTGAAGGAGCTCCCTTAATGGTATTCAAGGGTCACTTCCATTCGCATTACACTCTGCGCATATATTCGAGAACAGCTGGGCACACCTCTCGGCATCTTCCCTTAGGCGGGGCGTCTTACTTGCCCACACCACTCCGGCACCAGGTGTCCAAGGCTGGTGCCTATGAAAGGTTAACACTGGCCCAGTCTCTGCCGGGCCCCAGGTTGCACAGCAGCAGGATTAGGAACAGGAGTCACAGTGAAAGGAAAGAGTCCGGCAGCCCTGGCAGGTAAACAGGAGGAGAATCAGAAGACAGAGACGACAGATAAGGTGGGCTTGAACTACTCACAGGACTTTCTTGTGTGGTAGCTTCTGCTGCTGCTACAATTACCCCCTTTTTCTTTTTGGACTTTTGTCCTGGAAGCTTTCTCTCCCCAGGCCATGCATGCCATCCGTACCCGTAATCCAGCTGGTGTGGGTACCTCTCCTCCAGTCCATGTCTCCAACACATGAGTTTGTTCCCCAGGCGCCCTTTTTAGATAATTCCGCTGTACCAGAAATGTTCTCCCAATTCTGTCAAACCTCGGCTAAGGGCCTCCCCTTTTCTACGCTGGGGACATTGCCCATTTCTTGTCCTTAATTATGTGCGATTTACGCCGATCCGGCCACGCACCACCTTTGTGTGATCTACGCTGATCAGGCCACGCAGCCCCTAATTCACCAGTCTCGAGTCTGCCAAGGGAATTTTTTAACGCTCACCTTTCGGAGCCTCCCTCTCCAAAGGTCCCAGGTAAATTCACCCGCTGCCGGCAGTTGGATGTTTGGAGGAGGTGTCACCCAAACCGGCAAGAAACCTCTTAACACCAATGTAGCCTTAAGAAGCAGGCATGCTCTTTATTGCAGCGCTGGATGCACGGGGGATAGCTCCACCTAACGTGCATGCCGTATGGGGCTTCAGTCAAAGCTTATATCCTGCACGGTCTCCGACACGACGTACGTCAGGCGAATTTATTGAGTGGTCCAGCGGTGAAGAGCAGCTCAAGCTGGGTGCCTCCAGGGAGGGACCCCGAGCAAAGAAAGCCCTGCACAATTATACCCTTGCAGTCTAAGTTCCCCTCCCCTCATGCGACGGTTGGGTCCAACAGCAATATTTGGCTCTGGGCTCTTCTTCTTCCTCATTGGATCCTTTCCCTGTCTCCAGGCAGGACGTTCCTTTTCTTATCTTGAACAGCTGCGGCTTCTGCCGATGCTTTCGGCCCCCTTACCTTCCTGGTTTGCCCCCGTTTCAGGGCCTCCCTTCACGTAGCTACGTAAGAGCGCAGCATAGGGTCAGCGTGGCTAGCTGAAAGTTCACAGCTTGCAGTCGAAGGCTTCAGCAGGTCTTTGGATCCTTATCTGAGCTGAAAAGTGACTTTTACAACAAGCGAGGTCCCTATTTATAGAGTTCAGTCTCTGGACCTCTGGAACCTTCTCTCGGCCCCGTTCCAGGAGTGCTAGAGATACCAGTCGAACCAAGAGGGGCGACCAGTCGAACCAAGAGAAGTGGCACCAGGTCCCTCCCCAGGCCGTATGTGGGGGGAAGAAGGCACTTCATAGACCGCGGGATGGGCCGAGGCAAGGCCGTCCTGCCTTCGCGGGACTCCCTCCCTCCCCCTCACTCCAGGTACTGTCCCATCCTGCGTCCTAGCGACCCTCGCTCTGCGTTGTGGTTTTAGCAGCCATTGAGCACCAAGGCTGTTGGAGACATCTCCTTGCTTTGCACTAGCAGTTCTCTACCAGCGGTTCGGCGGTGACCCCTGCAGGGACGGGAGGAAGAGACAGTGTCACCCAGGGCCACCTCCCTGTCCCCAACTCTCTGCTCTGGGGGTCTCGGTGACCCCCTCCCACAGCCTGATGTGGCTCTGGCTGAGCAAGGAGAGCTGGGGCCACCCAGTCCATCCCCCCTGCTCCCACACCGTACCTGCGGCTGAGCCACCAGACCCCCCGTCCGTGCCTGCGAGAGAGAAATAGCCGTGAGCTGCCAGCCCCGCGCTCGCTACGGGCACAGTGCACGTGCCAGGAGCCGGCCTGGGAGCCACGGCCACGCTGCAGCCACTGGGAGAGGAGGATGGTGCCGCAAGCACCGGAGGGGAGACTCGACCTCTTCCATACGTCCCCGCTACGGGGCTTTAAAGAGGGGCAGCACAGGGAGGACGAGGGTTCGGGAAATGCTGGCAGTGGCCAAAAACCGGAGCCACGAGACCGCCCCGGCACTGGGCAGTGGATGGAGCCGGACCTGCCCCTGGTACTCACCTGACACCTCGCCGTAGCCCTTCTTCCCTTTCCCTGATTTGTACTTCCAGAAGGCGAATGCGGCCATGACGGCGATGACAGCCAGGACGGCAACAGCCACGGCCACCACGATGGTGAGCAGGTTGGACTCCGGCTCTGGGGGAGAGCAGGGCCATGAGGAGGGGAAGGGGAACCACCCCAGCCCACCGCTCCTCATCCCCAAGGCCACCGGGCTCACCCCACGCAAAGACACCGGGCTCGGGCAGGCTGGCGTGCTCCACGCGGCACCGGTACTTGTCCTTCTCCTCCGGCCGCGCCTCGATGGAGGCCCAGGTGTAGTAGGTGCCGTCGCTGTTGGGCGCGATGCTGCCCCACTCCGTCTCCTGGTCCCTCACCTCGCCCGCCTTCAGCCAGCTGACAGTGATGGGCCGCGGGTAGAAGCCGTAAGCGCGGCAGTACAAGGTCAGGATCCCGTGGGCCTCCTTCCCCGACACTCACACCATGGGGGCTGGATGCACGGGGGGATAGCTCCACCTAACGTGCATGCCGTATGGGGCATCAGTCAAAGCTTACAACCCCCTTGTTACATACATATGCATTGGATTTCCCGGAATTACGATACATATATTATTAGATATGTATTATATATTGTATATGTATGTATTATATATGTATTATTACATGTATAATATATATTATTATATATTATTATATATGTATGTATTATTATATGTATATTAATTTATATACTATTGGATATTACAATATTATATATTACTATACATATATTATATATATGGAACTAATTATGCAACCCCCTCAAGTGTGTGTGTACAAATGCACACAGTTGGGGAAACGAACAGGAGGAACTGGAGCTCCGTGCCAAGTCAGAAGGTTATGATATCATAGGAGTAACGGGGACATGGTGGGACAGCTCACAGGACGGGGGAATCGCGATGGACGGTTATAGGCTGTTTCGCAAAGACAGGCAGGGAGAAAGAGGTGGAGGAGTCGCGCTCTACCTTAAGGAAAACCTCGAATGTATCGAAGTCAGCTACGGTGATGGTGAGCGCTCTATTGAATGCCCCCGGGTCGAAATCAGAGGGGTCGTCTCCAAGCAGGACCTTACAGTGGGCATCTGCTACCGACCCCCAAAGCACGACGATAAAGCCGATGAAGCAGTATTTGGGACGCTAAGGCAAGCTTCTGGTCAACAGAACCTGGTGCTCATGGGTGACTTCAACTACCCAGACATTTGCTGGAAGAGCAATACAGCAGCTCGCGTGTCATCCACCACGTTCCTGGAACGCGTAGAGGACTTTTCCTCTTACAAGTGTTAGATGTGCCAACCAGGAAGGAGGCACTGCTGGGCCTGCTATTCACAAACCAAGAAAACCTGCTTTGTAATACCTCGGTCAGTAACAACCTTGGCTGCAGTGATCACGATGTTGTGGAGTTGGGGATGCGGCTGAGCACGCTGAAGGTTAGCACCAAGGCAAGGGTTCTAGATTTTAGAAGGGCAAACTTCATCTCGCTCAGAGCTCAGCTGGGAGGGATTCCGTGGGAAGCTTCCCTGGAGGATAAAGGAGCCAGTGAGTGCTGGGGGTTCTTCAAGAATGCTCTCTTGGAAGCACAAAACCACTTTCTCCCCTCCAAAAGACAAGGAAGTAAGCGGAGCAAGAGGCCCCCTTGGCTCAACCACGAGCTCCTGGGCCTGCTTAAAACCAAGAGAGATGCGTACCGGAGATGGAGAAGGGGAAGATTGTCCACTGAGAACTGCAAGGGCATTGCCAGAGTGTGCAGAGATGCAGTTAGAAAGGCAAAAGCTCAGCTTGAATTGGAACTGGCCAGAGACGTCAAAAATAACAAGAAAGGGTTCTTCCGGTCTGTGAGTCGCAAGCAGAAACAGAAGGAAAACATAGGCCCGCTGTTCAACAGCAGGGGTGAATCAGTCACCAGCACTGCTGAAAAGGCAGAGGTTCTCGACACCTTCTTCACCCCTGTCTTTACCAACACGGTTGGATCCCAGGCACTGGGAACACAAATCCAGGAGGATCCCAACACAGACCCACCATCAGTGACGAAGGAGTTAGTATGTGAATTATTACAGGAGCTTGGCCCCTACAAATCGATGGGCCCTGACGCCATCCCCCCGAGGGTGTTGAGGGAGCTGGCCGATGTCATTGCGGGGCCACTCTCTATAATCTTCGAGAAGTCGTGGAGGTGGGGGGATGTCCCAGAGGGCTGGAGGAAGGCAAATGTTACCCCTATCTACAAGAAGGGCTCAAGGGAGGATCCGGGTAATTACAGGCCCATCAGTCTTACTTCAGTCCCCGGGAAAGTCATGGAACGGATCCTCCTGGGGGCCATCACGAGTCAAATGAAGCACGTGACTGGGAAAAGCCAACAGGGCTTCACAAAAGGCAGATCGTGCCTGACAAATCTGGTGGCCTTCTATGATAAAGTGACCTGCTCGGTTGACATGGGGCGAGCGGTCGACGTTGTCTACTTGGACTTCTCCAAGGCCTTCGATACGGTTCCCCACGGCCTCCTCCTGGAGAACCTGATGCGTTACGGCCTGGACAAGTGGTCTGTGCGGTGGGTGAGGAATTGGCTGACGGGCCGCACCCAAAGGGTGGTGGTAAATGGCTCTTATTCAAACTGGCAACCCGTCACAAGCGGGGTCCCCCAGGGATCGATATTGGGCCCAACGCTCTTCACTATCTTCATAAGTGATCTGGACAACGGGATCAAGTGTAGCCTGATGAAGTTTGCTGATGACACCAAACTGAGTGGGGAAGTAGAGACTCTGGAAGGGAGAGCCACCCTGCAGGAAGATCTGGATAGGCTGGAAGAGTGGGCTAACAAGAACCTTAGGGAGTTTAACAAAGACAAGTGTAAGGTCTTGCACCTGGGAAAACATAACCCAGGAGTGCAGCTCAGCCTGGGATCCACCTGGCTGGAGAGCAGCCCCGTGGAAAGGGACCTGGGGGTCCTGGTGGACAGGAAGCTCAACATGAGTGAGCAGTGTGCTGCTGTGGCCAAGAAGGCCAATAGGATGCTGGGTTGCATCAAGAAGGGCATCACCAGCAGAGATGAAGAAGTCATCATCCCTCTCTACTCGGCGCTTGTCAGCCCACACCTGGAATGCTGTGTGCAGTTCTGGTCCCCGCTGTACAAAAAAGCTGTGGGCAGGCTGGAGGGGGTCCAGAGAAGGGCCACCAAGATGGTCAAGGGTCTGGGCAGCTGCCGTATGGGGACAGGCTGAGAGAGCTGGGTTTGTTCAGCCTGGAGAAAAGGAGGCTTAGAGGGGATCTCATCCCCATGCACCAGTACTTACAGGGGAGCTACAAAGAAGATGGAGACTCCCTTTTTACAGGGAGTCCCATGGTGAGGCCAAGGGGTAACGGGTGCAAGTTCCTGCCAGGGAGATTCCCATTGGACATGAGAGGTAAATTTTTCCCAATGAGAACAGTCAATATTGGAATAATCTCCCCAGGGAAGGGGTTGACTCCGCTACGCTGAACACGTTTAAGACTCAGCTGGACGTGGTGCTGGGCCATCTCGTCTAGATTGTGCTGGAAAGGTTGGACCAGATGATCCTTGCGGTCCCTTCCAACCCGGTAGTCTATGATTCTATGATTGCAGTTTTAACAGCACTTTATTTCACCCCAGAAATTTAGAAAGCAAAATCCACGACTGCCCTTCTCTCCAGCTCGCGTCCCTGCCGCCTTTCCCAGCTCCAGCCTCGCCCTTCCTCCTCTCTCCTTTACTTGGCCCCAGTTCCTTCGTCTCCTCGCTCAGAGGAAGGCAATTTCTCCCACTACCGCGCCTGCCTCTTCCCTTCGCTCCCCCTGTTCGCCCAGTTCATATTTCTGTCTGCACCACGCAGCCAGCTCCACCGTGTGGCCGTATTAACAATACGTGTATTTGTATGTAATTAATTCCACGAATTATCATTGCTGTGTTATATTCCTGCATTGAGAATGCTGCCTTGAGAATACCAGAAGGAGGGCGACCAAAAGCAAGCTAGAAACATCCCCCGTATTAAAGTGCACGCGATTGCTCGGCACCAAGCACCGCGGCAGCCGAGGCTGCTGTTATTCCTAATTAATCCTCCTTACCCGAGCTTTCGCCCCGATACCCTAATGAGAGGCACGTCCCAGCGAAGCGCAGAGGTAAAATCCCCAAAGTTTTGCAGGCCGAGAGGAGCCCGGGAGAGGATGCTCAGCGGGGAAAGCTGCATGGGTGCTCTTTGCTGCCGGCTGCTTGTGGGAGATCTTGAAATGAGAGGTGTGGAACCGAGACAGGGATGAGAAGTAAATCCAGAGATAAAAGGTAGTGGAGGTGGGCTGAGCAGAGGGGTTGGGGGGACCCTGCCCCCCCCGTTCCCATGCCTGGACCCCCACTGGTGGTGGGGCAGAGGGGGCTGAGTGGTGGGAAGGGGGATGCTCCCAGCTGCGAGTGCCTTGCGGCCGGGCTGGGCAGGGTGGGTGCGGGGCTTCTTCCAGCTGTCTGGAAAGGGCTCGCATTCTGCTCGGTCCCCAGCCAGTGGTCTGTAGCAGACTGTCGTGGTTTAACCCCAGTCGGCAACTAAGCCCCACCCAGCTGCTCGCTCACTCCCCCCCGGTGGGAGGGGGGAGAGAATCGGAAGAGTAAAAGTGAGAAAACTCACGGGCTGAGATAAAGACAGGTTAATGGGTAAAGCAAAAGCCGCGCGCACAAGCAAAGCAAAGCAAGGAATTCATTCCCTCCTTCCCATGGGCAGGCAGGTGTTCAGCCATCCCCAGGAAAGCAGGGCTCCATCACGCGTAACGGTTACTTGGGAAGCCAAACGCCATCATGCCAAATGTCCCCCCCTTCCTTCTTCTTCCCCCAGCTTCTATACTGAGCATGACGTCATACGGTATGGAATAGCCCATTGGCCAGTCTGGGTCAGCTGTCCTGGCTCTGCTCCCTCCCAGCTTCTCGTGCCCCTGGCAGAGCATGGGAAGCTGAAAGGTCCTTGACCAGTGTAAACTCCACTCAGCAAGAACCAAAACATCACTGTGTTATCAACATTATTCTCATCCTCAATCCAAAACACAGCACTCTACCAGCTACTAAGAAGAAAATTAACTCTATCCCAGCTGAAACCAGGACAGACATCATCCTCAGCTCGAGCAGGGGCATCATCTTCAGCTCGAGCAGGGGCATCTTCTTCAGCTCGAGCAGGGGCATCATCATCAGCTCGAGCAGGGCCATCTTCTTCAGCTCGAGCAGGGACATCATCCGCAGCTCGAGCAGGTTGCTCAGAGCCCCGTCCAACCCGACCTCAAATGTTTCCAGGGATGGGGCATCTGCCAGCTCTCTGGGCAACCTGTGCCGGTGTCTCCCCACCCTCGTGCTGAAAAATTGCTTCCTTAGCTCGAGTCCAAATCTCCCCTCTTTTTGACACAGCTTTGAGCCGTTCCCAGGCGTCCTGTCCCTGGATCCCAGGGAGAAGAGCTCAGCACCTCCCTCTCCACGTCCCCTCCTCGGGAAGCTGCAGAGAGCCATGCCATCGCCCCTCAGCCTCCTTCTCTCCAAGCTAGACAAGCCCAAAGTCCTCCCCGCTCCCCAGAGGCCTTCCAGCCTTGCACCAGCTTGGGTGCCCTCCTCTGCACGTCTTCAAGGACCTTGATGTTCTTCTCAAATGCTGGGGCCCACATCTGCACACAGTACTCCAGGTGAGGCCGCACCAGCGCTGAATACAGCGCCATGATCCCCTCTCTTGACCAGCTGCTGATGCTGTGTTTGATGCACCAGGAGCAGGGATGGGGACACCAGGAGCAGGGATGGGGACACCGCAGGATGCGGTTTGCCCTCTCGGCTGCTGACGCACCGCTGACTGCTGTTGTTGCTGCTGCCGACCAGCACCCCCGTAAACTCAACCATTTCGTGATCACTGTGGCCAAGACAGCCACCGACCGTCACGTCTGCCACGAGTCCTTCTCCGTTCACAAAGAACAAGTCTCGGGGGGCGTCTCTCCTAGTTGGGTCACTGAGTGCTGGTGACACAAAGTCCTCTTCCGCGAGCTTCAGGAATTCCCAGACCTGCCCGTCACAGCAGCGGGGCATTCCCAGGTGATGTCTGGGAGGCTGAAGTCTCCCGTAAGGACGAGGGCGACCGATGCAGAGATTCCTCCTAATCGCCTACGGAATAACTCATCGGCGGACACCCACTGCACCTTCTGCTTTGTCTCCCATCCCCCTGATCCTCCCCCAGAGGCTCTGGACCACGTCATCCCGAACCGTGACGGCCGTGCGGCCAAAGCTCTCCCTTCCGTACGGTGCAACTCCTCCACCTCGCCTGCCCCGCCTGCCCCTCCTGAGGGGCTGATGGCCCTCCATCCCAGCACTGCAGGTGTGTCTCCTGCTCTGGGACCACGCAAAGGGGCAGGGAGAAGGTCTTCTGCTCTGAGGCCACGCAGCTGGGCGCCGAGAAGAAGGTTTCCTCTTCTGAGGCCACGGAGACGGGCGCTGAGGAGAAGGTCTCCTGCTGCGAGGTCCCGCAGACAGGCGCTGAGGGGCTGTGTCTGGCAGGGGGGACAGCAGCACGGGGGGCACCAGGAGCAGGAGCGTCCGGCAGGAGGGAGAGCAGGAGGGGGATGTGCAGCCCCAGGGACACCGGGAAGGAGGAGCAGCAGGAGCAGGATGGCCGGTGGGAGGGAGAGTGGGGTGAGGGACGGCAGGAGCGAGGGACACTGGTGGAGCACTGGGTGCGGGGGTGCGTGGGGACGCGGGGGGGGTCCCGGGCCGAGGGTCCCGGGGGTGCGGGGTCGCGGGGGGTCCCGGGGTGCCCTGTCCCGGCCCAACTCCCCCCGCGCTGCCTCCGGTGCTTTCGCTTTCGCTTTCGCCAACCTGCGGAGCCGGGATCTGCCCGGCGCCCGGTGACGTCCGACGCGGCTCGGGCTGCCATTGTCGGGCGGGCGGTGGCGGCGCCAATGGCGGGGAGGGGCGGGGCCGTGCGGGTTGGAGGACGACGCGGAGCAGCGCGATGGGTCCGGGTCGGGCGCTGGGCCTGGGGCTGCTGCTGGGGGTCCTCGGCGGGGCGGCGGCGAGCGGTGAGGGCGGGCGGGGACCCGGGAGCCCCCTCCGGGCACCGGGCCCCCCTTGACACGTCCCCCCCAGTCCCTGCTCACCGGGACCCCCCTGGACTCCCCTTCCCTGGGCACCGGGAGCCCCCCCGGGCACCGGGACCCCCCTGCACCCCCTTTCCCGGGACACCGGAGACCCCCTCCCTCGATCCCCCTCCTTCCCTGCTCACCGGGACCCCCCTGGACTCCCCTTCCCCGGCCACAGGGACCCCTCGGTCCCCCTCCCCGGACGCCGGGTACCCCCTCGGAACCCCCCCCCCCCTTCCCTCCCCCCCCCCCGCTTTCCCGGCCACCCCCGACCCCACCCAGCCTCGCTCTCCATCCTTGCCCCCGGGCACCCTCAACGCTGTCCCCCCCAAGCCCCGCTGCCCCCCACCTCTGACCGCCCCCCGTGTCTCCGCAGGGCTCCACTCCCTGCGCTACTTGGATGTTGCGGTGTCGGAGCCCAGCCCGGGGCTTCCCCAGTTCGTGTCCGTGGGGTACGTGGATGGGAACCCCTTTGTGCGCTACGACAGCGAGACGGGGAAGATGGAGCCCCAGGTGGACTGGGTGAGGGGGGCTGTGGACCCCCAGCACTGGAACAGGAACACCCGGAAGGCACAGAACGCTCAGCAGGTTTACCGCGTGGACCTGGACACATTGCGGGCCCGCTACAACCAGAGCGGGGGTGAGTGGGGGCTGGGGCTCCGTGGGGCTGGGGCAGGGCTGCATGGGCCAGGGGAGTTCCCACGCCCAAGATCCTGCCCTGCCCCACGCTGCTGCCCCGGCTTGTGCCGGCCCTTCCCTGCCTGGGCTCATTGTCAGGGGGCTCCCAGCCACCCTGTCCCCCAGCGCGAGGGGCTCCCGCCTGCCCTGTCACAGCCCCACAGCGCTTGGGATCCCCTGTCCCAGAGCCAGGGGGGCTTCTGGCCACCCCAGCCCAGCGCATCCCCACCCGCCCAGTGCCCAGGGCCCCATCGCGGGACTGGGAGGCTCCTGGCCTCCCCCTCCCAGCCCCTCGCTGTCCCTGCAGCTCCTGGCTGCCCTGTCCCAGCCCCTCACCACCCCCACGGCAGTCGAGACCCCCAGAAGCAGAGGGGCTCCCACCCGCAGTGTCCCAGCCCCTTGCCCTCCCCATGGTGCTCAGGCCCCCATCCCAGAGCCAGCGGGGCTTCCCCACCCCATCCCATCTCCCTGTGTCCCCCCCAGCATTTGGGAGCCATGGCAGCCCCTCGCTGTCCCAGGGTGCCGTGGGGCTGGGTGCAGGGGCTCTGCATGAGGGCGTTACGTGACAGCCCGAGTGCTGGATGGGGCGCAGCTCTCGTGCCGGTGCCCGATCCCCCCGGGCCTCAGGCAGGGCTGGGGTGGGGGGCGCTGCCGGGGGGTCCGTGCCCCACTGAAGGCCCAGGGCTGCAGCCGCCCCTCAGCCCCGTCTCCTTGGTCGCATTTCAGGGTTTCACACGCTGCAGCGCATGTTTGGCTGTGACCTCCTGGAGGATGGTAGCACCAGGGGGTATCGGCAGGTCGCTTATGACGGGAGGGACTTCATGGCCTTCGACATGGACACGATGACATTCATCGCGGCCGAC
The DNA here is from genome assembly GCA_020745775.1 of Theristicus caerulescens. Classification (NCBI taxonomy): domain Eukaryota; kingdom Metazoa; phylum Chordata; class Aves; order Pelecaniformes; family Threskiornithidae; genus Theristicus; species Theristicus caerulescens. Next base: position 4,079,832 of record CM036580.1, read on the forward strand.
GCGGCGGCACAAATCACCAAGCGGAAGTGGGAGGAGGAGACGACTTTTGCTGAGCAGATGAAGCATTACCTGGAGAACACCTGCATCGAGTGGCTGAGGAAATACGTGAGCTACGGGCGGGCCGTGCTGGAGAGGAAAGGTGAGGGCGAGATGGGGAGCCCGGGGACCGGGTGGTGTGGGTGCGTGTGCCGGCCCTCACGGCCTGCCCCTCCCCAGAGCCCCCCACGGTGCGAGTGTCGGGGAAGGAGGCCCACGGGATCCTGACCTTGTACTGCCGCGCTTATGGCTTCTACCCGCGGCCCATCACCGTCAGCTGGCTGAAGGCGGGCGAGGTGAGGGACCAGGAGACGGAGTGGGGCAGCATCGCGCCCAACAGCGACGGCACCTACTACACCTGGGCCTCCATTGAGGCGCGGCCGGAGGAGAAGAACAAGTACCGGTGCCGCGTGGAGCACGCCAGCCTGCCTGAGCCCGGTGTCTTTGCGTGGGGTGAGCCCGGTGGCCTTGGGCACATGGAGCGGTGGGCTGGGGTGGTTCCCCTTCCCCTCCTCACGGCCCTGCTCTCCCCCAGAGCCGGAGTCCAACCTGCTCACCATCGTGGTGGCCGTGGCTGTTGCCGTCCTGGCTGTCATCGCCGTCATGGCTGGATTCGCCTTCTGGAAGTACAAATCAGGGAAAGGGAAGAAGGGCTACGGCGTGGCATCAAGTGAGTACCGGGGGCAGGTCCGGCTCCATCCACTGCCCAGTGCTGGGGGGGTCTCGTGGCTCCGGTTTCTGGCCACTGCCAGCATTTCCTGACCCCTCGTCCTCCCTGTGCTGCCCCTCTTTAAAGCCCCGTAGCGGGGACGTATGGAAGAGGTCGAGTCTCCCCTCCGGTGCTTGCGGCACCATCCTCCTCTCCCAGTGGCTGCAGCGCAGCCGTGGCTCCCAGGCTGGCTCCTGGCACGTGCACTGTGCCCGTAGTGAGCGCGGGGCTGGCAGCTCACGGCTATTTCTCTCTCGCAGGCACGGACGGGGGGTCTGGTGGCTCAGCTGCAGGTACGGTGTGGGAGCAGGGGGGATGGACTGGGTGGCCCCAGCTCTCCTTGCTCAGCCAGAGCCACATCAGGCTGTGGGAGGGGGTCACCGAGACCCCCAGAGCAGAGAGTTGGGGACAGGGAGGTGGCCCTGGGTGACACTGTCTCTTCCTCCCGTCCCTGCAGGGGTCACCGCCGAACCGCTGGTAGAGAACTGCTAGTGCAAAGCAAGGAGATGTCTCCAACAGCCTTGGTGCTCAATGGCTGCTAAAACCACAACGCAGAGCGAGGGTCGCTAGGACGCAGGATGGGACAGTACCTGGAGTGAGGGGGAGGGAGGGAGTCCCGCGAAGGCAGGACGGCCTTGCCTCGGCCCATCCCGCGGTCTCTGAAGTGCCTTCTTCCCCCCACATACGGCCTGGGGAGGGACCTGGTGCCACTTCTCTTGGTTCGACTGGTCGCCCCTCTTGGTTCGACTGGTATCTCTAGCACTCCTGGAACGGGGCCGAGAGAAGGTTCCAGAGGTCCAGAGACTGAACTCTATAAATAGGGACCTCGCTTGTTGTAGAAGTCACTTTTCAGCTCAGATAAGGATCCAAAGACCTGCTGAAGCCTTCGACTGCAAGCTGTGAACTTTCAGCTAGCCACGCTGACCCTATGCTGCGCTCTTACGTAGGTACGTGAAGGAAGGCCCTGAAACGGGGGCAAACCAGGAAGGTAAGGGGGCCGAAAGCATCGGCAGAAGCCGCAGCTGTTCAAGATAAGAAAAGGAACGTCCTGCCTGGAGACAGGGAGAGGATCCAATGAGGAAGAAGAAGAGCCCAGAGCCAAATATTGCTGTTGGACCCAACCGTCGCATGAGGGGAGGGGAACTTAGACTGCAAGGGTATAATTGTGCAGGGCTTTCTTTGCTTGGGGTCCCTCCCTGGAGGCACCCAGCTCGAGCTGCTCTTCTCTGCTGGACCACTCAATAAATTCGCCTGGCGTACGTCGTGTCGGAGACTGTGCAGGATATAAGCTTTGACTGATGCCCCATACGGCATGCACGTTAGGTGGAGCTATCCCCCGTGCATCCAGCGCTGCAATAAAGAGCATGCCTGCTTCTTAAGGCTGCATTGGTGTTGAAGAGGTTTCTTGCCGGTTTGGGTGACACCTCCTCCAAACATCCAACTGCCGGCAGCGGGTGAATTTACCTGGGACCTTTGGAGAGGGAGGCTCCGAAAGGTGAGTGTTAAAAAATTCCCTGAGCAGACTCGAGACTGGTGAATTAGGGGGTGCGTGGCCTGATCAGCGTAGCTCACACAAAGGTGGTGCGTGGCCGGATCGGCGTAAATCGGACATAATTAAGGACAAGAAATGGGCAATGTCCCCAGCGTAGAAAAGGGGAGGCCTTAGCCAAGGTTTGACAGAATTGGGAGAACATTTCTGGTACAGCGGAATTATCTAAAAAGGGCGCCTGGGGAACAAACCAATGTGTTGGAGACATGGACTGGAGGAGAGGTACCCACACCAGCTGGATTACGGGTACGGATGGCATGCATGGCCTGGGGAGAGAAAGCTTCCAGGACAAAAGTCGAAAAAGAAAAAAGGGGGTAATTGCAGCAGCAGCAGAAGCTACCACACAAGAAAGTCCTGTGAGTAGTTCAAGCCCACCTTATCTGTCGTCTCTGTCTTCTGATTCTCCTCCTGTTTACCTGCCAGGGCTGCCGGACTCTTTCCTTTCACTGTGACTCCTGTTCCTAATCCTGCTGCTGTGCAACCTGGGGCCCGGCAGAGACTGGGCCAGTGTTAACCTTTCATAGGCACCAGCCTTGGACACCTGGTGCCGGAGTGGTGTGGGCAAGTAAGACGCCCCGCCTAAGGGAAGATGCCGAGAGGTGTGCCCAGCTGCTCTCGAATATATGCGCAGAGTGTAATGCGAATGGAAGTGACCCTTGAATACCATTAAGGGAGCTCCTTCACCCTTCCTTCACACTTCCTTCACCCGGAGGTATTGATCTCGGTACCGACAAAGCTGTGGAGTAAAACTAGCATGGATGCAGGATTCCTAGTTTCAGCTTAACCCGTAAACAAAAAAAAACCAAAGGGAGGAGACCCCCCTCTGGCTGTGAAACAGTATCCGATTCCTCAAGAAGCTGAGAAGAGCATCCAAAAGCAGACAGACCGGTATTTAGCCCAAGAGATTCTGAAAGTGTGTGTGTCACCGGATAATACTCCTATACTCCTCGGAAAAAAAAAGAAAAAAAGAGATTAGGTGAAGATGGGGACCTGGACTATCGTTTTGTACAAGATGGGCGGGTGGTTAATCAGTACTTGGTGACTCCTCATCCAGTAGTGCCCCATCCCTCTACCGTACTTTTACAAATACCGCATTGGGCAAGGTATTTTACTGTGATCCATCTAACCCTGCCTCCTTCAGCATCCCTTTAGGTGAGGACAGCCAACTTTTGTTGGCCTTTACATGGAAAGGACAACAGTTAGACTGGACTCCTCTCCCACAAGGCTGTGGAGGGTCTCCTACAACTTTTTCACGAATACTGAGAAATTACTTGAGAGAGAGAAAATTAGCGGGCGAATTGGCTCTTGGACAACACGTAGATGATTTGCTAATAGCGAGTAAAGATGAGGATGCCTGTATAAAAGACACTCTGCATCTATGTACTGCCTTAGCAGAGAAAGGTCATCGTGCAGCTCCAGCCAAGCCTCAGCTGTGTCAGAAGAAAGTTAAACATTTAGGGTTTATCCTAAGGGAAGAGCAGTGAGTAATAGACTCGGGAAAGAAGAGAAGCTGTAATAAAGCTTCCGCGTCCGGTCACAAAGAAACGGCTGCGAGGGTTCCTTGGAGCTGTGGGATTTTGTTGACCATGGATTCCTGGGTTGGGAGAATTAACAAGATCACTGCCAAAAGTAACAAGTAAGGAGTAGGTAGAACCTATTGCATGGGGTCCAGAAAAGGAGCAAGCTTTTAAGACAGTGCAAGGAGATTTGGCATCAGCTCCCGCTCTTGGACTCTCAGACTGTACAAAACCCTTTAATTTGTGTGTACGTGAGCGAAAAGGGATAGCCAGTGGAGGAATAACGCAGAAATTGGGTCTGCCTCACAGGCCAGTCGCCTATTATTCAACTCGGCTTGATCCAGTGGCGGCAGGAGCACCAGCTTGTATTAAATCAGCAGCGGCAACAGCGGCTGTATCGGAGAAAAGTCACCCGCTTATCTTAGGCCATTCAGTGAGGGTTTGTGTCCCACACGAAGCAGAAATACTCCTGAAGCAATGTGTGACCTAAGCATTGTCACCACAACGGACACGTAGGTATGAGCTCATTCTCCCAGTGGCAGATAACGTTATCCTGAGGAGATGCGATAGCCTGAATCCTGCGACGTTGTGACCATCGCCTGACGCAGGGGAAGAACATCATCAGTGTGAACGGGGAATGCTCGCTTCTAGCAAACCCTGAACAGATTTAACTGAGGTTCCTTTGCAGAATCGAGACTTGGCTCTGTTTGGAGCTGGCTCATCCTCCTATTTGCACGGACAACGACGGACTGGGTACGCTGTGGTCAGGCAAGGACAAGCGACAGAAGCTGACCCACTCCCGACAAGGCTGAGTGCACAGGGAGTGGAAGTGGCAGCTTTGATGCACACAGCTCATCCAGGCAAGAGAAAACGAGTCCATATCTGCATGGGCTCTCGGTATGCCTTCGGGGTGTGCCATGCGATAGGAATGCTGTGGAAAAGACGAGGATATCTCACATCGTCAGGGAAAGGGAATCCAACGGAGAGGAAACACGCAATTTGCCGCCACAAAAAGGATGACGAGTAGCTGCGCAACCTGCCAAAATTTTTCAAGTATTAAGCCAAGCTCAGAGTTAGGGGGACGGCCATGGGCCTGCTTCCCTTCTCAGGGATGGCAAAGAGATCACACAGATCTGCTACACACCAGGGGACACAAACATTTAGTAGTTCTAGCAGACCAACTGTCAGGTTGGGTAGAAGCTTTCTCCATGAGAAAAGCGGACACAGGGGGAGCAGTAAAAGCATTATTAAAGGAAATTATACCCAGATATGGAATTCCCAGATCAATTGAATCGGACAGGGGGGACAGGTAGAAAGAATGAACAGAACCTTAAAAGAGAAGGCAGGAAAAATATCCACAAACACTGGTTTGAAGTGGCCGGATGCATTGCACTTAGCTCCATGGGATGTGCGAAATGCCTGGCGACAACCCATAGGACTAACGCCAGCAGAAATTCTCTCTGGGAGACGTTTGGCCATAGCAAGGACTTGTATCCCAGCTAAGACCAGGCTGTTGGATGGAGATGGACGATTGACCCAGAATGTTC
>CM036580.1:4085689-4195689 GCA_020745775.1 Theristicus caerulescens
GCGTGAATCGCAGGGGTGCCATGTGTGATCCCGTGACGGTCTTCAAACCGCTCGTATGGCGAAGCTGGCTCGGCAAATGCAAACTCTTGACTTTGGTTCTTATTCGGCAGTTTTTCACAACAGGCTTTTTTCTCCGAGTTTGCTTTTTCTGTGGGGTTTTTGAGGTTTTCTTTTGTTTCCCTATTATGCACCAGATACTTGGGTTTGCGCACTGCTCCCCGCAGCCCCTTAGGAGCTGATGCAGGGGTTTTGAGCCCGTCTTGATCTGTTGCTCTCGCTTGGGCTCTGCAGCTCGAGCTTATTGCAAACCCAGCTCCTCTCGGTGCTGCAGCGGGAGGAGCTGAGCCCGTTGTCATTCAGGTAGGCGCAGAGGCCACCGCCGCGGATCCGAAACCTAGAAGGGCAGATGAGACCACCCACCTCAGATGGGATCGGCAGCGAAAAGGAGAAAAAACACACGGTGGCTTTTTTCCCCCTCTTCGGTTCTCATGGGCATCAATACGCCAATATTGACGCTGAATTATTTCTATTTTGGCAGCAGTAGGGGTTGGCCGTGAGAAACTTGATGCTTTGCAAGAAAAAAAAAACTTATTTAAAAGTAAAAATCTAACTAACAGTGTTTTCCCCCCCAAACGCACTGCTTCCACCTCTCAATTCAAGGGGAAAAATGAAGAGCAGCTCTGGATGCAACGTTGCCTTTCCCAAACGTCACCGTCCCATCGCTACCTCTGGATCCACCAGAAGAAACGCACATTTCAGGGCTGAAGAAACTCCACCCAGTGACACAGCGATGAAAAACACAGACTCACAGGTGAGATAAATGTGAGTTGTTCACCCATTTCCACGGTTGCGCCTCAGCTCCCCGTGAAAGGCCAATCCAATGCTCAGAGATGCCTTTGTATCTCATCACGAAGCTCTGAAAAAGAGAGAGAAAGGCTTTACGGCAGGTCACGGGGCTTTGGGACATCTCTGGCAGGCCACCATCTGCAGAAACCTCCCTCCAAGCAGTAATCTACGTTTTACCAGTTGCTCGGGCTCCTTTGGTGCTTGAACCTTTCAATCTGCTACCAAAAAGTGTAATCTTTAAGGCAGAGCTTTATTATTGCGTAGAAACGGGGCTTTTTTTGCTATAGTTCTTGCACCGGTTGGCTTTGGTGAGAAATTGGAGGAGACCCATGGTGACCTACCCTCAAGGAAACCATTTTCCCCATCTCCTCACCCCAGATCTCCAAGGAAGAGCCGTCAAAGAACCAAAAGGTAGCAAATATGTTGGTGGCTTTTTTTTTTCCCCATGCTAAGCACGTCCTCATGTCTCCTTACCAAGTCCTCCATGCTGTCGAGCGTGGCCAAGGAAGCACCGAGGGCCGAGCAGTTGTCCTGGCTGGACGTCCAGTTCCCCTCAGCCTCCGAAAAATAGTAGCATTTTCCTCTGTACCCGATCCAGTCGAATGGACACCGAAAACAGGGTTGGGGACGCGGCTGAAAAGCCTGCACTGTCATCGATAGAGCAACAGCGTTAAGGAGCAGCACCTTCCCCTGGACTCCCCAGGGTGGGGACGGTCATCCTCCACCCCATGGCCTCCAAAAGTCTTGCGTCTGCCTCAGAGGAAAGAAAAATTAAGACACCAAGAGAAGTCCTGGGTGGATTGGAGGGAGAAAACAAGCTCAAATCACGGCCCAGCTTGTGGCGTTGGACAAGAACTGCGGGTGCTGTACCTTCAAAGGAAAAAACGGTGGTGGCCTTCAAAGCCACGAGTTTTAAGAGGATTTCCAGAGTAGCCCTATCCCTAAACGAGCCCTTAGGTATTGCTATCTGTCATTAATGCAAAAGCAGCGATGGACAAAGGACAGAAAAAAAGTTCTCTTGTTCCTGCAGGCTTCTTGGCTTGGTGGGACTCATGCCAACATCTCCTCCTGCTTGGACAAGGCCCCTTCTTTGAAAAACCGCCTTCGGGAAAGCACAGATGACTGTATCTGTGAAATGACTCTGTTGGTTTTTAACGGTTTCTAGATGATCTCAGCTCCTGCACAGAGGAGACGGGTTTGGTTTTCTGCAGAAAGGCTTCTCTGCTCATTGAAAGGTCCCTCTCCGGGAGAGGACAGCCTCCTGGGTTGGGCTGCGTCTTCCCTGGGAGCATGGAGGTGGATCTGGCACACGTGCAACAACCCAAATGTCGCAGAGACGTTCCCCGTGAGATGAAAACCTCGATACTCACCTGCAAAAGTGATGGCCGTGACGAGCAGAGCTATGAAGAGCACTGCCATCGTCACCTGACAGGCAACACGTGCCTCCGGCGTCATCTCAAGGCTGTAACCTGCAGGAGAAGAGACCTTCAACGCCTTTGCGGGGGTACCGAGGGGAGCAACACGCTCCAGGTCCAGGCTGTTGGCCCCAAAGATGGTTTTCCCTCCTTTTGCTCGAGGATGAAGGGGACTTTTAACGCAGGCTCCCCGTATCGCGCCATCGTGGAGAGCGCCGAGCCCCGCGTCTGAGCACTTGGGCGATGCTCATCAAAAGCATCTTTGGGAAGAGCCTTCCTAAGGGACAGGCATCATCTGATGCCCAGATGATGAGAGGTTGGGCTCGTCCCCACGCCAGGTGGACTTGCCGTCATTTTGGGTGAGAAACATCAAAAATTCTTCTCCACATGGAATAAAATTATATATTTTTTTTTTACTTTTGGGACCATTGTGTCCTCCCCAGTTCCAGCTGTAAACCCCTGCTCTGATACGCACCATAATTAAAATTATGTCTTAATTTCTGGATTTCTACTTCATCATTAAAGCTCAGTGGACTTCGTTCTCCACCTAAGCTGAGACATTTTGGGTCTTGCAAATGATCTGAGTCACGGTCACTCCATCTCTGGGTCTTGTGATCCAGAACATGCTCTTCCCCCCCGCCACGAGCAAAGAAAATTCTGTTTCTGAAGAGTTTTATCTAAAAATCTCAGTGTTTTCACCAAGGGGGACTTCCCCTGTTTTTCTTCTAAGCTTCCCCCTCTTTGTCCCCATCTATCAATCACGTGAACCAAATCTCATGGGACAAAGCCTCCTTTCCCCTCTTCCTCCTCCCCTCCCCATGCAAAAAAAATAGTAGAAAGTAAGCCAGAAACCAAATCTGCCAAATCATTTTAAAAAGCCATATAAAAAAATTCAGCGAATAAAAAAATCAACAAATCAACAAATAAAAAAAATCAATAAATCAAAAAAAATCAACAAATTAAAAAATCAACAAATCTGCCAAATCATTTTTAAAAGCCATATAAAAAAATTCAATGAATAAAAACCCCAACAAATCAACAAATAAAAAAATCAATAAATCAAAAAAAATCAACAAATTAAAAAATCAACAAATCTGCCAAAACATTTTTTAAAGCCATATAAAAAAATTCAATGAATAAAAACCCCAACAAATCAACAAATAAAAAAATCAATAAATCAAAAAAATCAACAAATCAAAAAAATCAACAAATAAAAAAATCAACAAATTAAAAAATCAACAAATATGCCAAATAAAAAAAAAAATTCCTCAAAATCTTAGTCCCTGGCTAAGAGAGAGGTGATGGAAAAGACCCAAAAAGCCCCTTTTCTACCTCATTGTGCACCAAGAGGACGATGGAGACGGGAGGAAGAGTCAGGAGAACTAAGGGCAGTGTCGAAGGGAAGGCAGAGGTCAATAAATATTTTGCTGATGTGTCTAAACTGGACTTAAATCCCAGACTCTTTTGGGGGGTGTTTTAACGCTTCAGCTGTTCAAAAATGTCTCTGTTCTCATTTAGAATAAAGCAGAAATTTGGAATCTTTGTGTGTGGGGGGGAAATAAAAAAACCCCAAAGAAACAGTGACTCAAGGGCCTCAGGGAGGATTAATCATATATCACAAAAACCCAAATGACAGCAAAATTCCACCTGCTGATCGACAAAAAATTTCCCAGGAGGGAAGTGCTAGAAAAAGCTATTTTTTTCCTACAACCTCCCCCCTACTCAGCTGGTTTTTGTTCTCAACTTATAGAAGTATTAAAAACCCCCAAGAAAACCCCAGCAATTATTCAGTTCATCGCTCTACACTTACCTGCCCGCTTGCTCCTTTCCGCACCCAAAAATGCGGAATAGTCCCTCCTTTCCTTCATTTCGGGGTTCCGCCTCCGCAGGTGCTCCCGCCTCGCCTGCCAAGCAGAGTTCCACCTATCAGAGGTGTCACGACGGCCGTCGGTCCTCAGCCTCCCCACGGGATTTTCAGATCGGGGTCATCAGCGCGGTTCATCCGCGCAGGCAGAGGTGGGAACTCATCGCAGAAAAGACCGTTCCTCCCCCTATAATGTTAATTTTGCACCACGGGGTCTATAAATCCCCCAGCCGCCAGTTAAATATCAACGGCAGCACAGATAATGACGTCGGGAAAAGAAAGTAAACGCCATAAATTCCGGGGGACGAGTATTTCCCTCGGTGGGCAGCAGCAAGATCAGACAGTAGCTGGAGGGTGGTTTTGCTTCTGAAGCTGCTGTCTTGAACCAAAACCACGGTGTTTTTCTAAGAGGAGCACTAGTTTTTAAGAGGACATTGATTTTCTCCCCTCAATTAAAATTTCCCCCCCCCTCAATTAAAATTTTTCTCCCCACAATTAAAATTTTTCCCCCACAATTAAAATTTTCCCCCACAATTAAAATTTTCCCCCTCAATTAAAATTTTCCCCCAATTAAAATTTTCCCCCCACAATTAAAATTTTCTCCCCACAATTAAAATTTTCCCCCACAATTAAAATTTTCCCCCTCAATTAAAATTTCCCCCCACAATTAAAATTTCCCCCCTCAATTAAAATTTTCCCCCAATTAAAATTTTCTCCCCACAATTAAAATTTTCCCCCACAATTAAAATTTTCCCCACAATTAAAATTTTCTCCCCACAATTAAAATTTTCCCCCAATTAAAATTTTCTCCCCACAATTAAAATTTTCCCCCACAATTAAAATTTTCTCCCCAATTAAAATTTTCCCCCACAATTAAAATTTTCCCCACAATTAAAATTTTCTCCCCACAATTAAAATTTTCCCCCAATTAAAATTTTCTCCCCTCAATTAAAATTTTCCCCCCACAATTAAAATTTTCTCCCCACAATTAAAATTTTCTCCCCATAAAGTTTTTTCCCCATAATTAAAATTTTCTCCCTGGATTTAAAATTTTCTCCCCACATTTAAACTTTCCTCCCTGCAATCAAACTTTTCCCCCCCAATTAAAATTTTCTCCCTGAAATTAAAGTTTTCTCCCCCCCATTAAAATTTTCTCCCCCAATTAAAATCTCCCTGCAATCAAACTTTTCTCCCCCCAATTAAAATTTTCTCCAATTAAAATCTCCCTGCAATTAAAATTTCCCCCCCCAATTAAAATTTTCTCCCTGCAATTATAGTTTTCTCCCCCTAATTTATATAGTTTTCTCCCCCCAATTAAAATCTTCTCCCCCAATTAAAATCTTCTCCCTGCAATTAAAATTTTCTCCCCACAATTAAAGTTTTCTCCCCGCGATTAAAGTTGAAGTCCAACACCCACCAGCCGCCCCCGCTCAGCCCAAACCCCCGTACCTGGATCCAGCCGGCAGGAACAAGCAGGATGCCGAGGTGCGATCCTCTCCTGCTAAGAGAAATGTGAAACAAAATGTATTTAAAAATTAAATCATTTTTGATTTGGGTTTGGTTTTTTTCTGGGGGATTTTCATGAGGATCCTCGGGGGCAGACGGGGAAGGGGCTGCCTGACCAAGGGCAGCTGCCCACAAGGAAAATCACAGTGTTCTCCCTTCCAGCTCCACCCCACGCCCTCGTCACCTCCTTTTCCTGCATTTCCAGCTGTTTGGGGTTTTTTTTTTTCAGCTGGGGAGGACTGAAATCCTAAATATCAAAAATGCTCATTTTGGGGGGTGGGAGGGGAAAACGCTCGCTGCCGGAGATCGCTTTGCTCCGGGGTGTAGGGGCACCCCAAAAGGGACCTCCAGGGTGCTCCGAGGTTGAGGTGTGATGAGCAGGGGGTCCCCTCCAGCCCAGTTCATGATTTTTTATATAAAAATATCTTTTTTTCCATGCCACCACTTCCCACAAACTTGCGTCATCGCGCCAAGACCGGACCCTGTCTCCCCCCACCCCTATTAACACCCCAATCCTTTCCCCCGCCCCCAATAAATGGGATCATCAAGCGAATGAATCCAACGGGGAAAACACTAAAAAAAAAGTGTTCTTGCAATTAAGCTGCCTGGCGCCGGGTTTTTACCCAAAAAAATAATTTATTTGCTTTTTGTTTTCCCTTTTTTATGTTCTGGTTAAGCAATGGCCGCGTGCCAGCGGGGCCGCTGCTGTTTTCGCAGCACGCAGGAAGAGCGAAGTGTAAAAACAGCTCACCACAAAACTTTCCAGAAAGCTTAACACAGCCTGCGGGCGGAGGGCAAAACCAAAAAGAATTCAAATAAATAAAATAAATACTAAATACTAAATACTAAATACTAAATACTAAATACTAAATACTAAATACTAAATACTAAATACTAAATAATAAATACTAAATACTAAATACTAAATACTAAATAATAAATAATAAATAATAAATACTAAATACTAAATAATAAATAATAAATAATAAATACTAAATAATAAATACTAAATAATAAATAATAAATACTAAATACTAAATACTAAATAAATACTAAATAATAAATAATAAATAAAATAAAATAAAATAAATAAAAAATAAAAACTAAAATGCAAAAAAGAAAAAAGTAAAAAAGAAAAAAGTAATTTTTTTTTAAAAAAAAGCAGTGCTTTTCCTGCCAGGACCTTTGGTTTCTCCCCTGTTGCCCCCTTTCTTGCTCCTGGCAGGTACCGGGGCAAACTTCTGCTTTTTGGGTGCGTGGGGGAAAAAAAAATCATCCTTTCTACCTCCATCAAAAGGCGTTGCTGGGGGCGTTATGGGGCCAGACCGAAGCCATCTGGGGGCTCACACACACACACACAAAAAGAAGAAAAAAGGTCAGCGTAGCCTGGAATTGCTGGTTGTTCGGTTGGCCCAAAGCTGGAGGAAACGCAAGTCTGGATGCTGTAAAACCACGCAGCGGGGGTGGGAGGACGTGCTTGCAGGATAAAAAGTACAATAAAGTAAAGTAAATTAAAGGAAAGGAAAGGGAAGTAGAGTTAAATAAAGTTAAAGTAGATGTAAAGTAAAATAAAGTAGAAGTAAAGTAAAAGCAAAGTAAAATAAAATAAATTAAATAAAATTAAAGTAGATGTAAAGTAAAATAAAGTAAAATAAAGTAAAATAAAATAAAATAAATAAAATTAAAGTAGACATAAAGTAAAATAAAATAAAGTAAAATAAAATAAATAAAATTAAAGTAGACATAAAGTAAAATAAAGTAAAATAAAATAAATAAAATTAAAGTAGACATAAAGTAAAATAAAGTAAAATAAAATAAAATAAATAAAATTAAAGTAGACATAAAGTAAAATAAAGTAAAATAAAATAAAATAAATAAAATTAAAGTAGACGTAAAGTAAAATAAAATAAAGTAAAATAAAATAAAATTAAAGTAGACATAAAGTAAAATAAAGTAAAATAAAATAAATAAAATTAAAGTAGACATAAAGTAAAATAAAGTAAAATAAAATAAATAAAATTAAAGTAGACATAAAGTAAAATAAAATAAAATAATAAAATAATAAAGTAAAATAAAGTAAAATAAAGTAAAATAAAGTAAAGTAAAATAAAATAAAGTAAAATAAAATAAAACAACATAAAATAACATAAAATTCATTAGCAGCCTGCGGGAAACAGGTAGGAAAAGCAGACTCCCTGCCTCTTCCAGTGCCCGAGCTGGGCCATCCCTGCGCGCCCCATCCATTTACAGATCTCCCCGCCACGGGATAAAACCGCGGCCAACTCTTGTGTCCAAAGCAGCAGGAGCAGGAGAAAAAGCCGTGCACAGAAGCAATTTCAAGTCGCTTGCGGCCAATATTCTGGGGAAGAAACTCCAAATATCGCCTGGCTCCTCCTCGCCTGGCTGCCGCTGGCCATGCTGATCCAGACCCTGATGTGCTTCAACCAGCCCCTCAAAAACTTTATTTAAAGGCTTTTTAAATTTTTTTTTCATCTCTGCGTGCTTTCCTGGCCGCTCGGTACAAGCATTGAACCCGTAGGTGTTTCTGCACCTCTAGATGTGTGACCTTCTCCTGGCTAGAGGACACCTACCCCCTCAGCAGCCTTAATTTACAAGGGAAGGCTGTAGGATATCTGTAATTTTTTTTTAAAAAAAAAGAAGATAAAAGGCCCAGACAATGCCATTTCCTGGGGCCAGGCGCAGGCGCGAGCGTGTTGGTCATAAGGCGAGAGGCCGCCCAAGAACGGCTTCACTCTTGGGACGCTCTTACAATCTCCTGAGCCGGCCATGGCTGATGAAATAGTTTATGCTGATTTAAGGCATCCCGGGGATGGTTTTTCTCCTGCCGAGAAGCGTCACGGTAAGTGCTGTATTTCGGGAAAGCGCTTATTTCAAGCTTTGCTTGCTTTGGGAAGACTTTGGGGTTTGCTTGCACCTCCATCCCCACGTTGAGGTTTCCAAGATACATGGAGAACGTTGGATGGATTAAACGTCCTCTAGGGTGGGATCCTGGCTTGCGTAGAGGACGGAAAAGCAAGGAAGGGATGGGGAAGCCAGCAAACATCTGGCAGTTGAACAGTTTTGCCTCTGAGCCCCTTCACTTGGTGCCAAAACGGAGCCCCAAGGAGCCCAACATGGGCCAACGCACCTTGAGGGGAAGCAAAGCCGCTGAGACCGTGTCTGGGATCCTGGTGGAGATGAGGGCTGGAGAGACCCACGTCCCACCCACGCCCAGCTCTGCCGCGAGGGGGGTTCGCCTCTTCTAAATTAAGCCAAGTGCAGAAGGTTTGGGGTCTGCTAAGCTGCATCGCCGGGTGCCCAAGGCTGCTCTTGAGGCTACCTGCAGCCCCTCCACCACCTGAAAAACCACCCTTAGGCGATGCCCTCACTTCTGTGTCCAACCTCTAGACCTCAGCGGTGGCGATTTTTTTTTTTTTTGGAGGAAGCCAAGCAGCTGTAAACTTCTGCTCAAACTCGCTGCCTTGACAGAAGGGCTTTTTTTTTTCCCCTCTAAAACCCCCATCTTTTTCACGTGAAAATGTGCTTTTTTTTTTAAGCAAATGTGGCCTCTTTCAGCTCCTGCCTTGTGTCCACAATGGCATGGGGTCCTCCTCAAAGTCGGTGGGCTGGGGCATCTCGTCCTGCTGGCGGTGGTGGTGGTGCTGAGCGTGCAGGGTGAGTAACCAGCTCTTATCTACATCTCAAAACCCAGCGAGCAGCCTCGGAGGGGGAATTGTGTTTTAATTCAGCATTTCAGCCTTTGGAAGGGACGAGGTTGCCCCACGGAGACGCCATGAGATGCATCACCCACCAAGCGTAGACCCCCTCTGAAATAAACCTGGACTACGCCTGTAGCTCTTAAACAAGGGTGGAGGCACAAGCCGTGTTTTGCAGGCTGGCTTAATTAACAGGATGCAACCGCAGTGGCAAAAAAGGAGGGCTGCACAAAGTCAAGTCCGGCCCTACGTGGGTTTTGTGGGTTTTATCCCCAAATGGCCGCAGCCTCTCACCCCAGGTCGTTCCTCCAAGTTTTTCAGGGCTCTCCGCAGCCAGCGACGACAAGCGCTCCCCGGCAAGGCAGCGAGATCCAGGGAAGGAACCACAGGGAGCGGTGCCTGATTTCATCCCTGATAGAGTATTTCTGCAAGCCCTGTCGGGAAAGCCCCACAGGTAACCCCCTTCCCACCTGGCTCTGCTGGGAGATGCCCAGGCGGGACCTTGATGGGGCTTCCCTCCCACCCTATTGCAAAGGTGCCCTTGGGGATGTGTTGCAAGGAGGAATTATTTTATGCACGCAATTTTTGCTGACCCCCCCTTTCCATGGAGGATCAGGATCAACTCTAGGGAGGAGGCTCCTCACCGCCCTTCCTCCACCCCAACCAGCCATTATTGGCTTTGTGGTCACCCCACCGCAGTCCTCCTCTCCGGTGGCTGAGCAGGGAAAACCACAACGATGTGAAAAGACTGAAAAATGAGGAGAGAGCCGGGGTGTGGGATGGGGAAGCCCTCGGTGCCCTTCAGCTGGTGGCTGGGGAAGACCTTGACCACCTTTTGGGGGGTCTCATGGCTCTTTCTCCTCTTCAGCCTGTGCTGGCTGCAGGCTCTGTCCCCAGGACTGGCAGCTCCGTGGGGAAAGATGCTACCGGCTTTCCAAGGAACAGGGAAACTGGACTCAAGGCAAGAAAGACTGCGAAAATCAGGAGTCTCAGCTGGTCGTGCTCTGCGACCAGAAAGAGAAGGTAAATACAGAGGAGAAGGCTTGAAAAGGACCTGAAAGTCTTTTTTTTTTTGGTGGGCAGGGGAGCAAAAAGTGCCTGGCAGCAGGAGGGTTTGGGGCTGCAATGGTGGCTCTCGCCCATCTCCTGCTCCCATGTCTCCCAAGAGGTGACCAGGAACAAAAAGGGGCTGAATCGTCACCGAAAGCCCCTCCGTGTCCCCCTCCTCACCCATGACATGGGAGGAAGAGGAGGGATGCGGAGCTCAGATGGAGACATCGGTGTCTCTGGCTCTGAATTAAGCTGTTTTCACCCCGGAGCTGCCTTTAGAGATGGTGCATGGCGGTGTTCAAAGCACGGGGGACATTTGTGTCCCATCTGTTTGGGGATGAAACAAGTCAGATTTACTCCGTGGCTTTGCACCCCACGAAACTCTCCACAGAGAGATTTCAGAAGCAACCGCTCGTCTCCATTTCCCAGGAGTACATCAAGAATATTACAGGCGGAGGCACGCAGCCGCTGTGGATCGGATTATCATTCCAGAAGAAGTGGACATGGGTGGACAACACACCCCTCAACACTAAAACGTGAGTGTATCTGCAATCTGTTAGCGTAAAAAGCTGCTTTGCTCCATTTCAGACCCGGGGCGTGTCCCAACCCATCGCTCCAAGATTTTGCTGTCTATGCAGCAGTCCCGTATTCCCCTCGCCAAAGCTTCGCAGACCAAGAGTTGGGTTTACGGAGCGCGGTAACCCAACACCTCCCACCATATCCATGCAACCAACACGGCTTTTAATGGCCATGCACGCTCCTTGCAGATCTTATTGCAAGCACAGCAACCTGCACTCAAAGGTGGGCAACCCACCAGCGAGAAATCGTTCATAGCACGATGAGACGGTGCAGAAAAAGGGCAGGAGAAATCCCCCAGCTCCCCTCTTCTGCAAGCCTGGAAGAATTTGCTCCTCTTGGGCAATAAAATTTTTGCTCTGCAGGTTTGGCACCCTGCCAGAGGTGGATGAAGGGTGCGGGACACTGAAAGACCAGGGCTTGGAGGCTGATAACTGCAACGGTGATCACGAGTGGGTTTGCCAGAAAGAGCCTTTCCAGCTCTCCCCGTCGTTGGCAGGAGATGGAGAGAAATGCGATGCCTCCGTCTGAGCCGTGCCCGTCCCGAAACGCCCGGCCTGCGAGACGCTTGCCACCAATATTTGAGGTGAAACCAGCCCCCTCTTCATCGTTACAGCTCCACGAGAGATCTCAGGGTTTGCAAATGCATTCCCCACGCAGGTCAAGACAATTTTTTGGGGGTGCAGATGAGCCCCCAGGCTGGGAAACCAGAAACATCTGTGCCCCGGCGTTGTGTCGATAGAGCTATGGCATCAATAAAAGCCTGTGAAACTGGTTTTCTTCAATTGGTTGAAATAACACAGATTTGCAAATAAGAGTACAGGTGGCATGAAATGTATTTTAAATATTGCCAAGTTCAATTAAGGAAAGTTTTCCCAAGTGGTTCTTAAAACCTACTTAAGGGATTTACATCTTACAAAAAAAACTTACAAAATGGGATGAAATGAAGAGAGACGCAGAACACAAGGAGGGATTAGGAGACAACGGTCCCGGCAATCAGCTCCCTACCTGGGCAGAATGAGCGCATGACATTGTAAACCATGCCCGTGAAACGGGGTGGGACAATCCTGCCGACTACCCAATTTGTCGTGAACGGGTGATTTAGAAGCCGTAAGGAATCACTGAGAAAGGTATTAGCAAAAGTGGTTTAATATGATGTTGCAAAACTTCACAAAGTTCAATGGCAAGGCTCATTCTATCAACTACTGCATAGAGAAATCATTCATACAAAACCAAACTGAGTTACACTCGAGTTACTCTCCTCTTCACAGGGAGAGCAGGGACACAAAAGGGTAAGGAGAACCCTCCTGTTGAGTCACGAGGTTCAGAGTAGACCCCTGTGCTTTCTAAACTCCTGATGGAGCTTACGTGGGGCTGGGTCCCACCTTAGTCTCGGACTTGAAGAGGTTATGTCTAAGAGATGCCAAGTTTGTAGAATGTTTTTTTAGCATCAATTCAGCGTGCGACCTAAGTTACCGAGACAAAATCAATGTTTCCATACTTACAAGGTCATGCGTGATACCGGTCACTTACCAAAGGTCTGTCGTTGGTAAAAGGTCTCTGCCTCGAGGAGCAACCTTGGGCAGTGTCCCCGCTCAGGGGAAGATCACCCCCATGCAGCCATGAGCAGGGAGAGCTCAAAAAGGCTCGCTCCGCTGTCGTATTTACGGTTGGCTCACAGTCAAATTACATGCCGTGGAAAAGGTGTGCATGCGACTCCTTCTATCCACAACTTTCTTTGCTCCTTGATAAAGGAGTCTTGGAAAAACCAGCCGCTGTTCATATGTCAATCGCAGCATCGGTGCGCCAAGCTCATACGATGCTCGCTGTGTCACTCTGCTCCTTTGTGGGTTTTTGGAGAACAGATTGAAAAAAAAGAGTTCACGGCCCAGCTATGGCTCACGGCTTTGCCTTTTCTGGAGCCGGCACCAAACCACCGCCGGTCTGGTCAAGGGGTTGTGCGTATCCGTCACACTGAGCGACGGCTGCGGTAAGGGGTCTGCTGCCAGGCGTGCATTGCCCTGGGGGCAGGTTTGGGGTTTTTTTTTTATTTTTGTTTTTGTTTTGTAAAAGAACCTCTAAAAAACCTCTAAAAAAGCCCATCCAAATCCACCATTTCACCAAGCTGCCTCCCCACCTTTTTTCATTCCCTTCCAATAGCAAGAAAAATCTATTTGTTGAAATACATTCGCTCGAGTCCGTAGCTTATGGACCTGACTGGATGATAGGTAAAATGCTGCTTTCAGCAGTGCACAGAACATGCTCGATAAACTTTTTCTGATGCGGTGGCCCATCAGCAATGGCAGATCAATGATAGTTTAGCTTGCTGAGCAGAAAGTATAGAAGTAAAAACTCTTAAGTGTTGGTGTTACGGTTTTACCTAAGAAAAGCGTACGCACGTCTTCCAGTCAGACCTGCAAGGAAGCTCCTGTTTATGGGGTCTTTTATTATGGATGCGCTTTTTGCTTCCAGAGGACGTACTCGTCGGGTCTGCTGCAGAGCCAGTGCTTCTTTGTGTGGCACAGGGATGAACTGATCCTCTCCTGGTTCAGGTATGCGCAGTGTCCGCCGCCCCGCACCTCAAACCTGCAACGCAGGCACACTCAGAAGAGCAAGAAAAGGAGGAAAAGAAGAAAGCTACCCCCAGAAAATTAAGGAAAGCTGGGATTTCCTCTCTAGGAGAGCAGGGGTGGTGTTTGGATGAGAGTATCTCATAGCAGATTGGTGTGCAGCATCCTTGGTCCATCCCAGTCCTCCCATGGAAAGCTGGGGGCTGCTTGGGCACGGTGGCAGCAAAAGGTCCCCATCCCAGGATGGGTCATCCCAGACCCTCTAAGAAATCCCATCCAAGGGGGGAGAAGCAATGCAACAGCCCCCTGGGGCCATTTCCAACCACACCAAGAGGCAAACCTGCCCCAGTGGCCAACCCCAAGCACCCAGCGTGGCCAGAGGGACTGACCAGTTGTTGAAGGCTGTGCCATTGCTCCACCACCAGCTGTCATCCTCCTTCCGCAGCCCAAACCAATGGTTAGCCTCACCTTTATAGCGTTGAATGAAGGCCTTTAAAGGAAAGAAACATCATGTTTTAGCGAGTCTTGTCTTCCCCACCTCCTCTTTTCCACCTCTGTCCATCACCCCACCCAGAGGTGGTGTTTTCCCCAAGGCACCTGCTCCTGGCTATAGCACTGGGTGCAATTCGGGGCCAAGCAGGTTTTTCGTCTGGTTTTCTTTTCATCTCTTTTTCTTTTTTGGTCTCTTTTTTTTTTTTTTTCCCCTCCCCTTCCCATGTTTCCCACTCTGGTGCTAGTGTAGGGGCTCAAGCACATTCTCACCAGCTCATCCATGGTGGCTATGAGGGCCAGTGAAGCTCCCAGGGCCTCACAGCTTTCCTGGCTGGTGGTCCAATTGCTCTCAGTGTCAGAAAAATAATAGCATTTCCCTTGGAAACCAAGCCAGGCGTCTGGGCACACGTGGGAGAAGTCTGGGAGAGGCAAATGGGGTCCTGTATGTGCAACTGAAAAAGAAAAAGCTGAGTGAGACGCGTGGGCAGCCCTAAAAAGCAGGAAAATGGGATTTTTTTTTTTTCCCCTAGAAGCTGCAGGGGGGGAATTGGGGATGATGCCCTTGGGAAAGCGTATGGTGTGACCGAGCAAGGAGCCAGGGTGCCTGGATCACAGTTTAGAGAAAAAAGGGGGTCTCCCCCCAAAGTGGGCTTGGTGCTTTGCTGGGGGAGCATCCCTTGATGCTGGGAAAATCCTGCGATTCTCCCTTCCCTGAAACAGGGGCACCTGGTCCAGATCCTTCCCATGGGGGATGCCTGGATGGGACTCACCAGCCAAGGTCACCAGCAGGGCGAAGACGAGGAGCACCAGCACCACGCACACAGGGATGAAAATGCGCAACGAGCAAGATCTTTCGCGGTATGACTTCTTGGTGTTGGGCACTGGGGGAGGAAAGAGCAGGAGAGGGGGTGGGCTGGGTCCTTTTTCCCCCACTTTGCCCTTTTTCTGCTGGATCCTCAGTCCATCCCAAGCCCTGGCTGGGACAGGGACCCTTCTGGGGCTCGGGAGGGTGGGGAGAGCTCGCAGAGGCTCAGGGGGCTGCCTGCAAGGCAGGGAGAGCAGACGTGCGTCCTTCAAAGGCACCAATGTATGGTTGAGGACCTGGAGATGGATTTAGGCTTTTCAGCCTTCAGAGGTGGCCACATCATGAAATTTAGGGTAGATGTGCTCAGGTCCATCTGCACCCACCCAAAAACTCCATCCCCATCCCACTGGTGCTCCACCGGAGCGAGATGCCCTTCCCATCCCCTGCCCTCACCCAGAGCGTTGGTTTTTCCCCAGCATTACCCTGTTTGTTCTCTTTCTCCACATCACTGTAGCTGTTCAACACTCCTTCCTCGTCTGAGGAGTTTGGCTTTTGCTCTCCTTTCCCCATCGCAAGCAGAGAAGTGCTCAGCCCAGGCGTTCACATCCACCGCTGTCTGCGGGGACGGTGGCTCAGGCTACGTGTTAACAAGGAAAAGTCTGAGAAAGTCCGCAGCCAGCCATGCCTCCCGCATCTGCAAGATCCCATCCAGCTGTCCGGAGCCTTTTTATCGCCTCTGCAACACCCCAAGACCTCATGGGCACCAGGTACCACGGGACGCCGTGGCAGGGGAGTGCGTTTGTCCTATGCTAAAACCACGTCAGGGGTAAAAGAAAGAGGGAAGAAAGAAAGACAAAGAAGAACAAAAAGTGAAAGAAGCTGAAAAAAGAGGGGGGATGGGAAGGGAGAGAGGAGGGGGAAGAGGAAGGGAAAGAGGAGGGAAAAAAGGAAGAGAGTGGGGAAAAAAGGGAGAGAAAAAGAGAGTGGGGAAAAAAGGGAGAGAAAAAAAGAGTGGGGAAAAAAGGGAGAGAAAAAGAGATGTTTAAAGGGCTTTAACATTAAAAGATATTAAAAGAAAAATATAAGTTATTACCTATTTACAGTTTAAAGAGAGTTTAAGGGTTTACAAAGGGAGACAAGTCTGCTGAGGGGTCAGGAGCCGTTGCTGCAGGGAGGAAGCAAACTCCTGACAGGTCAAAGCGGAGACGGAGTTGAAGCAGAGATCGTGCTTTGACAACCAGAAACCCACAGGAGAGAAGAATGCTAAATTTGAAAGAAAACTACCCCTACCGTTCGCCTAGCAGCTGCTCACGGCACATTTGTTTTTGCTTTCTGGAGCAAAGATCTTATCTCAGTTCCTCCAGCGCTCGCCCCTGCACAGAGCAAAGGGCAGCTTGTTTTTCTATACGCAAGCCAATGGGTTTTATTCTCATGCAACAGCTTTGATTCCCTCCCTGGGTCTTGTGTACTCTTGAAATAATATTGTGTACATTATGAAATAAACTAACAAAAGCCTGTCAAGAACACGCACTGAGAAGTTGGCCTTGGTACAACAACAACATTTTATTCCAGCAATGTCTAGAGCCACGGCAGGGTTTGGCTGTCAGTAAATAGAGTAGGAAAAAGCACATAGAATTTAGAATTTCCCTCCCCCTGCACAGGGGATTTGCAAGAGGAAAATTCAGCGCTTGAGGTTGTGCTGGGATATAGTGTTTCTGAAGCAGTTTTAGGGTTAAATTTGGCTGTAGAGAAGAGAAAAAGTCATAACAATGGTGGGCTAGGAAGGGGTAGTGCTTCCCCATCCCTGGAGAGACGGAAACTCAAGGGGACAAGCCCAGGCTTTCTCCTGTTTCTGAGCAGGGTTTCAGCTGGAAGCCCTCCAGCCCTGGCGTGAGCTGTTACTGCTGAAGCATTGAGATAATAGTTGAGAAACGGCTGGCCTGAGATAAAGTCCAACACCAAGCTTTCGGTTTCAAGCTGAAAACTTCTGTTCTGCTTTTGGCTCTGCTTTGTAACGACGACCGTAAAAATTACACAAAATTCCCTTAAAAAAGACCCTGTGGATGTCCGTGGTTTTCACCTGCCCCGAAAATCAGAGATCACACAGGGCAGCCTGAGCTCCTGCCCAGGTTTTAGCCCTCCCAAGCCCACTGCGGTTTCCAGCCGATCCACTCCAGCTCCCCAAAACTCACTATTAATTCCACTTCATTGAAACAAATCTAAGTCCTTTTTATCATATAATTACTCACCTCTTTTCACCATGATTTATTAACTCCCTTCCAGGGAAAGCCACTCTGTTAGCTAAAGGGGATGAAAACAAAATTGGCATGAAAAGTGCTTACAAAACAGCAAAATAGAGAGACAAAAAATTAAAAACCAGCTGAAAAAAACACATCCAGAAACTCAAAACAGCCACAATAAAGGAGGCCGGGGGGACAGGGCACCCGCAGTGGCAAAAGTTTTTATAAAACCAGCTGAAAAGTGGGGATTTGGTTTTTCATTTCCCTCCCTTCAATTTGCCACTTTTAATTTAGCTGGTTGATTATTTCAGCCTTAAAAGTAAGAGACCTCTCCCTGGGTGGTCCTCCCCATCCCGGCCCCGGAATCGCTCCAGCCAGTACTGACTCATCCAGCCGCAATTTTTAAAGGCAAGAAGCCGCTCGCCCCAGAACTTACCTCTGCAGTAGAGCGTACGCAGCCTGCGAGTAACTTCCTCGTGCAGCTCGAGTGTCCTTGCATGCGGGGTGGAGCAACGCTGCTTCCCCAGCAGTTCCCGCTGCTTGGCTGCACCCTAAAAGTTTGGGTGTTATCTTTGGGGCGTCATCTTGGGCTCCTAGGCAAGGCAAAGAGATGAAGGAGCAACTCAGGAAAGTGTTGCTTGCTTTAAGCTTTATGCGTAAGAGTTTCCAAGCAGGAAGAAGATTGGTTTTTTCCTATTATTTTTTGCTGAATAAATTCAGCCGAGTGGGGATTTTTAACAGAGCCCTGTAGGTGGGAGATGCTGAAAGCACCGTGCTCTCTGTTCCCCAAAGGTTTGCAGTCATTTCTCAACTGCTCTGGCAGGTTTTGGAGCTGGTTTGAAATTATTTGCATGCAAAGCGGGGGCCAAGCTGTGCTAAAATGGCTTTGAATCAGCTCTTCTCGCTATAGCAGAGGAAAAGCCCAGGTGCTGGGCTTGCTGCTGCTTTCCTCCATCGGGGAGAAAAAGCAACAGCCTTGAAGAAAAACTGGCCCAGAGAGATGAGAAAATGCTCCAAGGAGGAGGAGGTGCAAGATGGGAGTTTCACCCAGTAGGAAAAGCTCTTGGGGAGCAGGGCTGAAAGCACTGAGGATGGTGAGAAAAAACGTGGGAAGACTCTGAGCTGCCCTGGGAAAGCCCCCGTGGCTCTCACCGCAGAAGTGAGCATCTGGGGGCGTTATCTGGCTGCAGACACGTAGCGTCTGGTCGGCTGCCTGAAACAGCCTCTTTTAGCCCCAAAAAAGGACTATGTTTTTCAGGGACAAAGAGCTTGATTGATTGATGCTGACCGGATCCTGGTTCACCCCATCCCCTGCCTCATGGGAATAATTCCTTCATTTCTCACCAAACTGGGAGTTGCCTGCCCTGCTTGATGGGTGATACGGGAAAGATGGGGCCAGGCTCTTCTCGGGGTGCAAGCTGCAGCAAGGATGATTACAGGAGATCAAGATACATTTTCATTCTTATTGGGATGCAGCTGGGTTTGAGTCCAACCTACCGTTTCTTGTTGTCATCCCCCACCGGTTTCTGCCTTCAAACTCTCTTGGAAGCGTGTGCTTGGAGGTACACATCACTGCTCTGCATGAAAGACGGACCATGAAAGATGGGCCCCATCTTTCTTTGAGCATTGGAGACCTTTGGGGCTTGGGACGCTCCTTGCACCCTCTGTGATGGCCCCTCCTTTTCCCCAGGGAAACTGCCCACCCTCCCCATTTGGAGAAAAAAATTAATATACATATTATAAAATGAATAAATGCTGCTCTAGCCACCTGCAAACCATTGTCATCGGGGTGAGTTGGCTGTGGCGATGGTCGGGGGTGATGCCAAGGGTGTGGGGGGAGCTCCAGCCCCCTGACCACAGACATCCTGTCCCCAGGGAAGGAGGAGGTGGCCGCGCTCCTCGTCACCTACCCAAACCCCCAAGCCTGGGATCCACCTCGACCCATTGAAAATGCGTCCGGCAAAGATGCTCATAGGCAAGCCAAGCACCCGCTGGGAGAAATAACTCCTCGTGGGCCAATACTTTCCCCAGGTAAAAATGAGTCAAGAAGCAAGTGAGACCATGAGTCATAAGAAGCGGCTTTGGGTCTTGCTGCTTCTTTGTATATTTGTAGAAAATACCGTCAGGACACATAAGATCTAAGTCATCCACCTAACTGCTCTAACCGCAAACCCTAAGACTCAGAGCTGGGTCATGGGAGTCAAAGATTTAGGTATCCCTCCCCTGCTGGTCTGGGAGGCCATCGCTTGGGTTACGGTGGTGATTTTCATGCCATCAAATGTGGAGGCAACAGCAGAGGCAACACATGCAAAAAAAAAAAAAAGACTGTGCATGGCCAGACCCCCACTCAGGGTGACAGACGCACAAAATGCTCTTAAACCAGTAGAAAAACAAGTGCCACGTTCCTCTGCAATCAAGGCAGGAGTTTTCTCCAGCAGTCTGGGGTTTTTCTTTCAAAGATGACAAATTCTGCAAGAGAACCAGCCTTCACACAAATTTTTAAAGCAAAAGCATCATCACTTCGGAGTCAGCCATTGAAACAGCAACTTTGGCCACAGCAGGAGAAGCAGAAAGCTGCTGCTTGATTAATTAGGTAGAGAAAAAGGCTTTCCTGCACACAGGGGCAGCAGCCTTTGCCGCTGGTTTTCTCCCCACAAGCATAAATTTATTTTTCCCAGCTCAACACTACAGTTGCCCCCAAGCCCCACCCAACGTGCCCATTGTAAAACCAACCTGCACTGTCTTGCAGCCTGTAAAATTGGGGTGGGAAATCTCCTGCCCCTTCCCTTCCAGGTTTGGTTGCCCCCCTTTTTTGCAGGCTGACGCATGCCCTTGAGATGCGCGTGCCCTACAAACAGAGCGTGGAGAGGTCCATAATAAATGCTTCTGAAAACCAGCAAAGCCCAGCTGCTGCTGTCCTCTGGGATGAGAGGGCTCCTGGCTGCCTTTGGGCAGCTCCATCCCCAGGAGAGAAGGGATGGATGAGGAGAAAAGGGATGGACCACTGGACTGGGCCAAGCCTTGGTTGCTTGGCAAAGGATGTTTCTGATGGGGGCCAAGGGGAGAAACCAACTTCCACCCCCTCCAGTTCAAGAGAAATCAGGGAACTAAGAGGTCTGCGAGCAAGGATGAGAGAGAAAAGGGTGGGAACTGGGAGGAGATGCAGAGCTGCATGTGATGCTGGTTCGGGGAGTGTGGAAGAAGGTCACTCCTCTTTGAGCCTGATTTTTAGGGCGAAGTTCATGAGATCTGGGCACGTTTCTCCATCTCTCCCTGCAGCAGAAAGCAAGTGCAAGCTCTGCCCCAAGAACTGGACGGTGTACGGGGAGAAGGGCTACTGGCTGTCTAAAAGCCGTTGAGATGTAAAGCAGTGTGGGAAGCCTGGGGAGCAGAGCACGGAGACACCTTCATTCCCAGTCCAGCTGATGCAAAACCTGCATGGAAAAACGCTGGGGAAAAAACATCAGTCCCTTGCTCCTTGGTAGAAGGAGAAAAGAAACAACAGCTCGGATGGAGATGAGTTTCCTAGATGGCTTGATCAGTCCCCCTTCTCTGCGAGTCCCCCCACCCTTTAAACTTTCATCCCTGTTTTAAAATAAAATAAAAAGAAGCAGAAACCTGCAGAACTACCTGTCCAGCACCACAGGGCCCCACCACCCCGGGAAAGCGCTGGGTGATGGGTGGTACCGCTCATACCCAACCTTGCAATTAAAAGCTTGCTCAGGCACCTTACAGCCTCACGGCTCAGCCCCTTTGCTATTGCCAAAATATCAGCCATGGATGAAAAAGACGGATGAAAGCATAACTCGCCCTCCCCTGACCTTTTACTATGATGCAATCTCTTTCCGTCTCAGTTTCGAAGCTTTGTGCAATGGCTAAAACCCACGATCGTGGTGTAACCAACCCTCCGGACCAGCACAAAAAAAGGAAGGGGCATAACCAGTTAGGAAATGGGGGGGTTGAAATATTTAACAGTAACTCCTGAGAAACTCAAGATTCAGGAGGAAGAAACCTCCACCAACAACATTGTGTTCTTCCAGGGAATACGGGATGCTGAAAACTCACTGTGTCACCACACTGGGTGGCAAAGAGCTTAATATCTGAGAAAAGGGCTTTGGATTGCCTGTACTATGGATAAGCCTCAACAAAACACAGGCGATTAAACCGGAGCATTAAGAAGCAGCTGTTGTATTTCAGGTTAAAGCACTTATTGCTCTGATAATGAATTCTCATTCCTGGATGCTTATACAAAGTGCGTTATTTCCCTTTTTCCTAATAAAAACAGTG
Organism: Theristicus caerulescens; assembly: GCA_020745775.1. Lineage (NCBI taxonomy): Eukaryota > Metazoa > Chordata > Aves > Pelecaniformes > Threskiornithidae > Theristicus > Theristicus caerulescens. The sequence goes on from CM036580.1 coordinate 4,107,057, forward strand.
ATAGCAGCAACCCCATCACTATCTTCCAGCCAAGTGGACAATGAGGTTGCCTCATCCCAGCCCGAGCACAGGTGGAAGAGCATTTCTGGTTGCTTTTTCTTCTTTTCCCTTGCTATTTCATGGAAAAGTCTCACAGCTCCCTTGAAGGGTCACAAGCAACGCCAAAATTTGGGAATTGGAAGTACCAAGCCACCCCCAAAACACCCCAAACTTGCACTCCTGCAGCCATGTGGACACAAAATGTGGGTGAAGGACAAATCGATCTCACGCTGGAGATGTCCTTTCTGCTGTGCCCCAAATCTGGGGCTTTCTGGGGCACAACTAGTAATTCTGACCAAAAAACGTTCCGTGAGTGGATGCTATGAGAAGCCACATCCTTTGCCACCTCGCAGAGCGGAGAGCGAGCAAGATGCTGGACAGAAGCCAGCGCAGGGCTTTGTATTTGTGGTTTTATTTTTTCCTGCTCAAAAAGGAGACGCAAAGATTCAAAGACAATATTTGGGTCTTCTCAAAAGCCGGTGAGGGCGATGAGTCGGCGACGCGCTGCCACTCTGTGCCGGGACTGTGCTGCGATGAGGGGAGCCGTCGTCTTCTCCGTGTTCATGGGTGAGTGAAGGGATTTCAGAGACCGGGCTGGGGTGGCAGCAAAGGTGGAGGAGGGAGAGCTTGGAAGGTTTTCACCATCTTCTCCCCGAAGAGCATCACTCCAGGCAGAGCATTTCTCCAGCCCTTTCTTCGCCACCAGCCACGGAGACTCATGCAACCCCTTCTCCATGAAAACCTTCTCCCAGTCATCAATTCCATCAATTTTTTTGTCCTCTCCACCAGAAAGGAGACTTTTCTCCTCTCCACCCCTTTGCTCTGCCAGCCTCTTGGCTCCAGAGCAATATTTGAGGTGGAGAGGATGCCAAAGCAGCCCCACACAGCCAACGTGAGCTCCAATATCTCAAAGAAACCTGAATTTGCTCCGATAAATCCATCATGTCCAGCAAGGGTCGTATATTCAGTCCATCCTTAGCAAGGAGGTGAGTTTGGCACTGCCCAAAAGATCCCTTGGGACTCAGTGGAGGAGAAAGAAATTGAAGGGGACACCTGGAAAATGTAAATATTGCTCAGTCCCACTTTGTGCATCCAACACCTCGTCCGTCTAAGTGAGCAGAGAGGCGTGAGCTGACCCGGGTGGGAAATATTCCCCCAGATTTCGGTCCCTAAATCCAGATTTTGGCAATAACTTGAAGGCATCCATGGGAAGTTCTTGCCCATGTTCTCCTTTCTCATCCCTCCCCACCGCAGGTTGTTGCCACCACCTCCGTAGCCCCGCTGCACGCAGGTACCTTCTCCCCGTCATTCCTCTCCAGCAACCCAGCCTGTGCTCACCTCAACCAGACGGCGCTGCTCTCCTTCTCCCTGCGGCTCCCCAGCTCGGGCTGGGACTTCATCCACATCACCTGGGAGCTCATCAGCACCCCAGGAACCGTCCCATCCTCACCTACACCCTGGACGGCTGCATGGGGGAAGCCCACAACTGGTGGGAGCGGAGCTGCGGCATTTCCCGGGAGGCGGACGAGGCCCATGGGCAGCAAGTGGACCTCCAACCGAGCGGCTCCCTGGCCCTCCGGGATGTGCAGGATGAGGACGCAGGGACCTACCTGGTGATGGTGTGAGCCCTAGAAGGGTTGGCTTGCGTTGCCGTCAACCTCTCCGTGAGCAGAGGTAACCGAGGGAAGGGGAGGGAAACGCACATTTAGACCCATTTAGAGGTGGGGAGAGGATGGAGCGAAGGGGAGAAGCGGCGCTAATGGGAGAGGAAAATGCAGCAATAAGGAAAAAAAAGTGCTGAACTGTGGGATGAGAAGGAGCAAAAATAAAACAGAACAGAAAGGCCTGCTGGGCAAAAAAACAAAAAAGGGGGAAGCAAGTTTCACCCTGGTTTGGTTTTAACATCGCAGCAGAACAGAAATATGAAATTTCAGCAGAAGTTTGCTCTGGGGTTGGTTTTCAGAGGAAGGAAGAGAAAACAGGCAAATTCAAAACCCCAAATGCATAGTGAGCTGCAGGCAGGGACAGGTAGGTATTTGTGGTTTCGGTTTTGTTTGGTTGGTTTTTTTTTTTAAGACATGTTGAGCAGCTACATCTCATCACGGACCTACAGAAAGTGCCAAAGCATTCACCCTTTACAGCAATGGGGAGTATTTTCACAGTGCTACAACCCACAAAAAAAAGTTAGAAACCAGCCGAGCTGATAGCAAGGCAGACCCCACCACAAAGTCCTGTTTCGCTATCAAAATCCTCATCTTTTCACCCTTTATACCTGTCCCCGGCTCGCAGACACGCTGGCAGCGGAGGGGCTGAGCATCCTCGGCATCATCCGGATGGCTGCTGCTGGCGCGGGGCTCTGCCTCCTGGCTCTCAGCTTGGGAGAGAACTCCCAAAACATCCCACAGTTGTTAATCTTATTAATTATACACCAAAGAGCAGGAAGCCCTGAAAGGGAACCACCCTAATTTCCCTGCAACTGGTTGCTCTCCAGCCAAGAAAAACAATTGCAATAAAAATAATCAGATTCAGCACTCAGCCTCTGGTAGATCTAAAAGCAGACGTGGGAGCAGAGGCTCCTTTTTTAAGTTTCTCTCGTTATTGGGAAGGTAAAGCAAGCGATTCCCTCAAGGACTTCGAGTGGTTTTTTCTCACCAGCTCATGGTACAGAAGTGTCACCCAAATCCCGTTGGATCTACCTGGCCCTTGGCGCACTGTCGGGGTTGTGTCCCCACCTCCTGGTTGACTGCTCAAATTCAACGGCTTCTCGTGGAAACCTGGGGTTGGAAAGGCGATTTGGGAGGAATCGCTGCCTTTTTGAGATTTTTCAAAAGATGGGTTAGCCCAGCTTTGCACTTACCCGTTTTGAGCAGTTGCCAGCAGCCGTCTTCATCCCCAGCTTGGGTTCATTTCCTTTGAATTTGGGGGTTTATGCTGAAAGCAGAAAAACCTGGGCAGCTCCAGGGTGATGCATCCCCCCGTAAGCAGCTCAAGCAGGGGATCAACCAAGAGATCCAACTCCTAACGAGCCCAATCCCACCCTGAAAGCAAAATCCCACCTAGGAAGGTACGCTATACCTTGTCCTTTATTTTGTTGGGGAGCATCACTGGTCTTTTTGTCACCCCCTTTCCTGGAAGAGATTTTTAATGCTGCATTTCAGGCATTCGCAGGAGCACAAATCCACGTGGATCTCCTGCAAATTTGCCTCTAGAAAGACCGAACAAGCCAATTATGATTTTTGTAGCTGAACGCAACAGGTTTTGTGTTTCCCGCATCACCAGCTCCATTTTTTCTCACCTCTCTGCAGTGGGATGGGAGCAGCGCTAGGACCCAAAGAGCTGCTAGAAAACACCCCCAAAATTAACTGGTGTCCTGCAAATTGCAAGCACATCACATCCTCGCTGTTTGCTGCTGGTTAAAAGCAGGTAGGAAAGAAAGTATATATCTATATATTAGTCCATGCCAGTGACAGCACCAGGAGGAGGAGGAGGCTGCCCTCCCCAATGGGAGAAGACCTTCAGGCACCTTCCTTTCTCGCCCCAAGCTGCTCCGTACCTTGAAAAAGCAGCTTTGCTTTCAGAAACAGCTCTTTGTGGGCTGCCGCAGAGGGTGGAAGAGCAAAGCAGGAAGGGAGATGCAACAGCCAGGGCACGAGAGCGAGCGTGGGGTTTTAGCTGTGACTCCAGACACAAAACCCACCACCACTGCCGGTCTCCGAGCTCGCTTTTGCCCCATGGGGGTAAAAAAACCCCAAAAACCTCTGTTGGCCTGAACCTTCACGCCACGAGGGCAGGGACCGGCCGTGACATTGACCACCGTCTACGCCAAGCCAGATGTGCCACCGCGCTGCGCTCAGCTCCCGGTGGCTGCGGGAAGCTTCCCGGTAAGTGAACTTGTTTGGTGCCATTGCACAGTGGGCGCTGGGCTCCTCCTGACCTCATGGCATTCCTGCTCGGTGGTGGAGGGGGTTTGGAGGAGCCAATGTCCCGGATGCTGCCGGATGCCTACCCTGCAGGAAAGCACAGGGAGGAAAGGATTTCCTAGGTCTTTTCCATCCGTTTCCTGAGTTGATGCTGGCCAAAGCCCAGTGCTTTGCTCTCAAGTGGGTTTGCTGTCTGTCTCCAGCCTGGGGCAGAGCGATGGCACAAGCGGGCTTTTTTCCATAGCCTGATTTTCTTGGAAAGGGGAAAAAAATACAGCCAACCCCCAAGGACACTGCTACCCCTCCGTGCAGAGCTTCATGTACTCACTTTTTTGGGTTTTTTTTGGCCATTGCAGCTCAACAAGGCTGAGTAGGAGCCGTGCAGCAACCGGCAACCTCTCCCCATCACATCGAGCATCCCAAGGGCTTTGCTTCAGGTTCTTCTCTTCCCCAGGGCACCTCTGGGTGCAGCACGGGGAGGAAAGGAGCTGAGCTCTGAGCCTTTGCAGTTTTGCTCGCTGTGGCTTCCCCCAACAAGCGAGCAAGGTGGCTTGTGGGTTTTGTCAGCAACATTGCTCCCGCAGACACTTGCAAGGTTTTCCCACTAAGCAGAGCGACACGGGGGGACCTGCCTGCTGAAAAAAAGGGTGTTAAAACCAGTGCAAAGACCAGAGAAGAGCTGCTTCCTCCCTCACTCCCAGTTTGGGTTGCGTTGCAGGTCCTTGGTGGTACTGGGCGACTGCTGGGAGCTGGATGGGTCGGGACCATGGTCCTGGCGGGCATCATGCTGTGGTTGCTGCAGTGACACCGTGAGCGGCAGGGTCTGTCATCCAAAAAGTGAAAATCTCCCCAAATCCATCACATCCCAACCCCTGCCTGGGCTGGAGCGGATTTCTCCCCTGTTTTCTGCCCCCGGCAGTGGTTATACCCAACGGGCAGGAGGGGTAAAGCTGCCAGCATGTCCCCCACGGACACGCACGGGCTGATTTATGGGTTTGGAGCCTGTGCTGATACAGGTCCCTTTCTCCACTCTGATGGTTGTTGCAAAGAGCCCAGGGGTCCCCCCCAAAGAGTCCTGTCCCTGGGCAGCACCTTGCTCCATGCCCAAGGGCTGCTTTGCACTGGGGTTTCACCCTGGCGGTTGCATCCTCCAGCCTCGACAGCAGCACGATGCTGTGGGTCAAATCCATCCTCATTTCAGGTGGAAATGGCCCCAATCCTGACCCAGGACATGGAGGCCGCGGCCAGCACACACTCCTGGGAAACCTGCCGGACCAACACCAGCCGATGGGACATCCTGGAGTTCAAATGCTCCCTGAATTGCTTCCAGCTGCAGCTGAGGCAGCGGCCGTGTGAGCAAGGCAGCCACCAGGCAGCAGGTACCACGGCTCAGCATCACCCACAGCTTTGGGGCTGCGGATGGAGACCCCACCTTGTTAGGGGTGCTGGAGGGTTGTTGTCCCCTTTCCACATGGGAGAGGGGAACAACAAGGCCAGGAACATTGGGAAAGCACCCCAAGACCCCCCCTGCAATCCTCCCAATTGCTGTCCCCATCCACATCACCCTCTCCCCGCACGACCCTCAACACCGTCCTCTGTTGCTCCTCCTGCTTTCCCCCCATACCAGGGGAGATTTTTCCAGCATGGGCACAGCCCATGTTTTCCAAAAATGCACCTGGAGGGGCTCAAAGGGCAGGAAAAGCCTCGAGTGTCCCAAGGGGGCTGCAAGAGCCTGGTGCCCCCAGCTCTGCCCCTCGCCCCGTGGCACCCAGGGGACTGAGGACCACTCACGCTCATCCTCTGCTGCAGGGGTCTCGGCTTGCCGGCTCTGTCCCGCAGGGCTCCTCTGTCACCCCAAAAAACGCTGTTCCCCTGGCCATCGTCTCCAGACCACTCTCCCACCTCTTTCAAAGCACCCACCGACCTCTCCAGCCCCAGTCTGCAGCTGATCCCCATGGGCAGGATCCGGCCTCCACCCCACGCGATCGGCTCTGAGCCTCCGTCCCTCCTCTCCCAGGCTTTTGTCAGGGAGATGATCGGAAACACCTCCGGAGCCTGGATGGGGCTGAGCATCAACCAGATGAGAGGGGAAGAGTGGATGCGGTGGGATGGGTCCCCGTTACAGAAAGCCTTGTGAGTGCTCCGCTTCATGAGCAGGTTGCAATAACCACATCCCAGGGGAAATATTTCCCAGCCCGATGCTCACCACGGACCTGGCTGCTCCCAAAATCCCTCTGGAGCCAGCAGCAATGCTCACGGGAGCAAATTAAACCAGAGCAACACAGGTTCGGTCTCTGCAGCCCGGCTGCTAAAGTGGGAGAAGAGAGGAAAAAGCAATTAAACCATTATTCCTATTTTACACCCATATGCAAAGTGCAAAGGCGGGGAAATTTCAACCCGTTTAAAAGCAAGAAGACTGCCCCAGTGGTGATATTTTTCATGCAGAGGTGCTGTCATAGCCACAGTGACCCCAGTATATAGGAAAAAAAGCGGTTTCTGATAGAGCTAATATTTATTAGACCAAGTAGTACACACATGGGGGGCTGGGGAGGAGAAACAAGTTTTTTGGGGAACTCAGGCTCCCCCACCACTTCTGCTTCCCCAACACAGCTGGAAAAACACGAGGCAAACGGGTGGTACGTTCCCATGCTTGCAGCGGAGCTGACAACGGGGTTTTGGGGGAGAAAACCCCCTAATGAGATAAACCCCGTTACTGGAAACAGAGCGTCCAAGTGCGTGACGCCAGGCTGATTGCCAGCACAGTGCTCTCCAGGTCTCCGGTGCTGGGTCCCGTGAAGGCGGACGCTTGTGCCGCGATTCGGAGGGGCCAACCGCAGCGTCCCGTTGCACTGGCTTTGCCAGAAGGAGGCCACTGAGATTTAAGCCAGAGCAAATGACGGGGGAAACAACAGGACAGAGTCAGTGCCGGGCAATTCAGCAGGATGCCAAAACACGTCCCAGAGCAGCCGTTGGGTGGCTCCTTGCCGAGGGTGGGACCTTCTCCCAGGCGCTGGCCAGGGATAACTCCGAAGCAATTCTGTTTTGTTTCTCCTCTTTGCATTTCTGCCCCTCGCCTCCAGCTCCTCCAAATCCACCAAAACAAAGACACCAAAACCAGCAGGACCGAGCTTCGCAGCGCGGCGACTGCCGGCAAAGCAGGGAGTGCTCCGAGCCTGCTGAATGCTCCCAAGTCTTCGTGCAACTGCAAAAGCTGGAAAGACACCGGTGGTCAGACTAAAGTAAGGATCCTGTGGTCACAGCTCCGTGTGATTGTCATGTTTCTGCTTTTGTAAGGTAAAATTAAAATAAATATATACCATCAGGACACTCACTACCGTGTTGTGTAGGGTTAAGAGCAGCTTGTGGTTGATCTCCTCTGCCGAGGGGGAAATTTCAGGTGAAATTCAGAAGGATTTCTGAATCCTTCTGAATCCCGCTGGGGCGCTTTTGCGGGTGGCTGCAGACAGAGTATTTCATCTGGAAGCACCAGTCGCTGCTGATCCCATCAACGTTGATATAGGCACATTGTCCCTTGCCCCGGACATCGAACCTGCACCAAGCAGCAGAAGGAAAACTCAAAGGGAAGCAAACAGGTTGCTGTCAGCTGCAGGTCGGCAGCTGAGCATCTCCCATGCGGGTTAACAGTGCTGCAGGGAGCAGGGACCACCCTTCCCAGCAAAAAACCTGCCCCATGCAGAACAAAAACCACCTCCCGCTCCACAAAGGAGGGAATATTTTCAGTTGCTTGGTCCCAGGGGGGTTCATCCAGGGATGCCCTCAACCCCCTGCCAGCATCTGCATCGCACAGATCCATGGACTGCGGTCCAATGCTTTGGCTCAAGCAAGAAAAGTGGTGTTTAATTGCTCCCACCTCATTAAATTTATATATATATGTGTCTTGCATTCAATCCCTGACCCATCTCAGCCCAGGACATGGTTAAGTTCTCCAGAAGAAGACGGGACATACGGGTTGTTGAAGAGAGACCCGTTGAACCATTTCCAAGGTCCAGAGCCTTCCCTTCGGAGACCGACCCAGTAGTGCAAGGAGCTCCCGTAGCGCAAGAGGAAACGCTAAAGGGGGAAATAGCAAGCGTCATACGTATCTGCACGCTCTGCCCTCCAGGGGAATCCCAAATCTGCTTCCCAAAAGCCATTGATGAATCAGTTCCTCAGCGATTTCTCATTTACCAGCTCCTCCCGGGTGTCGATGGTGGCCAAATGGGCTCCGAGAGAAAGGCAAGAGATCTGACTCCTGTTCCAGTCCGCTTCATCCTCCACAAAGTAAAAGCATTTCTCCCTGTACCCGATCCCGTTTTCCAGGCAGCTGGGAAGGACGGGAGAGGGGCAGGATGGACAGGACGGGCATTTCTTAGCTGGAAATAAGCAGAACGCGTCCTGGTGACTTACGCCGCTGGGTTTTCTCCAGGGGAGGAGAGGACTTTGGTGGTGGGCACCTCCACCCTCAGCCACTTACCCGCCAGCGCGATGATGGCGAGAAGCAACGCTGCTACGACCACGGTGACCCCGATGGGGACCTTTTTATCTTTAATGCACTTGAGGTTAAAACCTGGGGACAAACCACGTGGAAGAGGCACAGCCGGCAAACCCATGGCAGGAAGAGCACCCCAAGCTCCCCGCAGCTCTTGTATTCCCTCCGTGGGTGCCTTCAACACCTTTAAATACAGCCACAAAGCATGGGGGGGGGCACAGTAGGGTGCAGGCTCAGTTCAGGGGGTGCATCTCAGTGCTTTCATCAGCCTCCAAGGATTTTTAGGGCTGCCTGACCTCATTGCATCCTCTCCATCCCCCCTCAACCACAAGAGATGGGCACCATCCCCCAGAGCCTCAGCTTGGGCTGCCCTGTGCCTCCTGCAGCTTGCAAACAGCTTTACCTGTCTTACATCCTCCTCACCCCGGCTATTTTAACTAAGTTTTAGCTGCCCATGTCAAGCTAAGCCTAGCCGTGACCTCTGAAACAATGTCCTCAAGACAAGACCAGTGCTTACTGGTCCCTTGCTCCGCTCTCTGCTGCGACAGCATCATTACAGCAGTTGAGTGTTCACATGTGCAAAAGCAGGAAGCCCGTGCAAACGAAGGGAGTTACCAGTTGTAAGAGACCGAAGTGTTAAGAACAATTGTCTCAAAGCTCGCTTGGGTGGTTATCTGATAAGACCGGGCAGCAGACCACTCTTCTGTCTCATAAGACCCGAGGGCGGACCATTCTTTGGCTTATCAAGTACCACCAGCTTGCAAAGAAATGTGCAAACTTGCTGAAGCCGCAGGCCATTCTTTGGCCTATCGGGCACCACCAAGAACAGGACACCAATTGGTACCCGGGCCAGGCCGCTTGCCCACCAACAACACACATTGTGTGGTTAGATGTGCACGTGTGGCGTACGTGACGCTGCCCTGGTTAACCAAACCAAAACGAGAGGGGAAACTCCCTCTCCAACGCCGGATAAAAGATGGCACAACAAAACCTGAGTGTTGCCACCCACCACCGAGGAACTGAAGACTGAGGACCAGCGGGACGCTGCTGGATCCATGGTGGTGACTATCCTTTGCTTACCTCTGAACGCTTGCTTAATTTTCTCCTAATGTTTCCTGCCTTTCCTATCACTTTACTCTTTTATATTTACCCAATAAAATGTCTGATTGGCGCCATATGACGTTGTTCGTGTCTTATTTTCACCCCTGGGATCATGATGAACCTTCCCCGAGCCTGACAGTCAGACCGGGACATAACACCAGTAATGCTGTGAAGTTCTTCAGTAGGAAATGCCTCACCTTGGGTGTTTTCCTCCCAGGACAATCAAGAGGAAAAGCAGCATTCCCCCATCACCCGGTTTACACACATGGCAAGGAAACAGGATTTCTGACGTCATAAAACCAGGACTCGCTTTGGTTTTCCAGGCTCTTAAAGCCTCTAGGAAAGGGGATGGTGCTTATGTACCTGCATCATGAACAGCTTCCGCCATCCCTGGCGCCACGGAGGGGCCAGCAGCTCGCTCCGGGGACAAGGGCGTCCTTCACCTCCCCCAGCAACGAGGTGAGCGGGGTCAAGGCCACCTCGAGACCACAGCACGGCACCAGGGACCAGCCAGGGCCTTCTCCGTCCCAGGGCTGTGCCAGGATGCTCCTGCGGTCACTAAAACAAAAAGGCAAAAAGCTCATAATCCCCCCCAAAACCGCAGCGCTGCTCGTCACAGCACTTTTTTCTAAAAATCCCTTCTTTCCCTCAAAGCTCCTTTTCTCCGTTTTCCCACGTCCCAGCCTGCCTTCACTCTGAATTATTGCTTCTCAAAACCTCCCACGACAGCATATTTTTCTATGTTGTTCTTGCAAACTGTTTTTCTAAATTCTTTGGGGTTTTGACCTTTCCCTGGACATGGCCCTTTCCCAAAGGCCACGGCAAAACATGTACAGATTCAGCTGTCTCCTCAGAGAAGCACAAAAAGTCCCACAAGAACATTTGCAGAATGTTAGATCTACATCTATCTATTTGTAGAACATCTACAAGAAAAAAAATTAAAGAAACAGAACAAAAATCCACCAATGCAAAAGGGAAAAACCTGCAAGCCCTGGAAACCACCAACAGCTGCAGTTCCCCTAGCAAAGAGCTTCCGTATTTACTTAAACATATATAATATATAACCCTGACGTGAGATGCAGGTGGTGTTCCTGTTTAATAGCAGCACTGTAAAAACAAATTGCGTTACCAGCACCTGCCCCTTCCTCAATTTGCAGCAAATATTTTCCAGGTAAGAACAACCTTCATGTGTTGGCAAAGGTAAGAATCAAAAGGATATTTTTTCCTCCCCAAACACTTGATTTTTGAATAGGGTTTAATTGATGTCGTGTTTTGCTACTGTCCCAAACACCCAAAAGCAAATTTCTCCTGCTGCAGGCTGCGGCTTGGTGCATTTTGGAGTAAAACAGCGGGTGATGGAGGAAGAGGAGGAGAAAAGACACCAAGTGGGGAACAACAGAGAAGCCCAATCATCAGAAAATATTCCCAAATGCTCTGGGCTTGTGGGAAATAAGGGACTTTTGTGTCCCAAAAAGCACGTCAAAAATGTTACAGGCAAACATTGTTCTGGTTCATGGCCTTGGTATGGGGAAGCATTGCTGCCCAGTGACACAACGTGGCACGTGGAAATGAATCAAAGGCGCTTTTGTCTAGCACCCAAGGAGACTGAGTCCCTCATGCCCTGACAACACCCGAATACTGCTGCAAAAAAAGGAAAAAAACCACTTTTTAGCTGCAAAAAAAGAAAAATCCACCTTGTAGCTGGGTGGGGGTATCGTATGCGACAGGGGACACAGCGAGGTGTCGCTGCAAGGAGACACCTGGGGTCACCGGGACCCCAAAGTGGGACCCACAGCCTGCGTTAGGCTGGAGCGGGAATCCCAGGGGAGAGCAGAGTGCCGAGGGGGAAGATCCTAGAGGGTGGAAAAAAACCCTGTCCCCAGATGAAGCAAGGAGGTTCCCATCTGCGGGGCTTTGCAAGGCAGCCCCGGCGCCCGTCTCTGCCGGCTCCCAACTCACCCTCCGCATGCTCCAAGGAAAAACGGGCTTTTCCACTCCAGCTTCCCGGTCCAAAGTCACTGGGAAAGCGCTGCTGAACTTGGGCTTTCACCTTCCAGGAGCTGCTGGGAGAGGACAGATAAGATCCCACTGAGCAACCGACTTCTACTGCGTGCTTTTCTCTGTGGTAAAGAAAAAACTGCCGATTTCTGCACTCCATGCCCACAGCCTCCATCCAGATGAGGGATTTAAACACACGCAGGGATGCTCTCTGCTCCCGAACCCCAAATTTATCCCCTACCTGTAGTACTGGAACAAGAACCCAGCAAATTGGAAACAACCGGAGGCATCCAATATCAAGCAGCCAAAACTCCCGCCTTCCCCCAACGCTTTCTGCGGTAAACCACTCTGTCTGACCGGCGCTGTTACCTTAGGAACCTCTTCAGCGCCGTCCCTGCAGGGTTTTTTAGTTAATCTCACACCCTCCTCCATCCCCCAAAGCCCGATGGGGAGACGGGGCAGCGGCTGCACCCAAACCCCAGCCGGGCTCTGCCGGGACTTGCAGAATCAGAGCAAAGCTACACCCCCCTGGTGCTTACAAGACCCCCCCAGGTTGGATGCTTTTGGGGTACAGCAGGAGCAAGTCACGCCATTGCTTAGATGCGATCGGCATCAATAGCGATCCCTCTGCTCCGTCTCCCCAGCTAGCGTGATCGTGAGGGGCCTGGAAAAGCTCACTCGGCTTTTCCGTGATGTAAGGCACCACACCAAGGGTGAGGCCAGATAAAGGCATGAGCTCGAGCAGCAGCAACAAATGATTTCAGCCAGTCACCGTGCAGTTTCCCCCATCAAGAATTCCCCTGTCCCTTGGATTTGGCACAGCAATCTCTGGAATTGAGAATTAGGCTCAAGTCTAACTTGCTTCACCCAGGTCCAGCCCAAACCTCCCACCACACAACGCTTCCCTACCCCCTTTCCTTGAGGCTTTTACCCCCGGCTCGTGCCCCATAACTCACTGCTTGGTCCCAGGGAAAGGCGGTGGGTGCAAACGCCTGGAAGCCCACCGATTTCAGCTCTCCCAGCTCCGTTACCGACCGGCTCAAGGCTTTTCAGCCCACGCTGGGACGCGGAGGGTGGAGGCAGGTTGGCATCCTCGGATTGTCCTGCCCAGGGTGTCCTCGGGGTGGTGACGGGCTGCGAGTCTCTCGAGAGCTCCCATCCTGTCTCTTGTCCTACAGAGAAACACAGAGGGGACGTAAAGCTTTCTATGCATCCTCCAGCCAAAAAAAGAAAGAAATAAAAAATTTAAAAAATGAAGTTCTCAGCAAGGGCAGATCAGGTGAGCCTTTTGGGGTGTCTCAGCGCAGTCAGGTGTGAAAATAAAAACCAGAGGAAGCACTCCACGCACCATCAAAACGAACCAGCTCAAAGCCGATTTAATTTAATCGAGGCCAATGGCATCCTGGCTTGTATGAGGAATAGCGTGGCCAGCAGGAGCAGGGAGGTGACAGTGCCCCTGTACTCGGCACTGGTGAGGCCGCACCTCGAGTACTGTGTTCAGTTTTGGGCCCCTCACTACGAGAAGGACATCGAGGTGCTGGAGTGTGTCCAAAGAGCAGCAACAAAAATATCTGCACACAAAATTCTCGTGGTGATTTCCATGCGTTGTATTAGCCTGGGCTGTCTCCAAGACTTTTTTTGTTGGAATATGTGCATTTCACCATTCTTGAAGACTGATTTTTCTCCCTCAGAGATTTAGTCTAATATGTAGGCTTAGTGAATTGTCTAGAAAACTATTTCATGGGGACACAAAACAGAAAATAGTATGTTCAGTTTTATCAGGATCAACAGGTCGTCTTTGCTTCCTGTTCTAAATTTCTATTTAAGCAACTCAAACCTTCCGCCTGTGTGATGGCTTTATTTCACTTCCGTTAAGCTTTTAGCGCCTAGTAGACCTTTAGTGCCTTTCTACCTTGCAAGATGAATTCTATTTTTAAATTCATAACTATTACTAGAAAACCACATGCATTCTTATTGTAGGGTAAATTAAGTTTTACGATTCCACGACTGTTGCTCAGTAAGTGGATATGATACCATGTAGATTATTTTCTTTCTTCTCATTCACATTTATCTCAAGTCCACCAGACTTCATCCTGTCTCAGAGTGGCAAAGTTCTGCCAAGTACATTGTATTGAATTTCCTGTAGTCCAGCTGTGCACATCTTAAGTGGGGCTGGTTTCAGCTTTTCCCCCTGCTTTATGAAGCGTGGCTGCCTTTCCTCCTTACCTTGTGCACGTTGTACACGAGTAACTGATGTACCCTGAGTTCTGCCCCAACATCAAGAGGAAATGGGCTCAAGTTGTGCCAGGGGAGATTTAGATGAGATATTAGGACAAATTTCTTCACAGAGAGAGTGGTCAGGCCCTGGCACAGCCTGCCCAGGGCAGGGGTGCAATCACAGTCCCTGGAAGCATTCAAAACCCGTGTGGATGTGGTGCTTAGGGACATGGTTTAGAAGCAGACCTGGCAGTTAGGTTAACGGTTGGACTCGATGATCTCAGAGGTCCTTTCCAACCTTAACGATTCTGTGATTCTAATTATTGCAGGATTTACCACTGCTGACCTTCCTCTACTCCCTCCAGCACCCGTAAGGGCAGCGGGGAGGTGGGAGCTGCTCCAGCCTTCGTACTTCTGAGTCCTCCAACCTAGGTGGCAAAAGGGGAGATGGAGGCAGAGACATTTCCCTCCCTTGGAGCTTTTCCCCCTCCTTTCCTCTCTCCCAGCTTTTTTGCACCGTCCTTAAATGACTCCCATCCCCTCACACTCCTTTTTGGATTAAACCAGCTGCTTCAGTAAATTCCACCAAGAAAAAAAAGCAGGGGAGGGTGGGCAGCAGGGCTGGCATCAGCTCAAAAACGTCCTCCCAAGTCCATCAGCTGATGCTGCCCATCAGCATCTTCACCCACGCAAAGAAGTGACGCAGATGTTTTTTAGGCGACAGATCCCATCTGCCTTCCCCACAAGCAAACATTTGCCAGCTCCCCTGCCGGGGCTTCTTCCCCCATTGAAAGCTTCAGTTCCTTTTCCAGAACAAGTGTTTAAAACAAAAAACAAACACGGGGCCAAAGCTACGCCATCAGTCACAGCTGGTGCCAGGTGACCGAAACAAAACTATTTCTGGGCTCAACAGCGGGAGGGCGATGCTGGAGTTCCTCCCCCAACATCATAATTGCAGAGAAACCGGCAGGACAGAGCAAGCAGAGCTGGGGAAAAGCAGAGGCGATGTTTGGTACCTGATGAAGACGGTGGTTTCTCTCCCCTTCGGCAGCTCCTGGCAGCAGCCTCCTGGTTTCAGGGCAGCGAGTTGGCGAGAGCAGGGGCTCCAGGCAGGAGGAGCAGCCCGGGGAGGGGTGTGTGTGCACAGGGGTGCGTTTGCGTGTGCAAGGCTGAGAACGGGGCTCTCAGGGCCCCCCTAATCCCCATCCCCCCACAAGGCGCTGCTGCAGGAGCCCCAGAAGCAGCGGTGGGTGGTAGGGACAAACCCAACCTGGATGGTGGGTGAAGAAACCTCGCTGCATCCCCCGCGGGGGCAGCGGTGGCGTGGCTCTGTGGAAGGGCGGGCATCAGGGCTGCTGCCGACGGCCCCTTCCCAGTGCTCCCAGTCCATCCATCCACAAGCATCCCAGTTCAGGCTGCTGTTTTCACGCAGCGGGGACGGGAGGCAGTGCAATACCATGGGGCAGTCCAATGAGCTTTTCAGCTTGCTCTGAGCTGGGGAAACCCTATTTTTAGAGGTTTATGTTATAAGGAGAGGCTCTTATCTCTTCCCCATCACCCCGGATGTGGCAGCTGTGGCTCAGACTTCCAGCCGTCCCCGTATCCCCCGTCCCCCTCCCTTGCTCAGCAACACAGGTTTTGGGTGTTTGCCCTCCTTGGGCTCTGGACCAGGCACCAAGCTCACTTGCTGGGGTTTTACTTTTGGATTTAATTCCCCCACCTCCTTTTTCCTTTTGAACCCTAACACTCTCACCGCTGCGCCTCCTCTCCGCCCTTGCAGTGCTGCTGCGAGCACTGTGCCGCGAGCATCCGTCTCCTCCGCTGCCCGTCAGGCCCTTCCCAGCATGAGCCACCTCCTGGGCCAGCTGCGCTGCGCCTGGGGTGAAAGCACAACCTGAGGATGGGGACGGTCCAGGAGGAGGATTGAGGGGGACGCCGGCACGGGCAGAAATCCCAAAGGCATCTCCCCCGGGGGCTGGATGGGGGCCCTGGTGCACCCTGGAGCCACGGAAGGGTGAGGCAGGTGCAGGGGCAAGCGCTGCCAGGCAGAAAGGGACAGGTCCAGCGTGCACCAGGGCGTGCGTGCACAAGCAGGCTGATCCGGTACAGACGGATGCTCTTTCCAGCCCTCCCCATTAGCAAACTTCCTTGAGAACACCGCACAACAGAGCCCAGCTAATGTCATTATTAATTTGTGCGGGAGATGATCGTTGCACAACAACGTCAGCACATCCCCCCGCTGAGGGCCTGATCCTGGCCCGTCCCCGAGCGTCTCTGCCGGCCACAGCCCAGCTTGCGGCCCCCAGCTCAGAGCTGGGTGGCTTCTTTCTGGCAGATCCACGGCAATCCTGAGCTGCAGCTTTCAGAGCTGATCCTGTCCTCCCTGACCGCCCCGCAGGCTCTGCTTCCATTCCCGGGGCTCAGCTGGAACCTGCGGGTGCAGGAGGGAGCCCACGTCACGGCACGAGGCTCCCTCGGGTGACGGTGGGGGTGCCCACCCCGACACCCATCCCTCCCCAAAGCGCTCACCGGCTCTGGTCCAGGGGGGAGCCGTTCAGCCAGGTCCAGCCCTTCCCGGCGGAGGGGATGGAGAGGCCGATCCAGAAGTAGCCGGTGGGTTTCTGTACCATTTTCTTTACAAAACCCTGTATCGGGGAGAGGGCAGGCGGTGACGCCGATGTGCCACGGATCGCCATCCCAAACCAGGCTCCAGCCCGTCCCCACGCAGCCCCATCCCAGGACCGAGCCCCACCGGTGCCCCCACGCTCTGACGCTGCCAAAGGCACCCGGAGGCTCGGGCACAGGGGTGGGTGCTGACCCCAGACTTTTGGGCAAGCCCTTAACCCTTCCCCAGGTGCCAGCAGCCCCTCGGCTGCAGCCCTGGGACCCCTCCCACATCCCCGATGCCAGCGGTCCCTTTACCAGCTCAGCCTGGTGCCCCGGCATCAGCAGCTCGGCACCCTGATTCACACAGTCCTCCCGGCTCTCTCTCCAAGGCTTGACCCCCTCGGCAACCCAATAGCACTTGGTCCCGTGCAGTGTCCAGCCCATGGGGCAGAGCTTGCACCCCTCGCCCTCTGAAAGACAGTCAGTGCCACGTTCAGCCACCAAGAAGCCACCTTGTCCCCTGCACATCCAAAGAAGGACAAGCGGTTTAAGTCCTGTTTGCTCCCCAGGAACACGGGGATGCCCTGAGCTTCGCTTGGTTCTCCAACCTAGAGATGCTACAAGTTTTTGGGAAAGCTGATGGTGCGGAGGCGCATCGTGGCCGGCGCAGTTACCTTGCAGCTTTGACAAGCAGAGACCTTTCCTCAGCTCCAAGGTGATGTTCTCCAGGTTGGTGTTGCCATCTCCTACGTTCCCGTTCCCACTCCCATTTTTGCAGGTTTCTGGGTTCTCCGGCTGCCGGTGGAGAACTGCAAGGGAAGGATGGAGCAGGGGAAAGGGACTGGCTCCCCCAGGCACGATGCCCGCTGAGATCTACCTGCGCGTGGCCCCAGCAGGCTGCAGGGAAGTGTCTGGGATGGATCCTGACACCAAGCGGGTGCTCAGAGCCCTCCAGCCCTCCCCTCGTCCATCCCGTTATCTCAGCTCACCTGGAGCCTTGATCTCAGCATCTCATGGAGGGTGAGAATTGGCCTCGGGGTCCCAACCCGGAGCAGACCCCAGTCCGTCTTCTTTTGGGGAACGGGGTCACCGCCTCTGAGCTCACCCCCCGACTTGGAACTGCCTCCACCCGCTGCTGTTTTGCACTAGCAACAGGATGTGGCCCCTCCACCCCCCGCCTAAGACAGCACACGCGGTACGGAGGCATCAAACGCGACGGCTGCAGAAAGCCCCGTAGCCTCTGACCGCTACGGAAGTGGCCTCTCCTGCAAAACAAGCCATGCTAGCCTTTGTGCAGCCCGGAGCGGCCTGATGCAAGGGTGAAGGGCTCTTCATCACCTTCTGACTACCCCTTGCAGCACAGCGTGCCCACAGACACCTGCAGTGCACATGAACAGCTCGCAGCAGCTTTATTTTGGGGTCTCTCCGGTGCTGGGCTCACACCAAGTTCAAACAATCATCCCCAGATCACTGCTGGCCCCAGATCCACCCTACAGTGGGGACAGCAGATCCCTACAAAGCCACCGCACCCCAGCTCGCAGCTTGCACCCAAAGCTGCTCCCACATCCCGAGAGCATCACCTGCCTTTTGCAGCTCTTGGCCCCGAGGAGGGCACGGTGCTCAGGGCAGCTCCAGCCTGATCCTTTGCTCCTTCCTCCATACCCCTGTGCCAAAAGCTTGGCAGATCCATCCCCACAGCTCAAATCCACACCCGAGTCCCTCCCTAGCACAAGATCCGTTGGATCTCCCTCCCGTTGGAGGATCTCCTCCCCAAGATCCACCAGACGTTTGAGTCTCCCCTCCACCTGCTTGGTGCGGTTTGGGGTGCTGGGGGTCAGGGCAGCATCAGGTGCTACCAGCAACACTGAGCACAAGACTAATTTTGGCAGGGCTTTGTGTGACTCTGAGCTCAGCCACGGGGTGTTAAATTCTGACCCTGCCAAAGCTGAGAAGTTTCCAGTGCTTTCCCCTCGCCAGTCAACCAAAATAGTCAACATCTCCTCAGCTCTAAGAAATTCTGATAAAAACCCGCTTCCCCACACCTTGCACCGGTGTGCGTCAGCCAACGCAGATCATAAAAAGCAGATTTGCCTCCTACGCAAGCACCTGGGCCAGCAGCCCAGGAGCAGGGACCCCCTCCCCGCCCTTTGGATGGTCCCCTCTTCGCATTGTCCTTTGCTTGTCCCCGTGCCGGCAAGCGGAGCTACTCACACGAGCATCCCATTGCCACCACTCCCACTCCGAGGAGGAGGTTCCCGGTCCAGGCGGCCCAGAGCGCGGTTCGGTGCCACCGAGGACAGCCCGACGCTGCAAGGGAAAGAGTTGTTAGGAGAAAAACACTGCCCCGACCCCGCATCCAGCGAGCCAGAACTGCAGCGCAGATTTGGGCTATTTTCTCCCCAAAAGCAGCTCAGAGCCGGGCAGCCCTCCACGGTTCTGCTGCTGGTTGTTCCAAAGCTTTGCTCAATCATCCGCGTTTCACCACTGCCGCCCTCCTCCATTTCACACTGATCCCGCTGGCACTGCGGTAAAATTGCTCGTGCTGAGGTTGGGTTGGCTTTACCCAGCTGGCCGAGACTCCAAGAACTGGGAATTTCCTGGATGTTATAAGCCATTAGAAACCCAGACGGTTAAGGCAAAGCTAGAGGTGGGCCAAGGCGGGAGATGTGCCCCACCACGGCATCCTTCCTCCGCACCAGGGCAAAACTGACTGCTGAGCCTGGATGGACCAAGGTCTCCAAGGAGACTTCATCTGACCAAGGAGGATGAGCTCCATCCTCCCCGAGGAAGCATGGGAGCAGATGTCCTCCCTGCAGAGCTCAAGGCCAGGCAAAGCCCATCCCTCCTTGGCTCTTGTTTCACAAGAGGGAGGCAGGACGCTGCTTCTGGACAAAGCCAGAGCTCCCCTGGCCCAGCAAAGGTGGTGATTGAGGTTCATCATCAGCCTCGGAACAAAACAGCAAAGGAGGAACGTCTGATTCCACCTTAACATCAGCAGCGGGTGGGTTGTGCCCAGCCCTTTGAGACCAAAAGGGATGTGTTTGGTGGAAATGATGAATTCTTGCAAAAAGGAGGGTGCGGTGTGTTGGCTGAAGAGGTCCTCCTCAGGCAGAGGTCCCTTCCAGAGGAAGAAAGAGCAGGAATTAAACCTCTTGCTGTTTTTTCCATAAGCTAGAAACCAAAACTGGAGTCAGTAGGAAAAGAGCATGAAGCACCACAGCAAAGCAGCGGAGGAAGGAAAAAACAGGGATGTGAAACACCACTACAGGTGCAGGAAAGACGGACCAGGAGGACCGAGACATCTAAAGACGTCGGCTGCCCTTAAGCATCACAGGTCTCCTGAGCGCAGCTGAATTCGGGCAGGTTTGGAGCCTTTGCTGGCTGGGTGCGGGGGGATTTCTTCTTCCAATCGTGCCAGGACAAGAATGGTCCCTGGGGCTGGGTTTTAGGGACCAGCCCCTGAAAACGCACTTGGTGCGGTGGCCGAGTCCTGCCTCACGAGCTTCAGGAGTTCAGTTGTCAGAGTTCAGCCTCGCCACGCAAGGACAACGTTCAAACGGCCAAGCTGGGGGCAGCCAGGGCTTAAAAACAACCGTGCAAAGCTGAGGCTTGATGTTGGCAGGGCTGCAGCCAAAGCAGCCGCACAAGGAAGGATGAAGGAGGTGTCAGGGGGGCAACGCCGTCCCCAAGGGCAGCTGCAGGCAGAAGAGAAACCATGGTGTTTAACCCCACGGCAGCAGGCGTGAGCGCAAGCCCGCTTGGTTTCCACGGTGGAGGAATCCCATTTAATGGAGCCACGGCAGGGCTCCGGGCACGGAGTGAAGCGGTGAGCCCCGTTTCAAAGAAACCCTACAGCCGTTTCAAGACAAAACTACCGAAGGGATCCCAGGCAGCAGAGGGGATCCCTTATCACACCGCCACAGCCACGGGCCCCTTCCCCTGCCTGCACCGCCCGGAGGGTGGGAGTCTCCCAACACAGCCACAGCCCCCCAAAAAGAAATAAAAGGCCCCAAACCCAATGATGCACTTACTGCCAGGCTGAGGAAGCGACTGCAGCTTCCCGCAGCGTTTCCCGGGACCGATATTCAGGTCAGCATAAACAGTTTCCCCAGCCATCGCGGGAGAGGTGAAAGGACCACCAGCCGCGCCTCTCGCGTGAACGGTGGCGATCCAGCAGTCGGCAAGTCTGGGTTTTCTGAGGTTTTTCACTCCTCCAGCTCAGCTTTGCAAGCTCCTCTCCAAGCCAGGGGTCAGCGAGGAGAAGCGCGAGCCTCTGAACGCTCGTCAGGCAGAGCACGATTGCAAAAGCGCCCGTTCAATGCGCTGGACAGCCTGAAAATGAAACTTTGCGTGGCTTCTGCTGAATTAAGCCAGGGAAGATGAGTTCACATCACGGGAGGTAACATCTGATAGCATCACGAAGCCTTTTCTATTCAAAGGCCAGCCATAATCTTCCAAGGTACCAAGCGAAATCTCCCAAAACAAGGCACCGTTAATAATAAAAAAAGCCCAAACAAACCCAAAATACGTGGTTCTGCAAATAGGCGGTTCCAGACCTTGCTCCCCCCTGTCCAAATTGGTTATTTTGCCTGAAAAATAAGGTATCATTGCAAGAATGATGCAGAGACTCCGCGATCTCCCAGAATATTCCCAGTAGGATCATAAGAATTGTGATTTTTATGAAATAACATAAAACAAACCCAGCTCCCTTCCACCCTTATCTCCTCCTCCCTTTAGCTACTTGAAAGGTGTTTTCTAGCGTTACTCACTGCTTCTCCCCCCCAAACCCATGCCGGCATCGCCACCTTCTCCCTTTTACCAATTTCTCTGTAATCCCACCGTTTTTTCAGCCTGGGTTTGAAGCACGCCGCCGTTTCACCGCTCTGCGGAGCAAGCAGCTGCCACAGAGCCTGGGAGACTCTTTGGAAAGAAGGGGTTAGCGATGAGCCCTGCGAGGGGAAAGGAGGGAAAATGTTCCAACCAGCTCACGCGATCTCTCTGGTTTTCCTCCATTCCTCGTTTCCAAGTCACTTCCAAGAGACAGCGTCTGCCTTCGGAAACCGGGATGGGACCGGACTAATGCATCGATCCGCCCCAGGTACGGGATCCACCCCAGGGCACCGAGGGAGCTGGCGGAGGTGCTCACCAAGCCGCTTCCCATCGTCTGTCGGCAGTCCCGGCTCAGCGGGGAGGTCCCGGTTGGCTGGGGGTTGCCAATGTGATGCCCAGCTACAAGAAGGGCTGGAAGGAAGGTCTGAGGAGCTCCAGGCCTGGCAGCCCGGCCTCGGCGCCGGGGAAGGTCCTGGAGCAGATCATCCTGAGTGCCATCACACGGCACGTACGGGACAACGGGGGGTCGGGCCCCGGCAGCGCCGGGGTACGAAAGGCAGCTCCTGCTTGACCGACCTGACCTCCTCCTACGACAAGGTGCCCCGCTAGCGGATGAGGGGAAGGCTGTGGGGGTTGAATACCTGGGCTTTCTGCATCCGCTCTGACCGCACCGAGGCAAAGCAACAAAAAAAGAGGCCCCAAAGAGAGCGGCTGACGCTGCAAACTTTACGCCTGCAATCTCATTAAGCTCATTTTTACGTTTTGCAGCGGGGAACAGCAAACCCAGCGCGCTGCTGAGCGGGATTCCTCCTCTTTGCAGCAAGAGGAGGAAGGAATTCAGCAGGGTGGGGAAGCTGGGTGCTCCGCCACGCTGGTTGCTCCAGAGGGACCAGTTTAGCCCATTGCCTCCCGTCCCGGCTGGACTGCGGGCAATACTGGCAGGAGCCCCGGGACGTGTGGGGGCAGAAGCAGAGTCAGGCGGGGGAAACGCAAGCCGCACCGAGGTGCGGGCATTGCTAGCGCAGGCGGCTAAGTGTGAGCCGCCTGCCCCAGCCATCCCCGTGTTCGAGCAGCTCTGCGCAGACCGTGCTGCCACAAACACCCCAACAGACTTTCTCCCCCATCGCAGCAAAGACAAACATCACCCAAAGCCACTTTTCCACCCTTTAAATAGCTTTGAGTCCCTGCTGCGTACATTTAGCCCTGTCCTTACGAGAAAGGGGGTGGCTGTGGTTAACAGCCTAAAGCCAGAAAGGCTGCGACAAGAAAGGCAGCCTGCGATGGCAGCCGTATCTGGCACGGAGATGACAGAGCTGTTGCAGTCAAAAAGCCCGAGTGACCGCATCCGAGGGGAAAAGGCACCGCAAAAATGCGCCTGTATTTCTGTCCTGGTTTAACCCCAGCCGGCAACTGAGCACCACGCAGCCGCTCGCTCACTGCCCCCAGCCCAGTGGGATGGGGGAGAGAATTGGAAGGGTGAAAGGCAGAGAACTCGTGGGTTGAGATAAGAACAGTTTAATAATTGAAGTAAAATGAAAGAGAATAGTAGTAGTAATAATAATGGAATAATGCAATAATAACATCCAAAGCAACTGATACACGATACAATTGCTCACCACCCGCCGACCGATGCCCAGCCCGTTCCCGAGCAGCGATCGTAGCCCCTCCCCGGCCAACTCCCCCGCTTATATACTGAGCATGACGTCATACGGTATGGAATAGCCCTTGGGCCGGTCGGGGTCAGCCCCCCTGGCTGTGCCCCCTCCCAGCTCCTTGTGCCCCTGGCAGAGCACGGGAAGCTGAAAAAGTCCTTGACCAGTGTAAACTCTACTCAGCAAGAACCAAAACATCGGCGTGTTATCAACATTATTCTCATCCTCAATCCAAACCACAGCACTCTACCAGCTACTAAGAAGAAACTTAACTCTATCCCAGCTGAAACCAGGGCAATTTCCCACTCTTTGCTCACCACAGCCTGCGCCTGCTCTAACGGGGAGGTTATTGCTCCTCTGGCTGGACTGTCGTCCTTAGCGAAGGCAAAGGTGTAGTGGTGCGAGCGCTAAGGTGAGTAAAGCGGAAAAACATAATTAGGAAGAAATTAGAAAGAAATCAGGCGCGAGAGAGAGGAGAGCAGAGCCTCCCCCCATGGCAGAAGCCTCAAACCCAGGGTTTCCCCAGCTCAGGAAGAACGAGCCAAAAAAGATGAGGCGGGACTGCCCCAGCAGCACTCCTCTCCCGTCCCCGCTGCCATCTCAGCCCCTAACTGGGATGCTGGAGGATGGACGGACTGGGAGCACTGGGAAGGGGCCCTCCCGCACATCAGGGGACACGGCCAGGTTTGCTCACCCACCACCCTGGGCGAGTTCATCCCCAATGCCCATGGGTGCTTTCAGCTGCTGCTGGGGCTCCTGCCGCAGCCCCTTCTCGAGGGGGTCAGGATTTGGGGGGCCCCGAGAGCCCCCGTATGCAGGAAAACAAGGGCTGACGGGGAGGGCAGGTGCCTTCCAGCAGCGCACGGCCCGGGGGCAGCCCCAGAACTCGCCTGGCCATCGGGCAGAGCCAGCGCTGCGAGACGGGCTCCAGCAGAGAGCTCCAGCCATCCCCCTCCAGCCTCCGGCACCCCACGCGGCCACGGCGCCAGGGAGAGGAGCCCGGGGGCAGCCGTCACCTCACACACGGGGACCCCAACGCTCCCAACGCCAGGCTGGAAAGTGCAGCCGGGGGCGAGGAGGGGAGCGGACAGGGCTGCCTGCAGCAGGCGCCTTCGCCACAGAAGGGACACGAAGGGTAGTCTGGCGTGTTTTTTAAAATATATATAAAATATATAAACTTCTATAGAAACAAAGTATAAAAAGAGGCTGAGATTTCAAACAGTTCTGGGGTGGGCCCAGAAGGAGCAAGCCAAGGTCCCAGCCCAGGCAGCCACACATCAGCTTCCACGACGTCTCCCCTTCCTGCAGGTTCACCTCCTCGAGACCTGGCACTGAGCTGCTGCTGAGACCAGCAACAACCCGGACCAGCTGTAGGGATCCCCTGCCCTCAGCGCCGCTCTATGCTGGTGGAAGAGCAGAAGCTGTGAGTCCGCAGCAAGGGCAGGGTCCTTTCTCCATCAGCTCTGTCCCATCAGAGCTTGGGCCTTGCTGCAGAGATACGGCCGGGACTGGGAGCAGCTCGAACTCGCGAGATCCCGGTCGTTCAAATACACACACTCTTCTCGGCCACCTATGGGGAACCTGCAACAAGAAGGAAAGGCACCGCTGGTACCGTCGGGTTGGCGGTTGTGCCCTCTCGCACCAGCAGACAAGGGCTGCCTGCAAGGGACAGGCCCGGCCCACACGTCCCACCAGGCCCCTGCCCGTCCCACCACAGGACGCTCGCCCCACGGCCCTGGCTCATGACGGGACTCACGGGAGGTTGAAGCTGCTGCCATCCACCCACTCCAGGTGCTCGCCTCGTCTCCGCAGCCCAAGCCAAGAATCAACATTGCCCTTGAGGCGCCAGAGGAAATCCTGGGTAGGAAAGAGAGAAGCCAGCAGTCAGGAGCTGCTGCCAGCCCCACGCCAGTCACTGGCCCAGCCCCACGCGGCTCCCTGCCGGCCTCGCAGCCAGCCCCGGCCCCGCACCGCTGCCACCGGCCGTGGGGTGCCAGCAGCTCCCACCCAGCGCCTGCTCCAACGAGCTCCACAGGCTTCTGCAGGAGCTCCCCAGCCCCACCAGCGCTGCTGCTCCTGCTCTGCCCCACCTCTGCCCCGCTCGGGCTCCGGCCGAGCACCGCGCACGGGGAGACGCGCCCTGGGCTCCACACTGCACCCCCGCCTCCCTCCCTCCAAGGCCCCGCAGCAGAACTGCAGCTCTCTCCCTACAAGCACCTCTCGCCTGCCCAGCGCCAACCCCAGGGCCTGCACCCAGCCCACAAACCCCCCCCTTCGCCCCCACGCAGCCACAACAGCCCCGCACTCACCATTTCCCAGCCCATCTTGAGCACGGCCAGCGAGGCCCCGAGCGAGGAGCACCGCTCCTGGCTCCACTCCCAGCTCCCCTCCTCCTCACGCGAGAGGTAGTAGCACACGTTGCGGTACCCAACCCAGTCCCAAGGACAGGCCAGCACCGCAGCCGCAGGCAGATCCGCGTTCCCTCCACGCCGTCCTGCTGGAGAGGGAAGGGGAGAAGGGGAGAAGGTCAGAGGCTGCCGCTCCACGGGGACCAGGGCACCCAGCTCCCTGGGGCAGGGAAGGAGGCAGCCCCGCGCTCCCCCCACGGGGAGCCCCACTTTGCTGCCAGGGACCCTGGCACACGCAGCTCTGCGCCCAGGGGCCGGACGGAGGCAGCCGCTCCTCCCTTACCTGATTGTACAGCAACAGCCGCGCCCAAAGCCAGCACCAGAGCCACGAGCACAGCCAGCACCAGGGCGCACACTCCATGGCCTGCGCACCGCTTGCCTGGGGGAGGAAAGAGCCGCTGGCGCTGAGGACGGTGCTGTCCCACAGCAGGCACGGCCCTCGCATCCCCGCCACCCCCAGCACCACCAGCTGCCCAGGGAACGCGGCAGGGACCCCCCAGCCCCTTTGCCCCCGCACACACACAGCTGGCAGCGAGAAAGCCAAGGGACAGTCCCACAGACCGGGGACAAGGCTCTCCCACCCCAGACGTGGGGGGACAACCTGCAGCAGGAGAGCTGCCAAGGGTCTGGGGAGGTGGGGGGTGGCTGCTGCAGACCACTGGCTGGGACCGAGCAGAATGCGAGCCCTTTCCAGACAGCTGGAAGAAGCCTCACGCTTGCCAGCCCCAGTCCTCGGGGGCTGACACTGCCACAGGGACGCTGGCCCCTCCCTGCAGGCCACAGGGCTGGCCCTGCACTCACCCAGAAGCCTTCCGTCTGTCCTGCTGTCCTGCTGCCCAGGCACCTCTGGGTGGGGGGACGTCCCTACGGCCGGGGGACCCAGGGGCTCATTCATGTTCCCATTGATGGAGGAGAGTCTGTTCCCCTCCTCTCCTCCCATGGCACACGGAAAAGGGGAATCTCTTGGCTTGTCACACGCAGGATCTTCTGCCTAAGGTATCACAGCTGCTGGCAAAGCTGTTTCAAGCCTGGCTTAGGCACAGTTTTACCTCCGCAGCCGGTATGATCGTATCGGGAGATCACAGAGAACATGATGATGATGCCAATCTGATGTCCCCAGTAGATTTATACTATCAGCTGTGGCTCTGCGGTGACCCCCAGGCTCGGGAAGGCGATGCCAGCACAGTCCTGCCCAGTCCCTGCTCCCCCGCTGACACCGCAGCCTGTCCCCAGCTCCTGGGGAGACAAACGCAGCACAAGGGAGCTCAGGGACCGGCCCTGGCCCCCAGCAGAGCCAGCACCCTCCCCACCGCCCCGCACCCACCCTGCCCAGCCCGGCCGCAAGGCACTCGCAGCTGGGAGCATCCCCCTTCCCACCACTCAGCCCCCCCTGCCCCACCACCAGCGGGGGCCCAGGCATGGGAACGGGGGGCCAGGGTCCCCCAACCCCTCTGCTCAGCCCTCCTCCGCTCACCACCGCTGCTGCACACCACCACCAGCAGCCCCAGCACCCCCGGCTGGGGCAGGGGCGAGACCTTCGGCCTTTGGAGACACCAAGGGGCTGCACACTCGGTTATCCTGGGGGTGACGGGATGAAGGGGCCCAAGCACAGCTTCTTATGGGTGCCCAGGAGTCAGGCTGAAGTCAGGGCGAGGGAGGGAGCAAGGCAGATCGCGGAGGAACTGATTCATGCCTGCAGTTTAGGTATTTTCCCCTCTTGTCTCACAGAGCACAGTCAGTCAATAGGTCAAGACAGAAACCAAGGCCCCCTAACCCACGCATGCAAACACCAATGCCTGGAAGCTGGCAGCTGGCCCAGGAGAGCTGGTGACGAGGCTCAGCTTGCCCCTGGGGACAGGGCTGTTAACCACAGAGCTGCTTCCCTGGACTTGTGCAAAGCAGCTTTTTCCGGGAGCAGGGCTTGCAGCACCCATTCATTGTGTTTGGTTGCTGAGACAGGAGCACGGCTCCCTGCCAGGGAAAGATAAAAGTGGAAAGTGGAAGCCACTCCTCCCTGGAACAGCCCCAGCAGGGAAGGGAGCACCATCGCCCGCAGAGGGGGGGCTGTGGAGCAGGGCGGTCCCGCAGGAGACCCCACTGCCCGGGAAAGCCCGGGCGGGACGAGGCCCTGCCAGGAGCCCAGCGCAGCCCTAGGGAGCCCCGGGGCCCGAGGGAGCGGTGCAGCCCTGCCACAGCGAGCCCGAGCCCAGGCGGGAGAGCTCCAGGCAGCAGCGCTGGCTGCCGAGCGGGGCCGAGACAGCGTGGCCGTTCCTGGGGGAATGACCCGGGCTGGGGGACGGCAGCAGCTCCCCCGTGGGGAGAGCAGAACCGGGCCCCGGGAGCGGAAAGCCTCCGCAGGGCCCCTTCTGCCCCCAGAGCGGAACCAGAGCCAGGCACAGCGGGCGGGAACCGGCTCCTTCTCAGCCTGCCCGTCCCAACGCCTGCTGAGGGCACAGCGGGCAGCAGGAGGCCACAAGCTCCCGCTCCCTCCCCGGCCCCGGCGGGAGGCGAAACCGGGGGCACACGGGGCGGGCGAGCCCGCCAGGCTCCCTTCCCCACCGCTCCCCCTGCCCCCGCGGCCCAGCAGCACCGACGGCAGGGCCCTACCTGCGCTACGGCCGCCTCCGGGGGCACGGAAGCCTCGGGGCTCCGGGCGCTGCCGGCCGCCCCCGCCGCCCTCCCGAACGCCGGCAGAGCGAGGAACCGGTACCGCCTCCTCCCAGCTCTCAAAATCCCCGTGCCGCCCCCCCACCGCTCCTGACCAATCAGAGTCGGGGCGTGGCGGGCACCCAGCCAATCAGGGAGCAGCGGCCTCGCCAGGGGCTGAACCCCTCTCGGTGGCCCAAGGGCTCTCAGCCTGATGCGGGCGCTGCTTCCCTCCCCTCTGTCTCACCCAGGCGCTGGAGTTTGGGTGAAACTGGGCCGTTTCTGACCCCGAGGCCATCAGGGGGTGCAGGACCCCCCCCAATTCCAGCAGCTGATGCCGCTGCCAGTTTTCCAGGCCGTTTCCCTGCTCGTGCGGGGCGAGCAGCCCCTGGCTGGCCCCGCTCCCCGCTGCCCCAGGCCGCTTTTCCCCCTTTTTGGGGAGCGAGGGGCAACGTGGCCGTTCCTGTGGGAATGACCCCGGGCTGGGGCCCCCCAGCAGCTCCCCTGCTGCCAGGCTGAAGGATGGGGAAGGAAAGGGAAGCCTCCGCAGGGCCCCTTCTGTCCTACGGAGAGGAACCAGACGCAGCCACAGCTGAAGGGGCACCGGCGCCTTCTGAGCCTGCCCGTCCCAATGCCTGGGTCCTTCCCGCTGCTGGCACAGGAGATGGACGGCCCAGGCTGAGCCCCGCCAAGGGACTGTTCACCCTGGGGGTGCTGGGGACCTGGGCAAAGCAGCTCCCGCCACGCCGCGGCCTGTAACGGCTCACAACACCGACACATCGCGGCACGGAAGAGAGAGGCTATAAACAGCCGCTCCTTCTCCAGCACCAGCAGGGAGCAAACGCCATCACCCCCGGAATGAGTGGGGGCACCGGGGTCTGGCCCCTACCCAAAATCGAGGGCAGCCCGCACGCAATCACTGCGATCTGACGATGAGGAGGGTTTTAGAAACTGGCGATGCCGCTGCTCTCCGATTGCCTTCTCTCCCGCTCGCCTTCAGGGTGGCCATGGCTGGACCCCGCTGCTGCCAGGCAGCCCTTGTCTGCTGGTGCGAGAGGGCACAACCGCCAACCCGACGGTACCAGCGGTGCCTTTCCTTCTTGCTGCAGGGTCCCCGTAGGTGGCCGAGAAGAGTGTGTGTATTTGAACGACCGTGATCTCGCGAGTTCGAGCTGCTCCCAGTCCCGGCCGTATCTCTGCAGCAAGTCCTTTACTTGGCCCCAGTTTCTTCGTCTCCTCGCTCAGAGGAAGGCAATTTCACCCACTACCGCGCCTGCCTCTTCCCTTCGCTCCCCCTGTTCGCCCAGTTCATATTTCTGTCTGCACCACGCAGCCAGCTCCACCGTGTGGCCGTATTAACAATACGTGTATTTGTATGTAATTAATTCCACGAATTATCATTGCTGTGTTATATTCCTGCTTTGAGAATGCTGCCTTGAGAATACCAGAAGGAGGGCGACCAAAAGCAAGCTAGAAACATCCCCCGTATTAAAGTGCACGCGATTGCTCGGCACCAAGCACCGCGGCAGCCGAGGCTGCTGTTATTCCTAATTAATCCTCCTTACCCGAGCTTTCGCCCCGATACCCTAACGAGAGGCACGTCCCAGCGAAGCGCAGAGGTAAAATCCCCGAAGTTTTGCAGGCCGAGAGGAGCCCGGGAGAGGATGCTCAGCGGGGAAAGCTGCATGGGTGCTCTTTGCTGCCGGCTGCTTGGGGGAGATCCTGAAATGAGAGGTGTGGAACCGAGACAAGGATGAGAACTAAATCCAGAGATAAAAGGTCAGCTCGTTACGGGGCTGAGCCCCGATCCCCTGGCACGGAGCGTCCCTCCCTCCCCACCTCCTCCCACCGTGCAGCCGCCCCATCCTTTCCCCACCACCCCTAATCTTGTCGAGAAAAGACTCTTGTCTCCTGCTCGCCTTCAGCGTGCCCATGGCTGGACCCCGCTGCTGCCAGGCAGCCCTTGTCTGCTGGTGCGAGAGGGCACAACCGCCAACCCGACGGTACCAGCGGTGCCTTTCCTTCTTGCTGCAGGTTCCCCATAGGTGGCCGAGAAGAGTGTGTGTATTTGAACGACCGGGATCTCGCGAGTTCGAGCTGCTCCCAGTCCCGGCCGTGTCTCTGCAGCAAGCCCCAAGCTCTGATGGGACAGAGCTGATGGAGAAAGGACCCTGCCCTTGCTGCGGACTCACAGCTTCTGCTCTTCCACCAGCACAGAGCAGCGCTGAGGGCAGGGGATCCCTACGGCTGGTCCGGGTTGTTGCTGGTCTCAGCAGCAGCTCACTGCCAGGTCTCGGGGAGGTGAACCTGCAGGAAGGGGAGACGTCGTGGAAGCTGCTGTGTGGCTGCCTGGGCTGGGACCTTGGCTTGCTCCTTCTGGGCCCACCCCAGAACTCATCTCGCTTCTCTCGCAATTCATATATCACCCTATGTATCTTTTTGCACTGTGGTGATGGAGCTGGAGCGGCTGCTCCCGCATGAGATGGGTGCCGACAGCTCAGCAGAGGTCCCTGGGGCTGTGCTGGGCAGAGGGGACTCAGAGCCGGGCTGTGAAGCGTCAGAGGTGCCGATGTCAAAGCCAGGGCCTGCGGCTTCTCCGCCCCGCCGCCACCCCCGAGCGCGCGGGATGGCGGGGAGGGGGTAGAAAGTGCCGCCGCTGCTCTCCGATTGGCTGCGTGCCCCGCCACGCCCCGCCTCTGCGCGCTGATGATTGGTCAGGAGTGCGCTGTCCCAGCTACGCCCCGCCTCTGCGCGCTGATTGGTCAGGAGTGCGCGTCCCCAGTCTCGCCCCGCCTCCGCACGCCGATGATTGGTCAGAAGTGCGTGTCCCCAGCCTCGCCCCGCCTCTGCGCGCTGATGATTGGTCAGGAGTGCGTGGTCCCAGCTTTCTGATAGGCACCGGAACAGACGCAGAGGGAAGGAAGCGATCGCAATCGCCCCACGCTGTGGAATTTCGGAGGGCGGCGGCATCCGGAGCCCCCGGGCCTTGGGTGCCCGCGGAGCCCGGGGCGGCCGTAGCGCAGGTAGGGCCCTGCCGTCGGTGCTGCTGGGCCGCTGGCTGCGGGGGCAGGGGGAGCGGTGGGGAAGGGAGCCTGGCGGGCTCGCCCGCCCCGTGTGCCCCCGGTTTCGCCTCCCGCCGGGGCCGGGGAGGGAGCGGGAGCTTGTGGCCTCCTGCTGCCCGCTGTGCCCTCAGCAGGCGTTGGGACGGGCAGGCTGAGAAGGAGCCGGTTCCCGCCCGCTGTGCCTGGCTCTGGTTCCGCTCTGGGGGCAGAAGGGGCCCTGCGGAGGCTTTCCGGCCGCCCCGATGCTTTCCGGCTTCCCCCGCTTTCCTGCCTTTCCCCAGCCCGGGTCATTCCCCAGGAACGGCCCCGCTCGGCAGCCAGCGCTGCTGCCTGGAGCTCTCCCGCCTGGGCTCGGGCTCGCTGTGGCAGGGCTGCACCGCTCCCTCGGGCCCCGGGGCTCCCTAGGGCTGCGCTGGGCTCCTGGCAGGGCCTCGTCCCGCCCGGGCTTTCCCGGGCAGTGGGGTCTCCTGCGGGACCCCCCTCCTCCACAGCCCCCCCTCTGCGGGCGATGGTGCTCCCTTCCCTGCTGGGGCTGTTCCAGGGAGGAGTCGCTTCCACTTTCCACTTTTATCTTTCCCTGGCAGGGAGCCGTGCTCCTGTCTCAGCAACCAAACACAATGAATGGGTGCTGCAAGCCCTGCTCCCGGAAAAAGCTGCTTTGCACAAGTCCAGGGAAGCAGCTCTGTGGTTAACAGCCCTGTCCCCAGGGGCAAGCTGAGCCTCGTCACCAGCTCTCCTGGGCCAGCTGCCAGCTTCCAGGCATTGGTGTTTGCATGCGTGGGTTAGGGGGCCTTGGTTTCTGTCTTGACCTATTGACTGTCTGTGCTCTGTGAGACAAGAGGGGAAAATACCTAAACTGCAGGCATGAATCAGTTCCTCTGCGATCTGCCTTGCTCCCTCCCTCGCCCTGACTTCAGCCTGACTCCTGGGCACCCATGAGAAGCTGTGCTCGGGCCCCTTCATCCCGTCGCCCCCAGGATAACCGAGCGTGCAGCCCCTTGGTGTCTCCAAAGGCCGAAGGTCTCGCCCCTGCCCCAGCCGGGGGTGCTGGGGCTGCTGGTGGTGGTGTGCAGCAGCGGTGGTGAGCGGAGGAGGGCTGAGCAGAGGGGTTGGGGGGACCCTGGCCCCCCGTTCCCATGCCTGGGCCCCCGCTGGTGGTGGGGCAGGGGGGGCTGAGTGGTGGGAAGGGGGATGCTCCCAGCTGCGAGTGCCTTGCGGCCGGGCTGGGCAGGGTGGGTGCGGGGCGGTGGGGAGGGTGCTGGCTCTGCTGGGGGCCAGGGCCGGTCCCTGAGCTCCCTTGTGCTGCGTTTGTCTCCCCAGGAGCTGGGGACAGGCTGCGGCGTCAGCGGGGGAGCAGGGACAGGGCAGGACTGTGCTGGCATCGCCTTCCTGAGCGTGGGTGTCACCGCAGAGCCACAGCTGATATTATAAATCTACTGGGGACATCAGATTGGCATCATCATCATGTTCTCTGTGATCTCCCGATACGATCATACCGGCTGCGGAGGTAAAACTGTGCCTAAGCCAGGCTTGAAACAGCTTTGCCAGCAGCTGTGATACCTTAGGCAGAAGATCCTGCGTGTGACAAGCCAAGAGATTCCCCTTTTCCGTGTGCCATGGGAGGAGAGGAGGGGAACAGACTCTCCTCCATCAATGGGAACATGAATGAGCCCCTGGGTCCCCCGGCCGTAGGGACGTCCCCCCACCCAGAGGTGCCTGGGCAGCAGGACAGCAGGACAGACGGAAGGCTTCTGGGTGAGTGCAGGGCCAGCCCTGTGGCCTGCAGGGGGGGGGCCAGCGTCCCTGTGGCAGTGTCAGCCCCCGAGGACTGGGGCTGGCAAGCGTGAGGCTTCTTCCAGCTGTCTGGAAAGGGCTCGCATTCTGCTCGGTCCCAGCCAGTGGTCTGCAGCAGCCACCCCCCGCCTCCCCAGACCCTTGGCAGCTCTCCTGCTGCAGGTTGTCCCCCCACGTCTGGGGTGGGAGAGCCTTGTCCCCGGTCTGTGGGACTGTCCCTTGGCTTTCTCGCTGCCAGCTGTGTGTGTGCGGGGGCAAAGGGGCTGGGGGGTCCCTGCCGCGTTCCCTGGGCAGCTGGTGGTGCTGGGGGTGGCGGGGATGCGAGGGCCGTGCCTGCTGTGGGACAGCACCGTCCTCAGCGCCAGTGGCTCTTTCCTCCCCCAGGCGAGCGGTGCGCAGGCCATGGAGTGTGCGCCCTGGTGCTGGCTGTGCTCGTGGCTCTGGTGCTGGCTTTGGGCGCGGCTGTTGCTGTACAATCAGGTAAGGGAGGAGCGGCTGCCTCCGTCCGGCCCCTGGGCGCAGAGCTGCGTGTGCCAGGGTCCCTGGCAGCAAAGTGGGGCTCCCCGTGGGGGGAGCGCGGGGCTGCCTCCTTCCCTGCCCCAGGGAGCTGGGTGCCCTGGTCCCCGTGGAGCGGCAGCCTCTGACCTTCTCCCCTTCTCCCCTTCCCTCTCCAGCAGGACGGCGTGGAGGGAACGCGGATCTGCCTGCGGCTGCGGTGCTGGCCTGTCCTTGGGACTGGGTTGGGTACCGCAACGTGTGCTACTACCTCTCGAGCGAGGAGGGGAGCTGGGAGTGGAGCCAGGAGCGGTGCTCCTCGCTCGGGGCCTCGCTGGCCGTGCTCAAGATGGGCTGGGAAATGGTGAGTGCGGGGCTGTTGTGGGTGCGTGGGGGCGAAGGGGGGGTTTGTGGGCTGGGTGCAGGCCCTGGGGTTGGCGCTGGGCAGGCGAGAGGTGCTTGTAGGGAGAGAGCTGCAGTTCTGCCGCGGGGCCTTGGAGGGAGGGAGGGAGGCGGGGGTGCGGCGTGGAGCCCAGGGCGCGTCTCCCCGTGCGCGGTGCTCGGCCGGAGCCCGAGCGGGGCAGAGGTGGGGCAGAGCAGGAGCAGCAGCGCTGGTGGGGCTGGGGAGCTCCTGCAGAAGCCTGTGGAGCTCGTTGGAGCAGGCGCTGGGTGGGAGCTGCTGGCACCCCACGGCTGGTGGCAGCGGTGCGGGGCCGGGGCTGGCTGCGAGGCCGGCAGGGAGCCGCGTGGGGCTGGGCCAGTGACTGGCGTGGGGCTGGCAGCAGCCCCTGACTGTTGGCTTCTCTCTTTCCTACCCAGGAGCTGCTCTGGTACCTCAGGGGCAATGTTGATTACTGGCTTGGGCTGCGGAGACGGGGCGAGCGCCTGGAGTGGGTGGATGGCAGCAGCTTCAACCTCACGTGAGTCCCGTTGGGAGCCGGGGCCGTGGGGCGAGCGTCCTGCGGTGGGACGGGCAGGGGCCTGGTGGGACGTGTGGGCCGGGCCTGTCCCTTGCAGGCAGCCCTTGTCTCCTGGTGCGAGAGGGCACAACCGCCAACCCGACGGTACCAGCGGTGCCTTTCCTTCTTGTTGCAGGATCCGTGTGTTGGGTCAAGAACCTTGCGTCTACTTGAATGATCATGATCTCGCGAGTTCGAGCTGCTCCCAGTCCCGGCCGTATCTCTGCAGCAAGCCCCAGGCTCTGATGGGACAGAGCTGATGGAGAAAGGACCCTGCCCTTGCTGCAGGCTCACAGCTTCTGCTCTTCCACCAGCACAGAGCAGCTCCTTCTGGGACCACCCCAGAACTGTTTGAAATCTCAGCCTCTTTTTATACTTTGTTTCTATAGAAGTTTATATATTTTATATATATTTTAAAAAACACGCCAGACTACCCTGGGTGTCCCTTCTGTGGCGAAGGCGCCTGCTGCAGGCAGCCCTGTCCGCTCCCCTCCTCGCCCCCGGCTGCACTTTCCAGCCTGGCGTTGGGAGCGTTGGGGTCCCCGTGTGTGAGGTGACGGCTGCCCCCGGGCTCCTCTCCCTGGCGCCGTGGCCGCGTGGGGTGCCGGAGGCTGGAGGGGGATGGCTGGAGCTCTCTGCTGGAGCCCGTCTCGCAGCGCTGGCTCTGCCCGATGGCCAGGCGAGTTCTGGGGCTGCCCCCGGGCCGTGCGCTGCTGGAAGGCACCCGCCCTCCCTGTCAGCCCTTGTTTTCCTGCATACGGGGGCTCTCGGGGCCCCCCAAATCCTGACCCCCTCGAGAAGGGGCTGTGGCAGGAGCCCCAGGAGCAGCTGAAAGCAGCCGTGGGCGTTGGGGACGAACCCGCCCAGGGTGGTGGGTGAGCAAACCTGGCCTTGTCCCCTGATGTGCGGGAGGGCCCCTTCCCAGTGCTCCCAGTCCGTCCTGACCCCGACCGGCCCAAGGGCTATTCCATACCGTATGACGTCATGCTCAGTAGATCAACTGGGGGAGTTGGCCGGGGAGGGCTACGATCGCTGCTCGGGAACGGGCTGGGCATCGGTCGGCGGGTGGTGAGCAATTGTATCGTGTATCAGTTGCTTTGGATGTTATTATTGCATTATTCCATTATTATTACTACTACTATTCTCTTTCATTTTACTTCAATTATTAAACTGTTCTTATCTCAACCCACGAGTTCTCTGCCTTTCACCCTTCCAATTCTCTCCCCCATCCCACTGGGCTGGGGGCAGTGAGCGAGCGGCTGCGTGGTGCTCAGTTGCCGACTGGGGTTAAACCAGGACAGAAATACAGGCGCATTTTTGCGGTGCCTTTTCCCCTCGGATGCGGTCACTCGGGCTTTTTGACTGCAACAGCTCTGTCATCTCCGTGCCAGATACGGCTGCCATCGCAGGCTGCCTTTCTTGTCGCAGCCTTTCTGGCTTTAGGCTGTTAACCACAGCCACCCCCTTTCTCGTAAGGACAGGGCTAAATGTACGCAGCAGGGACTCAAAGCTATTTAAAGGGTGGAAAAGTGGCTTTGGGTGATGTTTGTCTTTGCTGCGATGGGGGAGAAAGTCTGTTGGGGTGTTTGTGGCAGCACGGTCTGCGCAGAGCTGCTCGAACACGGGGATGGCTGGGGCAGGCGGCTCACACTTAGCCGCCTGCGCTAGCAATGCCCGCACCTCGGTGCGGCTTGCGTTTCCCCCGCCTGACTCTGCTTCTGCCCCCACACGTCCCGGGGCTCCTGCCAGTATTGCCCGCAGTCCAGCCAGGACGGGAGGCAATGGGCTAAACTGGTCCCTCTGGAGCAACCAGCGTGGCGGAGCACCCAGCTTCCCCACCCTGCTGAATTCCTTCCTCCTCTTGCTGCAAAGAGGAGGAATCCCGCTCAGCAGCGCGCTGGGTTTGCTGTTCCCCGCTGCAAAACGTAAAAATGAGCTTAATGAGATTGCAGGCGTAAAGTTTGCAGCGTCAGCCGCTCTCTTTGGGGCCTCTTTTTTTGTTGCTTTGCCTCGGTGCGGTCAGAGCGGATGCAGAAAGCCCAGGTATTCAACCCCCACAGCCTTCCCCTCATCCGCTAGCGGGGCACCTTGTTGTAGGAGGAGGTCAGGTCGGTCAAGCAGGAGCTGCCTTTCGTACCCCGGCGCTGCCGGGGCCCGACCCCCCGTTGTCCCGTACGTGCCGTGTGATGGCACTCAGGATGATCTGCTCCAGGACCTTCCCCGGCGCCGAGGCCGGGCTGCCAGGCCTGGAGCTCCTCAGACCTTCCTTCCAGCCCTTCTTGTAGCTGGGCGTCACATTGGCAACCCCCAGCCAACCGGGACCTCCCCGCTGAGCCGGGACTGCCGACAGACGATGGGAAGCGGCTTGGTGAGCACCTCCGCCAGCTCCCTCGGTGCCCTGGGGTGGATCCCGTACCTGGGGCGGATCGATGCATTAGTCCAGTCCCATCCCGGTTTCCGAAGGCAGACGCTGTCTCTTGGAAGTGACTTGGAAACGAGGAATGGAGGAAAACCAGAGAGATCGCGTAAGCTGGTTGGAACATTTTCCCTCCTTTCCCCTCGCAGGGCTCATCGCTAACCCCCTCTTTCCAAAGAGTCTCCCAGGCTCTGTGGCAGCTGCTTGCTCCGCAGAGCGGTGAAACGGCGGCGTGCTTCAAACCCGCTTGCCGGCACGGGGACAAGCAAAGGACAATGCGAAGAGGGGACCATCCAAAGGGCGGGGAGGGGGTCCCTGCTCCTGGGCTGCTGGCCCAGCTGCTTGCGTAGGAGGCAAATCTGCTTTTTATGATCTGCGTTGGCTGACGCACACCGGTGCAAGGTGTGGGGAAGCGGGTTTTTATCAGAATTTCTTAGAGCTGAGGAGATGTTGATTATTTTGGTTGACTACAACTCCCATCAGCCCCCGCGCTCCCCGGGGTGGGCGTGGCGTAGCGCGCATGCGCAGCGGGGAGGCGGGCCCTCCGCCATCTTGTCCCGGTCCCGAGCAGTGTGAGCGATGGGGGGGCCCCTGCGGCTCTTAAAGGGGGCACGGCCGCGGGGTGGGGCCACCGCGGGGTGCGATGGAGCGCGGCCCGGCGGAGGAGGTTCGCCGGCGAGCGGGGGGGGGCGCGGCGGGGAGGGCGGCAGCGCGGCGGAGCCTCGGCCCTTGGCTTCCCCTTGGCGTCCCCTTTTCCGGAGCGGGGCCCGCTTTAAGGCCCGGCGGCGGGAGCGGGGCTGCGGGGGGGGGTAAGGGGGGGCCGTGAGGGGCGGGGGGGGGAATGGCGGGAAGGCGGGAGGCGGGGTTAAGCGGAGAGGGGGCGGGGTTTGTCGTGGAGGGGCGGGGCTTTACGGGCGAGTGGGAGGAGGCAGCCGAAAGGGGCGGGGTTGCGGAGGGGCGGGGCCAAGAGGAGGGCGAGGTGCGCGGTTGGGGGTTTGGAGGGGGTGGAGCCAAGGCGAGGGGCGGGGCTTCGGCAGGCTGGGGGCGGGGCCTCCCCACCACTTCCCCAGGTCTGTCCCCCCCCGTCCCCCCGCCATGTCCCTATGTTCCCCTCATGTCCCCTCTTGTCCCTGTGTCCCCCCCCCTTGTCCCTGTGTCCCCCCCCCCTTGTCCCTGTGTTCCCCCCGTGTCCCCCTTGACGCCCCCATCCCCTTCCCCACGGAGCCAGGCCACCCCCATGTCGTGTCCCCCCCCCATCCTTGTGTCCCCCTTGTCCCTGTGTTCCCCCCCGTGTCCCCCTTGACCCCCCAGCCCCTTTCCCACAGAGCCAGGCCACCCCCATGTCGTGTCCCCCCCCCATCCTTGTGTCCCCCTTGTCCCTGTGTCCCCCCCCTGTGTCCTCCTGGGCCACCCAGCCCCCTCCCCATGGAGCTGGGCCACCCCTGTGTCCCCCCTCCCATGTCCCTGTGTCCCCCTGACACGCCCTTATCATCCTGCCATGTCCCTGTGTGTCCCCCCCCCATGTCCCTGTGTCCCCCCAGACCCCCCCATGGAGCTGGGCCACCTCCATGTCCCCCCCCGCCATGTCCCTGTGTCCCCCCAGACCCCCCCCATGGAGCTGGGCCACCTCCATGTCCCCCCCCCATGTCCCTGTGTCCCCCCAGACCCTCCCATGGAGCTGAGCCATCTCCATGTCCCCCCCCCTTGTCCCTGTGTCCCCCCCCTTGTCCCTGTGTCCCCCCCCTTGTCCCTGTGTCCCCCCAGACCCCCCCATGGAGCTGAGCCATCTCCACATTCCCCCCCCTTGTCCTTGTGTCCCCCCCCCCCTTGTCCCTGTGTCCTCCCAGACCCCCCCCATGGAGCTGGGCCACCTCCATGTCCCCACCTGACCCCCCCATGGAGCCACACTGCCCCTAAATCCCCCTCCCGTGTCCCCACGTCCCCCCCTGACCATCCCCATGTGTGTCCCCCCCCTCCAGACCCCCCCCATGGAGCCGGGCCGCCCCGGCCGCCAGCGGGCCCCCGATTGCATCCGACGACAGAAACGCCGGGAGCTGGACGCCCGCCGCAGCAAGTGCCGCATCCGCATCGGGGGGCACCTGGAGCGCTGGTGTCGCCTCAAGGAGCAGCTCGGCTTCGCCCTGCACTCCCAGTTGGCCCAGTTCCTCCTCGACAGGTCGGCGGGGGGGCTGCAAAACCCTTAAAATCCCTTGGGATGGGGAGAAGAAAGGTTTAAGCTCGCTCGCTCTCCCTCTTCCCCCCACAGGTACAGCTCCCACGGCTGCGTCTGGAGCCCAGGTAGGTGCCTCCCACCCCAAATCCGCATTGGCATCGATTATTTGGGGTCCAAAAGCGGTGAAGAGAGGAGATTCCCGTTGCATTGAGCGCTTGGCTGCTGCAGATGCACCTGGAGATGCTCACCGCCCCGAGCAGGAGGCGAAGCGCTCCCTGGGTTTGGCTGCGTTGGGGTTTTTTGGCATCCCCAGCTCTATTTTTGGGGAGCTGTTTGAGGTTTTGGGGGTTGCTAAAAAAGGAGAGCTCTTAATATGGTGGAAACATCAGCGCCCGCGTGAGATGGTGGAGGGAGACCCTTGCAGATGTCCCACCCGCCCTACGCTGGTTTTACACGATGGAGAACAACCAAAAAGCCGAAGTTTGGAGCTGGTTTTCACCGATGTGGCTGGTTTTTGTGCCTTCACCAGGCGAGCCGGAGCCCAGCCTTCTCCATGCCGATGCCCTGCAGCGCCTGGTGGTCCTGTCCCACGGTCATGGCCAGGAGTGCGGTTTCGTCCCCGACGTGAAGCCCCCGGCCCCGGGCAGCACGTCCCAGCTGGTGTGGGAGTGCATGGCCGGGCACAGCTTCTCCTGGGGCGTCCCCGGGGCAGCGGGGGGCCGTACCCCCGCAGCCGGTCACCACGGAGAGGAACAACAGGGGGACTCGGGGTGCAGCTCCCCGCCGGCCGCCGGCCGCCGGCGCTCGCTCCGGCGAGCAGGGCTGGCCACCGAGTCCGGCTCTGGGAAGGGCGAAGCTGAACCGGAGGGAGCAGCTCGGTCGCCCGTCGGTGATGGGGAGCGGAGGGAAGAGCCAGGAGCTGGCGGTGATGATGGCGGTGATGGCAACGCAGGTGAGCTCCTCTCTGTCCCCTTCTCCACCCTCATTTCCCCATTGGCTTCTCGATTCCCCATCTTCAGCCCAGTCCCAGGGGCACATCCACCGCCTTCCCGCTGGGATCAGGTGTTGCCCCAACCCCGTTGCCTCCCTCTTGCTCCAGACGTGACGGCACCATCACGTAAAACAAATCTCCGGGCCTTTGCTGGAAAAAGAGGTAGAGGAGTCTCCCACTGGGCTTGCTCCTACCACAAAACAAGCCCGTGTCTTCTCCGTCCTTTCCTTCCCCTGGAAAAGCAGAGCCGGGGGCCTCATGTTCGTTACAGGAGTTGAGCAGAAGGCCTCGCTGAGCCCACACAGAGGCAGCTCTCGGCCGTTTCCAGGAGCCACAGCTCTTGTCGTTTATCCAGACTGAAAACCAGGGAGAAAAATCTTTTCTTGTTCCCTGTAGTAGCTATTTGAGAAGAGGTTGAGCTTCTTGCAGTAGAGTATTTTGGAGTAACTTGGCCCTCGTTTCTCCTGGTCAGCGGGATGGCACCGCGCAGGTCCTTTCCAACGCCTGCAGGCCTCCCCCAACCCTGCTGCCAGATCCGCTCCCCATCCTCCTCCTCCCTCCTCTGCCTCTCCCAACATCCCGGCTCAACCAGCCCCGCTTCAACTTACCGCAACTCCTGCCGTCTCCTTGCAGCTCCCCAAGTGCCGACGGAGACCGGGACCGCGGCAAAAGATGAGGGGAGGTGAGTGGTGGCGTGCACGAGTCCTCCCCCGGTGTATAACCGGGCTCTCCGGAGCTGAAGGTCAAGTTTGGACCCATCCATCTCATCCGTTGAGTTCTCCAACAAAGACCTTCCACGATAAAACCCGTTGCGGCAGAGCTGACTTTGATCGTTGCGTTCCTGCAGCGCGTCCATCCCGGAGGAGAAAGCGGAGCAGGGGGCTGAGCCCCAAGAAGAAGAGGAGGAAGAGGAGGACGAGGACTTTGCCGAGGACGATGACCTCACCTACACCGATGATCTGCGCGATGAGAACTACCACCCATCTCTGGACAGGTGATGAGCGCTTGGAGCTGCTGGGAAGGAGCCCATGGACTGGGACCATGAGAGCCAGTCTGCAGGCTCCCAGTCACGCCATCCCAGTCCAGACGGGTACCGCGCTGGGAGGGTTTCAGACCTTACATCCCTGCCACTCTCTTGTCTTGCTGACCCTAGCGGAGATGGGAGGAGATGGGCATAATGTCCTTGTATCGCCTAAATAAGGCGCTTCTGAGCTCAGAAGGGCACAGCCTTTTGGGGAGGCACCTTCTTTCGCTGTATCTCTGCCTGGGTGAGGGTCTTTGCCACGTCCTACCACGCCCAACCGATGTCCGACCACGCCCAACCGATGTCCGACCACGCCCAACCGATGTCCGACCACGTCCAACCATGTCCTACCACATCCAACCAATGTCCGACCACGTCCAACCATGTCCTACCACATCCAACCATCTAAACCATCTTGCCTGTCCCGTGTCCGTCTTCTCCCCCAGCGACTCTGAGCCACAGCGACGACAAAGCCAGACCAAAGCCCGTAAGAAACCCGTAAAGGAGGAGCAGCCCCCGAATGAGCCGAGCCTGACCGGCTCCAGCCCATCGGAGGAGAAGGTTGGACGAGTCAGGTGAGCCATGACGGCCGCGTCGGTGTGGTGACGCTGGGGACGGGCATCGGGGTGCCACCGAGCGAGCGTTGTGGGGCATGTTGGAGAAACCAGGTGGAAACCATCCAGCCCAACGATAAATGGTGTTCGAGCCCTGAGCTCTGGGCAGGCCAAGAGCCACGTGTCCCCAGAGGGGTTTAATCCTCACGGTGCCGTCGTCCGCAGGGCAGAGCTGCGTTGCTTGGCCTCGTTGGGCGTTGGAGCTTGCAGAGGGGTCTGGGGCGCCGATCTCGCTACGGGGGGGCTTAACGAGTCTTCGTTTCATCCACCGTGTCTCTGGGGGAGCCGGTCCTGGGTGGCCGGGGAGCAAGGACGTGCTGCTGGGGCAGGGCTCGTCCCCGGAGCGGGACAAAGACCCCTTAAACCACCACCGTGGTGGGCGCCGAAGCCTCTGAGCAGCCTGGAGGTTGCAGCAGCAAAAAAAAACCCCATCCGTCGCACGCCTCCACCCCCTGCAGAAGCCCAGAGACTGCGGTCTCCACCTACAGATTGCAAACCTCAAGTGTTGGTCAAGGAACAGCTTGGTGACAACCACAATTATTTAACTTTCAAGCACTCTATCACTGCCCGTTTGAGGCTGAGGGTTAGGTTTTAACCTTTCCTTCCCAGCCACGTGGGCTCAAAACTCACTTTTCTGTTCTAAATAAGCTCAAATCATTGCTCAATCATTTGCTGGGTCTTTATGCAAGAGGATTAAACAGAGGTTGGTCTCAATGCTGAAACAAGAGGAGGGTCCGTGCGTTGCCTCTTGGGTCTGACGCACAAGGAGATGGCGCCTTGCTGGATTTTCTGACATTTTTAATACGACGAGGGCGTTAAACCCCCCTTTTTCATTGGAGTTAGCGGGAGCGACCGCCTAACGCCGCCTTGTAACGCATCTTGCCTTCATGTGTCCTGCGAAAGACGGGACCGGCAGCAAAACGCACGCCCCAGAACTCGCCATGTAAGTATCGTGCTGCTCCGTGAAGGCTTTTTATTTATTTGCTTTTCCCTTTGGCATGGTATTGCCGCTTCTCTTTGGTGCTAAACGCCCTTCCCCTCTCCTTGCAGCTCTGAAACCGCCTCAGAGCTCGCTGGAAGAGCAAACGCCCTCCCGGAGACCCAGTCCCAGCAAAGGAAAACTTGACGGTAAATACGGCGTTTGCTTTTCTCCTCTCCCTGCCCACTGCTGGTCACGTAGCACCGGGGGACACGAGGCTCTAAAATCCAGTTTGAGGGTGGAAAGGTTTGGGTTAGGTCTACGTAGGCCTTGTTAAGGCCAAAAGTGAATTAAAAGAGGGATTTTTGGGTCCCGTGCACTTTCCATTCAAAATCCCGGCGTTGAGGCCTCCTAAAGACGCACCCAAGGCCCATTGGAGATCTGCAGAAGTGGCTGATGAAAGCGGCCGTTGGGCAACCAGTGCGGTCTTGGAGCTTCCCCCCCCTCTCCAAAGCCCTGCCTAAGCTTTACGTCGGTTCTGCCCTTTTTAAGGCTGAGCTTGGTTACCGAGATCATATTTACAGGCGTTTGATTCATTTTTTTTCCGCAGCAACTGGAAGAACGGAGATAAAAGCCTATTTCATGAGCAAAAGCGAGAGCCTCCAGACTTGCTGCGTTCATCCTCTTCTCTCGCCCCAAAGGTAATGCCATCGTGAGCTAATCAACCGTTTTTAAGAGATTGTGGACAAAGATGCCCAGCCCCTATTTTTTAAGTCCGTGCTGAGGCTGTGGCGTGGCATCGTCATCGCTCTCTCTATTCCTCCTCCCCACAAAAGCATGCCTGTTCTTTTTAACGTATTTTTCTTTAATTTCAGGATGTCAGCCCGAAATAGCTGCTGTTTCCACGGAGCTGCGGATAAATTATAGATCAGACGAGGCTGGCGTGAGGTTGACATCAACCTTAAATGTCCTGGGACATATCCAAAACCACGTGAAAGGTTTTTTGTAATGAGTAATAAAGGATATATCCCTATTTATGGT
This sequence comes from Theristicus caerulescens, assembly GCA_020745775.1. Classification (NCBI taxonomy): domain Eukaryota; kingdom Metazoa; phylum Chordata; class Aves; order Pelecaniformes; family Threskiornithidae; genus Theristicus; species Theristicus caerulescens. Next base: position 4,150,452 of record CM036580.1, read on the forward strand.
GTCTGTGTATTTGTTAACGACATCGTTTCCTTCTCTGATGGGGAGAAATATTGGAGTGAATTCCCCAAATGGAGGAAATAAAAGAGAAATGGTTGCCCAGAGGATGGTTTTAACGTTGGGTTTGCTTGGAAACCCAACGTTTCCAAGCGAGGCTGGAGGGCCGCAGCGTCTCGGCTCCGTGCTTGGGGACAAAGAGGGGGGACAAGAGCCTCACTCAAGACCCTTCTTTCCCGTTGCAGCTGCAAGAGGCGAGCGCGGCCGTGCGACGAGGACGTGGCCCAGATCGGCCCGAAGAGGATCAGGTACCCGGGGCCGGTGGGGAAGGGGACGACGAGAAGGTGCAGCTCAGCCCTTCCGTCTTGGCAAGCAACGCTTGCTCCGATAGGAGCCTCCCGAAGGGCTTTATTTCCTTAAATTAAGCTTTTGATGGGTGGGTAAGAAGGAAGGTGGGTGAGGAGGACCTAGCGGGGTGCCAAACCCAAAAGCCACGGCTTTTTCGGCTCTCCTCCCCGCTCCTCCTCGCCGACGATGGTTTCCCGCCCTCTCTTCCCGCAGGAAGGCGGCAAAGCGCGAGATCCTCCTGTGCGACTTCGAAGGCTGCGGCAAGATCTTCTCCAACCGCCAGTACCTGAACGTGAGGGCTGGGGGCAACCGTTGCGCTTCAGTCCACCCCTCGTGCCCCGGGAGGTGCAGCCGAGCTGGGCACGAGCATCCCTCCCGCTCCCAGTCTCTTCTGGGGCCACCAGCAGCTTTGGGGACCCAGTAGATGGTCGGGTTTTGCTTGGCCAAGCTCCATTTTGGGCATCTTGGCTGTTGTCCTAGAGCCGGAGCTGGGCAACCTGAATTCCCTGCGGCTTTCCGAAGCTGGATAATAGGGGAGGCGTTGGCCCCGTGCGTTCAGCAGCAGCTCGGCGTGCCCGAGGTCCCTTGAAGTCCCACCACGCGCTTCAGGGAGCGAAACAGGGCGGGGAGGTTGTCGCTGGACGGTGCCCTTGGGCTTCCTCCAAGTGCAGCTTCTCAGCGCCGACCTCCTCTCTTCTCACTGCCCCTTTTTTCCTCCCCAAAACGGCAGCACCACAAGAAGTACCAGCACGTCCACCAGAAGACCTTCACCTGCTCGGAGCCCAGCTGCGGCAAGTCCTTCAACTTCAAGAAGCACCTCAAGGAGCACGAGAAACTGCACAGCGGTGAGTCGGCCACCTCGGCGCGGGTGCCTACGCGGATGTATACCCCCCTATACCTCCTCTCCTGCGCTGGGCCCACCTCTGCTGGGCTACAGCCCATGCCCACGTCCTCGCCATTCACAGTTGCGCCCCTGCTAGGTGTTACCGCACCCGTTCGCTTTCTGCTCCCGAGATCTACGTGTATCATCTCCATTTCTGTGCGCTGGGAAAGCATCCTGCCTCCTAAAACACATCCCGAAAGCCCCCTGTGCTCTTCTAGGCCGGATCAGCCCCTAAGCTTTGTTTTTTCTTCTGCCCCCCAGACAAGCGGGACTACATCTGCGAGTTCTGCGCCCGATCCTTTCGTACCAGCAGCAACTTGATCATCCACAGGCGCATCCACACGGGGGAGAAACCCCTGCAGTAAGTACCGGTCCCACCGACGCGCCCGCTGGCTCTGCGCGTGGCATCAGGCTTTCTCCCCATCGCTTCTCAACTCAAATTTAGCTTCTCGCCGCGGGTAGCCAGAGGGCTTGCTGTTATTTTTGCTTTGCCGAAAGGTTTCTGCCCCCGGGGCGGGCTGCGCTCTGATCCAGCAGCTTCAGGATCAGCTTCAGAGCGTGGGCTTGATTTGGAGAAGCGTAATTATCTGGGACTTAACGAGAGCGATGCGTTTCCTTGCCTGGAGGGTGTGCTGAAGCCACACAGAGCGAGCGAACGCAGCGGCGCGGGGCGGTGGCTTCCCTAAGCCCATGTGAAATTGCAGCATCAAGACGAGGCGGGGCTAATTCTCCCTCCTGCTTAATCCCTTCTAATACCTTCCTTTTTTATTCTTTTACGTTAAATCTCGTCCTGTTTTCTCCCAGGTGCGAGATCTGCGGCTTCACCTGCCGCCAGAAAGCCTCCCTGAACTGGCACATGAAGAAACACGACGCCGACTCCTTCTACCAGTTCTCCTGCGACATCTGCGGCAAGAAGTTCGAGAAGAAAGACAACGTCACTGCCCACAAAAGCAAAAGTCACCCCGAAGCGCCCGGCGGACCCCCCCAGGGCGAGGGGGGCCAGCGGCAGACGGCGCCGTCCCCACCGCCGAACTTCGGCGCGGGGATGCAGGCGGGGCTGGAGCACCCGGAGGCACCCGGAGCGTTGGCCGCGGAGCCCCTGGAGATGCCGGGGCTTGGGGACACCCTGGGGAGCGGTGGAGAACCGGAGAAGACCCCACCTCCCATTGCAGCCTTGGCTGAGTACCGGGGGGGTAGCCGGCAGGATCCGGGCGCGCCCCGAGGCCGGGTGATGGACGGCGTTGGTTCGTAGCGGGACTCATCCCCCAGTTCTTGGCCGCGGGAGGGACCGGAGAGCAGGAGAGGAGCCATGGGGCAAGGTGAAACGCCGCCGCACCCCGCGGCGTGCGCCAGCAGCACGTCCAGGTGCCAAAAATACAAGGGACGGGCAAGGACCGGCGCTTCCCGGGAGGAATCCCAGCTCTTCCGCCAAAACCCAGCCTTCCCTGGAGCTGGCAGCAGCGGTGCCACAGGCAGAGAGCCTCGCGCCCCGCTCCCTCGCTGCAAGGAGGGAGCGTGAGGTTGCCGAAGTCCTGGGCAGGATCCTCAATAAAGACTTATTTTGTATAAAAGTGGGTTTCCCCGCTTGCGCCGGCCGCCTCTGCGCCGAGTTTCTATGAGAAACAGTGGTAAAAAAGTGACATTTCCGTGTGTGCAGCCTGCCTCGACGCCCAGCAGAATAAAAAAAGGGCGATTTAGGTCGGGAAGTCAACGGTAGGTAGAGGGGATCGAGGTTTTGGCCTCGGAAACGGGCGCTATTTGATCCGGCGATGGTTCCCCACGTCCTACAAACACCACTTGCCTTTTATTGAGCCTTTTGGGAAAGGATTGCAATATTTGCGCAGCCCTGAAGGTCGCCAGCTCAACAGGGTTGATCAGGAAAAATAAACCCCCTGCACGCGTAGGCTAGAAAATGGTTTTGACACAGATAAGGGGCTGCAGAGGACGGAATCGTGCCCGTGGGAATCGGGAGGAGCCGGAGCGCGGCCCCGTATCCAAACCGCGCCAGCAGAGAAACCAGTAACGAAGGAATTGACCCAAAAACGGGGCTGCGAGGGCTCCGTGAGAGCTCCCGGCCCAGGGATAAATATCGCAGAGCGTCTCTGCGCCATCGCTACCCCGTCGCGGGGGCATCCGCGTTCCTGCTGCGCGTTATTTTCCTTCTGGGAGCAGAAATTGGGGCATGTTCTGCGCTGGGGGGGGGGGAACGGGCACCCCGATTTCCCCCCAGCACGGGGCAGCAGCACCCCTCGTCCTCCCGCTCCTTCCCCGTGCGCACGCGGCTGCTGCCTGCAGAAAGGCTGCGTCCCCTCACAGAGGGGCTTTTTCACCCCAAAAAAGGGGCTTTTTCACCCCCAAAAAAGGGGCTTTTTCACCCCCCCAAAAAGGGGGCTTGATGCTGCCAGGTGCCGGGCACCGGCAGGGCCACGGGGAGCAATCAGGACCCCCCCTTTCACCATGCAAGCCCCTACCATCGCTCCCCCCAACCCAGGGTCCCTCTCTCCCCTTATTCTGCCTCCCTAAGGGTTTTTTCAAAGGCTTTAAATATTATTTTATTCCTTTTCTAGCAGCTCTCGAAGAAAACGGAGCCGTTGCCTCGTTGCTTTCTGACTAAAGAGTTAAAGTACATCTATATATATGCAAGGAAAAGGTCTTAAACCCGCTTCTTTGGGCATTTAATTTCCCCTCCACCGGGACCCCGAAACTCTGCCGAGCCCCCGAGCGCGCTGGGGCCCAGGAGAGGCATCACCTCGGAGGAGACGGGGGCTCAGCAGCAGCGGCATCGCCGTGGGACCAAGCCTGTCCCCGGAGAGCGGCTTCTCCTCCCGCTGCCGGCACGGACAAACATCAGATTGGGGGGTTTAGGGGTTTTTTTGGGTTTTTTTTTTTTTGCACAGCAACTTTTATTTCCCCACTAAACAGAGTGACAGGGCAAAGAGACATAACAGCATCGCGGGATCACACGAGGGCGGGCAGGGGTTTATAAGCACGCGCGAGATCACACCTAAAACAAGGCTTCCCCCTCCTTCCCCACGACACGGCCTGGGTTTCCATCGGGACCTACCCACATCCGCAAAGCCAACCCCAAACATCTGCGACGCCGAGCGCGCCCGAGAGACTCCGGGATTTGCGACACGTCCCTGGCTCTCTCCCTACAGCTACGCCCCTGCCGGCTTTTGGGCTGACCCCAAAATCATCCCCCCGCCCCGGCTCAGGCTGCCTCCGTCCCCGGGGCTGCGGCTCCCAGCGCTCGGCTCGGCGTTAACGGGGGGGAAGCGGCGAGGGAGATCGCGGGGTTTTGCTCTCTTAGCGCTAGCGGCAGCGAAAAGACGGGCTCGGCCCTTTCCCGAGGAGGCAAGGAAAGCGAGGATGGGGCGGGGGGAAAGCTAAAAGGTGACCTGCAGAGCGACGGTCTCAGAAATCAGGGGGTGGGTACGGTACCTCTCCTCCTCACGCAGGTTTTCTAGCCCTCGAGAGCTTCCCGGGGTGCACAAAAGCGGGCGGCTTTGGCTACGGATCAATGCAGGATGCGATAAACCCCTAAGGTAGCTTTTCTCCCTGGTTACGTCCCTGTTTTCACGGGGCAGCCAACTTCGAACAGAACAAAAACAAAAATATGGGGTTGCTTTTACAGCAGAGGGGGGGAAATAACCCCAGGTCGAGGCTTTTTAAGCAGCCACCCTCAACGGTTGATGCCCCAGAGGAAGGTTTTCAGGGTAAAAAGAGACCCAAAACTTTTAAATGCAACAAGAAAAAGTTAACCCCAAAGCCGAACAAGGGAGAATCGTGAGTTTCGGGGTCCTCTGTCTGAAAGCAAGGGGAAAAAGGGGACAGGATGGGGCACTACTTGCAGGTCACCTTGGGGAGGGATAAAGAAACCGGACGGGGTCAATTGCAAAGGGAGAGCGAGGAGCCCACGTAGAAGAGCCAGAAGAAAGGAAAGATCTTTTCGGTGAAAGCGGCCGTGAAGGTGAAGATGGGAGCCATGTTATCGGCGTTGTAAAACGCCACCCACCCGCCTTCGTAGTCCAGGTACACCCCGATCTTCCTGGGCCTCTCGCACAGGGACAGGGGCGTCTCCGGGGAGGTGAAAGCCTGATACTGATCCCAATTCTTCCCCTTCCAGTTCAACCCCACCGCCCAGATCCCCTCCTCCGGAGCAAAGTCGATTTTCTCCTTCCTCCGCACCGACTCGCGGGCCGCCCCCAGGACCCAGCTCTCTCCATCTCCCACCTCCACCTCCCAGTAATGCCTCCCAGCTATGAAACCCTCCGCCGCCAGCACGCAAAAGGAATAATCGAATCTTTTGGGGTTTGCCGGCAGCTCCTGGGGAGCGCTCCTGAGCCGCACGCTCCTCTTGTCCTCCGACAGCACCAGGTAGGGGTTGGCAGTGTCCGGGTCCAGAGAGAGATCACCTGGGAAGAGGGAAGCACGGATGTGAGCCTCTGCAAGCTGAGGACCCTTCTCCCACCCTGGTCGGAGCCGCCCTCCGAGGGGATCCATCGGCTCTGCCCCAAACCAGACGAGGACGACACCGGGCGAGTCGCCTCCGAAAGTTTTAAGCAGCCAAAGTGCCAAGAGCCGCGGGGGAACAAAGATCAGGCTCCGCTTTCTAATTAAAGCGGAGAAACAGCCAGATCTGCTGCAAAGCCACCAGCCTGCCCTACCCGAGACACCTCCGTCCTCTGGAATAGAAATTTCTGGGCAGAAATAAGTTTTTTTTAGTCACTGCCAAGCGCCGGAGAGGAACGAGCACAAATATCCTCGTGTCTAAGGGCTGCTCTTGTCCTCAGGGGACTGTCAGGAACTAGGGCTGCACGGCCTGAAAACGGCTGCGAGAGGGGAATATCGGGGACCGCTGAGAGCGAGAGGGGTCTGTCCTGCACCCAGCCAAGGAGACGGAGCCCAGCGCCGGCCCCGAGCTACCAGCAGCAAACGCAAGAGGTTGCAAAGTCCATCTCTGAGCTAAATCAGCACCCGCCGGCGGGGCCAAAGGTCTCCTCGCCCCGGGTAGAGCGGATCAGCTTCTGCAGAGTCCTCTTAACCCCGCAGTTTCCTAACAAATTCAAGGGTTGCGCCGTTTGTGGACTCGCCCAGCAGCTGCGTCGTTTTTTCCCCTTTCCTTTGCAGCACCAGCAGTAATTTTCTCCTCTCCTGACCTCTACAGCTAGCTTGAAGGTCTCACCGCTGACGTACCCCGCCGGGGAAGCCGAAACTCTCAAATTAAGCCTTGCAAAAATGAAGGTCAGACTCCCAAAACCAAACTGGGCTCACCTGTGTCATTCTCCAGCTCGAACCGGAGGTTCTCTGAGGGAAGAAAAGAAAGAAATTTAGATCCCTTCGATGACGTCCCCGGGTCACACGCGACCTCGCTCCCTGCCTTACGGCAAACCACCGCCCACTGCTGCTCGGGAGCGACCGCGTACGGCTACGTCAGACCTCCACGCAGAAATCCACGCAAACGCGCTGCTTTTCAAGCAAACGGGGCTTTATAGTTTTGATGAGCGGATGCTCAAACAATAAAGAGTTCTCCCAACAAGCCCAAGGGAGAAACAAGAGCACAGCTCAAACCAAATCATCTCTTAAGTTGAATTTATTCTCTTAAATTGAATTTCACCTCTTAAGTTAAGTTGAATTTCACCTCTTAAGCTGAATTTCACCTCTTAGGTTAAGCTGAATTTCACCTCTTAGGTTAAGCTGAATTTCACCTCTTAGGTTAAGCTGAATTTCACCTCTTAGGTTAAGCTGAATTTCACCTCTTAGGTTAAGCTGAATTTCACCTCTTAGGTTAAGCTGAATTTCACCTCTTAGGTTAAGCTGAATTTCACCTCTTAGGTTAAGCTGAATTTCACCTCTTAGGTTAAGCTGAATTTCACCTCTTAGGTTAAGCTGAATTTCACCTCTTAGGTTAAGCTGAATTTCACCTCTTAAGTTGAATTAAACCTAGGGGTTAGGAGGCACCAACTTCTCAAGAAAACCTTTTTCAGCGCTCACCCTTGAACTCCAGCAAGACCTCTTTCAGCACCGCGCTCTTCTGGGAAAAGCTCTTGAGTTTCTTCTCCAGCTCCGTGAAGCCAGCCTCCGGCTTGCAAAACATCCAGCTCTCAAAGCTGGGGAGGAGAAATAAATATTAGTTTCCCCTCTGGAAAAAAAAAATAAAATAAAATCTGCAAACCAGAGGCAGGAAAGAAACCTGCCCTGGTACTGAAGAGGTTTGGCGTTGGATTATTCTCCCTCTGTCAGCGCTTGTGAGGCCACACCTGAGGACTGGGTCCAGTTTGGAGCTGCCCAGTACGAGGCGCAGAGGAGGCCACTGGGATAGCGACGTGGTGGGGATCTCCGCGCCTTGGCGGGGGCTCAGCCCCGAGCAGCCTGATCCGGCTTTCGATACTGGGCCTGACGGCGTGGGTTTGGTCCCTCGCCAACCGAGCTACGCGGCGGTTTCCTCTGGAAGGACTCCCCACAACCCCCCTGCCGCAAAGCCCCTTCGCGACGGCTTGGGTTTTGCCTCAGAGGTAACGCCCGGGCGCGGGCAGGGAGCTGGACGGGGCGTACGCCCTCGCAACACCAGCTCTGCCTCCGGTGTGAGCCTCCCAGTTAACCCAGCAAGGGCTCGGGTTCACTCACCTGCTTCCAGCTGGGACAACGCCCTGAAGAGAGAGAAAAAAAAACCCAGGAATCAGTATGAGTCTCTCTTCTACCTCACGGCCTCCAAAATCCTCCCCAAAAGTGGCCCCACGGCTGCTCCGCTAAGGGGGATCAGCTCTCAGCAGCTGCTTCCAAAGCAGAGCGCAACTGGACTCATGGAGATGGCAGAATTATAATTATAGGGATCTTTTTCTTCCCCTTTTTCTTTTTTAGTGTGGGTGGGGAAAAAAAACCCATGCCTCTTTTTGAAAGAAATTAAGAAAAATCACAACTGCCATCAAGCTGCCAAACCCATGAGGATTCAGGGCTCACAGTGACGATGGAACGACACAAACCAAAAATGTTTGGGAGGTTTGTTTGGGCATTTCTTGGTATCAAAGGGAGCCCAAGCAGCTTCACTACTAAAAGGGCCAATTTTACCCCCAAAAGCTGTGCTAAAAGTTGGGTTCCCGCCTGAAAAAGCAGCCCGGCAGCCAGTCAAAACCCCTGACTCAGAGACGGGCCAGCTCCAGCGCGGAGTTAATGGACCCGAGCTGCTCCCCAGCTGAACCCGTCAGCACCCTGCGGTCCCTCTAAATGGATTTTTGTCCCCAGGGATCCCAACCTCAAGCTCTCCCGGGTTTTACACCCTGCTATACCGTAACCTGCGGGCTGGGAGGACACGGCCCAGGAGTCTCACCTGCCCAGACTGGTTTCCTGGGCCGTTCTCTCCTCCCTGCTCGCCCAGCAGCTTATCGAGCTGGGCAATCTCCTCGGAGAGCCGGGAGACGCTCTCATCTCTCCTCTTGACGATGTCTCTGTCTAGCTCCTCCAGACGGGACAGCAGGAGCTGCTCCTTCTCCTCCAGGAAGCCCCGGAGCTCCTTGCACTCGGCCACAATCTTCTGCCTCTCCACTTCTGTCTGCTTCTGCAAAAGCCAGAGGGGGAACCCACATGAGACCGACATCCCCGTGGCCGGGGGGCGTTTGGGGAACCCCCCACCCCGAGGCACTCACCAGCAAGTCTTCGCTCTGCCTCTCCCTCTCAGCCTTGGCTTCTTCACGCCCTTTCCTCAGGGAGCTCAAATGCTCCTGGGGCACCTCCTGGAAGGAGAAAGAGGAGATCTGTTGGGAATCTTTCCTATTTGGGATCAGGAATATGGAGGAAAGGGATGGTGGGGGATTCCCTCCAATTTCATCAACTGTGTTTATTTTTTTTTAAGCTGGAGAACACCATGAACCCAAAAAGAGGGGAGGCCATCACCGCACTGTGTCCTCCCCTGCCCTGTCATCCTCAACCCGCAGTTTCAGCCACACTAAGAAAGCCAAAAAAGCCAAAAACCTTCCCCACCCAGCCCAAAAACTGTCCCCTAAACCAGCCTGAGCAGTTCAGAGCCAAGTGCGAGCGGAAGAAGAAAGAGGAGCGAGGCAAAAAAAAAAAAATAATCAGAGCCGATTTTTAGCTCCCTGTAAGAGCGCAGCTGCAAATGCAAACCACCAAGTCCCACCCACGTGAAAACCCCTTCCGCCTCGGCGCCTCTGGGGATCAGCTTTCCCATCCCAGCCCCGCCGAGGCACCCCGACATCTGCCTGAGCCCCACCGAGATGGAGGGGCCGGCCGCCTCCGGGCTGCTCCTTAAGTTTATTAAGGGCTTATTACTGGAAACCATCATGTCCGCCCTCGTTTAAGTCATTTGACCTCCAAGGAAGATGGAGAGGCTCCTAGCAACACCAAACAAAAAGCAGCAGGGCTTTTGGGAGCAAGCAGCGACGGATCTTTTATAAATAAAACACAAAGCTACAGAGATTGTTGCTAACTGGCTGTGCAAACCGGTGCTTGCTACCGCGCGCCTCGTGATAATGCAGAATTTAAGCGCGAGATAAAAGCAAAAATCGGAAAAACGGGGGCACAGGTTGCAAGCAGCCCCCAAGGGGCAACAACCCGTTGTTAAAAATGCGTAAAAGCAGATTAACGAGGGGAAAAAAAAAAAAAACAAGAGAGCAGCAGCCTGAGCAGCGTTCAATGGCGGACCTGCCTAAAGACGCCGCGGTCCTAAAAAAGGACAAGATCCCAAATTTGGGAGCGGGGGGGACGACGCCAACTCGAGCTCCAGCTTCCCACTAAGAGCAACCACGGAAGATGGCAAGGATGGCGCAACCGGGCACCCGCAGCCATTTCAGTACAAAATTCAGCATAAAAGCCTTTGGTGCCACCTGCCTCGACAGCGATAATTGCAACAATTAATACGCAGCGGTTAACGATCACGCAATCCCCTTCCCCAATCCACCATGATCGCCCCGGCTGCTGCTGCTGCTCCTCCTCCTCCAGCCGCCGCTGCGCAGTAAACATCCGCTCCCCGTCCGGCATCTTGGTTTTCCTTCACCCCGCCGGAGAAACGAGGCCTGGCTGCTCGGGGTCAGGCTACCGCGCTCACGCGCTTCTTAATTACTAATTAATAATTATTTCCGCCAGGGAGCCCCCCGCATCACAACGCGTGGGTCTCCCCTTCATCACCACGGCGGTTTCGGCGGAGATCGAACACCGCCGAAGGCCGGGCTGCGTTTTCGCTCTGCGTCACGTTGCTCAACCACCCTGTGCTGGTTTTTTTTTTTGTTGGGGGGGGGGAAGTCACTCCTGGGGGATTCCTGCTCCACTTTAGCCCCAGATTGTGCTCGGCGCTAAAAAATTAAGCCTCCCCACCCCCAGGAGCCAGGCTCCACGCTCATTCCCGAGCGTTTCTGCCCAGGGAAGCAGGAGCTGAGGATTTTGGGGTGCCTGATGGTATTTTGCACACTCACACCTGCACGGAAGCGATCCCAGGGATTCCCATCCCAGCTCAGTCTTACTTCAGACAGGAGACCAAACCGGCCGACACCCCCCTCCCAGTATCTTCCCAGTTAAACGCAGCTCCATTTTGCCCCGGGGACAGTCCCCCATCCTGCCCTACTGCATGGGGTCAGCCCCCACCCCGGGGTGTCCCCATTTGGGGGGGGATTTGAGTCTCTATTGCACCCTGTATCCCGCCCCACTGTATGGAAGAGCACCCACCGTGGAAGGGGGTCCCCAGTGGGGCCCGATTCTGCACCCCACCCCCTGGGGGGACCCCACTACCCTCCCTGCACCCCAGGTACATGGGAATAGGGGGGTACCCATCAGTGGGGTGCTCCCTATTGCACCCGAGGTGCATTGCCTCCCGTGGGGAGGGGGTTCCCCGGTGCACCCCCACCCCGTGGGGTGTCCTTACTGCACCCCCAATTCGGGCTGGGGGGTGCCCCTGCTACTCTCCCTTCGCAAAAAGGGTCCTTATTGCATCCCCCATCCTCCTGCACCCGAAAAGGGCTCCCCGGGGGATATCCTCATTGCACCCCAACATCCCGGGGGGGGTCCCCAGGACTCTCCCTCCTTAGGGGGGGTCCCTACGCCCCCAACCTGGGCTCCCGCTGCACTGCCGCCCCCGGGAGGGGGGTCCCTACTGCACCCCCATAAATCGGGGGGTCCTTAGGGCACCCCTATGCGCTCCCCAGCTCCCGGTACCCCACCCCCCCCCACTGACCTCTGCGGCGTGGGCCGCCTCCTCGGCGGGCAGCACGGTGTGGGTACGGTGCTCCCGGGAAAGGTGACAGACGACGCAGACGGCGCGGCGATCCTGCACGCAGTAAAGCCGCAAGGGTTCGCCGTGGCGGGGACAGCGCGGCGGGCCCGGCGGGCCGGGCGGAGCGGCAGCGGGCAGAGGCGGGGCGGGGGCGGGAGGCCCCGGCGGGGGTTCGGCGGGGCCCGGCGGCAGCCCCAGCTGGCGGACGATGTGGACGATGTTCCCGAGAGAACGGTTAGGGCGGAAAAGCCGCTGCGGCACCGGTTCCCGGCACTGCGGGCAGCAGAGCCGCCGCGCCGAGTCCTCCCAGCACTGGGTCACGCAGGCGCGGCAGAAGTTATGACCGCACTCGGCCACCAACACCGGGTCGTTGAAGTACTCCAGGCACACCGGGCACGTCAATTCGTCCTGCAGGCTGCGGGCCGCGCTGCAGGGGGCGGGCGGGACGGCGGGGGGAGCGGGCGGCGCCTCCATCCCGGCTCCCCGGCGGCGCTGGGCTCGGCGCTGGGCTGGGCGCTCCGCTCCGCGCCGCTCCGCCGCCCGACTGCCGGCCGCGGGGGCGGGGCCGCGCCTGCGCGCCAGGGAGGGGGCGTGGCCGCGCCTGCGCGGTCTGGAGGGGGCGTGGCCCGGGGGCATAGGGAAGGGGGGGCCTATAGGGAAGGGGGGGCCTATAGGGGAGGGGAGGGGCCTATGGGGGGGGCCCTATAGGTGCGGGGGGGGGGCGGGTGGGTGTCTGAGTCCCTATAGGATGTTGGGGTGTGGATGCATCGGTGCCTATAGGGTGCTGGGAGGGGGGGTGTCCCTATAGGTGCTGGGAGGGGTGACCCTATAGGATATTGGGGGGTAGATGTATCAGTGCCTATAGGGTGCTGGGAGGGGGGGGTGTCCCTATAGGCACTGATACATCTACCCCCCTATAGGTGCTGGGAGGGGTGACCCTATAGGATATTGGGGGGTGGATGCATCGGTGCCTATAGGGTGCTGGGAGGGGGGGTTTCCCTATAGGTGCTGGGGGGGCCCAGGTGTCTGGGTCCCTATAGGATGTTGGGGAGGGTGTGGATGCATCGGTGTCTATAGGGTGCTGGGAGGGGGGGGGTGTCCCTATAGGTGCTGGGAGGGGTGTCCCTATAGGATATAGGGGGGTAGATGTATCAGTGCCTATAGGGTGCTGGGAGGGGGGGGGTGTCCCTATAGGTGCTGGGAGGGGTGACCCTATAGGATATTGGGGGGTGGATGCATCGGTGCCTATAGGGTGCTGGGAGGGGTGTGCATCCCTATAGGTGCTGGGGGAGCCTGAATGTCTGGGTCCCTATGGGATATTGGGGGGTTTGGATGCATCGGTGCCTATAGGGTGCTGGGGGGGGTCCTTATAGGTTGTTGGGGTGGGGGGAGAACACGTCTCGGTCCCTATAGGGTGCCAGGGGGGAGGTCTGCGTCCCTGCAGGTTGCTGGGGGGGAAGCCTGGATGTCTGGGTGCCTATAGGATGTTGAGGGGATGCATCGGCGCCTATAGGATGTTGGGGGGGGCAGCCGGGCGCCTGGGCTCTCGCTGGCTCTGCAGCAGCCCCACGGAGCGTCCCTACATCCAGGGAGCTCCATCATCCCGAGAATTCCCTGAAAATCAGCTTTAAATACACACTAATTATTCACATCCCCTCAGCCCGTCCCTATTAAACCAACACTATTAAATCCCGTCTTAATAATCGCTAAAAACGATCGTCTTAATGTCTCAATTTTTAACAACAAAATGTCTTCGTTAGGCTGAACGCTGGCGATCAATTTTAATTTTTCTTAATTCTTCCCCTAACGGCCTGCCCTGCTGAAACATCCTCCCATCTTTCACGCCTTTCCCCTTGGTTTTCACCGCCAGGCCGGAGCGAGGGGACGATTCCGGGGGTGCCCCTAAATCCCGTTAATTCACCCCAATGTTGGGGTTTGGGTGCCAGAGGGTGCAGGGAGCATCCCCGGGGGTGGATGTGGGTGCTCAAAACCCACCCCAACGACCCCTGAGGGTTTAATTAATTTAAATTGCAGCTTCACGATCATAATTAAGCCTTAGCGGCGCCATGAGCCAGTGGGTGGTTTGCCTGGCTTTGCTTTTTATCATTTTTAAACCATTTTTTTGTGAATAAAAGGAGACGCCAGGGGGGTTTGGAGCTGCCCTGGTCGCAGCAGACCCTCAAGGCAGCCCGTTTTGCCTCAAAATTAGTGCTTTTTGTAGAAAAAGGCACATTTTTGCCCCAGGCTCGCTCACCTGTCACCCAGCAGCCGGCTTTTCCAGCGTAAAGGATTAAATATGGCGAAAAAGAAGTCGGAGGAGCTCCCTGTGGACTTTTTTTGCCTTCAGAAATCCATTTTTGGGTGGTGGCCGTCACCGAAGCGGGGGTTTCTGGCGTGAAGGTGGGAGGATTTTTTGGGGGTGGTTTTCACAGCTTCGGCCTCTCTGCGGGTGTCACAGATCAGCTCGACGGACCTGAATTCAGGGAAAAATAACCCAAAACCTCCCTACAACCATGCAATAGCCCTTCCCCGGATTTATAATCCCTACCAGGAGCGTCCCTCTTGCTGTGGGAGAAGCGCGAGGCAGATGGAGGCTACAACGCCACGATTTCTCTGCTTTTCTTTAAATTTTCCTCACTGTCTTCTGGCGAAACTTGCTTTGGGGAGGAAATATTTGCGGGAGACATTACTATTGGAGTGGGGAGGGCAGAAATTGGGGTGAAAAACTGTTAATTCGGGGCCTACGGGTCGGGATCGCCTCAGAGGGGAGGCGCCCACTTCCAAAATGGCGGCCCGCGCCCACTTTCAAAATGGCGGCCGCTGCCCTCTTCCAAAATGGCAGCTTCGCCCTCAGGCAGGGAGAGAGGGAAGATGGCTGCGGCCTCTTCCTCAGCGTGGGGCGGACGGGGCGAGCGGGGCGAGATGGCCGCGGCCTTCCCCTTGCTGCCAGGACGGCCCTGCTCAAGGCGGCCCCTGGGGGATGAAGCCCTGGGGTCCATCTTGGGTGAGGGCAGCCGGCCGGCGTTGCCACGGGGCAAAGCCCCCCAAAAGGGCCGCTGCGGCCCAGGGGGGGACAGGGCTATTTTTGAGGCGTTTGTGAGCCCCAAACCCCTCACGGGGCCTTTAAACACCTTCAGGCCGTGCTCCTTGCTGGCCCGACACCCCCAACGTGCCAGCAGCCACCCCCGTTGACAGAAAACCCCCCTTTTACCCCCAAAACCAGACCCTTTCCCCGCTGTAAAGAATCAGGATGGCCGCCGCAATGAGAAGCCATCAGCAGACCGGCAGCCCAGTCCCCTCAGTCCACGCTTGCTAAAACATCCCCCAGTGCCCTCCCCCGGCGCCAAATTTGGGGGTTTTGGCCCCAAAGTGGTCCCTGATGTGTTTATCACCAATAAATTCACGGGGCCGCGCTTGCAGCCGGCAGCAAGGAGCCCCACGCCGCAGCCCTCCGTGTCCTCCGGGTGCCCGTCCCCATCCCCACAGAGGGGCAGGCGAACCCCGAAACTGTCCTTTTTTTCCACATTTCAAGAAAAAAACCACCTCAGTGAGCATTTTTCACTTTGCAAGGGTTGTTTTTTTTTTTAATTTCCGCCAGGGACGCCGTTGCTATTGCCGCCAGAGGGCCCTGGCAATTGTGCAGAGCTCTTTTCTCCCCTCTCTTTTTTTCTTTCCTCATTTTTTTTTTTAATTCCTTCCTTCCTTCCCCTTTTTTTTTTTTTTTTAACTCTTATTGCTCGGGATATCAGAGGGACCGGGCTTCCCCGGTCACGCCATGGCCGCCGCACCGCGCTGACCCGCTCCCCGCGGCCGTCGCATCCCGGGGGGACGCACACACACACAGAGCCCCTCGCTTCCCCCCGCCCCATTTTTTCTTTTTTTGGGGAAAAAAGGGGTTTTCTGGGGGGAAAAAGTGTTGGGGGGCATCTCCGGGCTTTGCCGACAGCACCTCCCAAGCCGGAGACCGCAGGTAACGGCGAGGTTCGGTCTTTGGATGCGGAGCGGGAGCGGAAAATGGCTCCTTTTTTTTTTTATCCCCTTCCTTTCCCCCTCCATCCTTCCCTTCCTCTCTCCTCCCGTCCCCTCCGGCTCTCCTCTCCAGGGTGCTCGCACACACACCAGCCTTAAACTCAGTGCCCGGATGCTCTCCATCCCCGGGGAGGGGGGGGAAATAATTAAAAAACCCCCAAACCCACCAAAACCCCAGCCCCGTTGTCTTTCGGCAGGCGTCCGTCCTTCCCCCCTCGCTTCGTTCGGGCGGGTGGGTTTCATTTATGGACGGGCTGCCGGGGGGGCTGGGAGCGGAGGCGTCTGCGAGAGCGTGTGGTATTGACCCCTTTATTTTTATTTTTTCAGCAGGATGGCAAACTACCGGGGAATAAATGAAGCGGGCTGAGATGCTGGTGGGGGCTTAAAAAAAAAAAGCAAAAATTGCAGGAGGGATCTGCAGTCCGTGCTTGAAATCGCCCTTTTATTCCTGGCATCAGTAAGTCGGCAACAACCTTCTGCAAATCCACCTTTTCCCAACCTACCTCCTCCGTCCTCCGCAGCTGTAACAGCTCTGCTGCTAGGGAAAAAAAAAAATAAACCAACCTACGCATTGGGATGCTAATACGCCCGCTGCTCACGGAGGAGGATGAGGAAAAGGTCAGGGGAGGGGTGGTAATTTGCTTTTAAATGATTTTTGCAAAGGAGAGCACGAAACCCTCTTCCTACAGCTGGGAAAACTCGTGTTTTCCCCCAAGCACCGGCTCTGAGCACTGGAGATTTGCGTAGAGAAATAACTGGGTGATTTATCCTCTTTGAGGAGAAGCGATTGCTATGGGTTTTTTTGGGGGGGCTCTGGAAAATTTAGGAATGAGCTTTTAAATAAAATCTGGGTGAAAATGAATTTTAGGGTAAGGATCTCTCAGCAGAGTGTTGTCTGCAGGTTACAGAAACATGTTCTTCATGGGCTGGGTTTTATCTCTTTTTTTATTTTTTTTAAGGAATCGTGCTGCCTGTGTTTCTCTTTTCCCCTTCTGCTTCCTCCTCCCCATTAACTTTTGGGAAAAAAAAAAATTGTTCAGCCAGATTTGATAGAGGCAGAGGGTTTAAAGTTCCTGCAGGATTTGGGAAAATACGCAGCGGGGTAAAGGATGGAGGTTTTTATTAGCTGCCTGTCCCCACGCCTTACCCCCGTTTTGTGATTCAGCTTAGCCTTTCCATCAGCTTATTAGAGAATAATAATCTATTAGATTATTAGGGAACCCGCAGGTTAATAAAATAGAGGGGTTTGCATGAAGAGATGGATGCAAATCCGTAGGACGATGGCTGGTGATGAGTTGCACACCGGGCTCTGCTTACGGGGGGTTACCTCCTTTTTTCAGGGGGTCTGGTGGCACCAGCCATGGAGCCGTACGTGCTGCTGGACCCGCGACAGAGAGCGCTGTATCGCGACGTGATGCAGGAGAGCTACGAGACGCTGATGGCGCTGGGTGAGGAGCCTACCCCTCCTGATTGGGGTAGATGGAGGATCCGGCTTGCTGGATCCTCACGTCTTCGTGCAAGGGATGCTGGAGCTGGGGGGCTGCTGGGGAGGGCAGACCCTCCTGGCCCATGTTGCTCATCCCCCCTCTCTTTTCCAGAATTCCCCGTTTCCAAGCCCGATCTGCTGTCCCGCCTGGACCACGGGGATGAACCTACAGCCCTGGATCTCCACGTGCCCAGGGACACCCCGGCCGCAGGTGAGCCTCCGATCGTGCGGGGAAAAAGCCTGGGTTTGGCTCCTGCAAGTGAGGGCTTCCCTCCGTGATGACCTCTCCACAAAATGGGCAAACCCCCACCGTAACGGCTGCCGCCGTACCCCAGGTTTGGCCATGGCATGGAAGAAAGACGCTGGGGAGGAGAGACTGTAATGCCAGAGGGATGTGTGGCCAAAATGGAAATGCCGGACCCCCTTCCTAGACAGCTGCATTTCTGGAGCGCTCCACAGAGGTGCAGTGGAGGTGGTGGTGGATTAATTACCGCGTCCATGTTGGTGGCAGAGAGGAGCGATGGGGATCAGAGATGCCTCTGCTAGAGGTGCTTACCTGGAAGAGCGTGGGAAATAAAAAAGGAGGAGGAATCCCTCCTTGCTCTCCTTTTCCTACCACCTTCCCATCTTCCCAGCCCTGGGAGAGACGATGTCTCCTGCCCGGGTTGTGTCTGTCTCTCTTTGTGCCCCACAGAGGACGGAGCAGGAGCGGAGCAGGAACCCCCTCGAGAAGAAGCTGCTGAGAAAGAGCCCGAAGCGGCGAAACCTGCGGGCGAGGAGCATCCTTCGAGCCCCGCCGAGGCCGGGGCGAAGGCGGGCAGGAGCGGGGGACCGGGGGAGACGGCCACGCGCCCCGGCGAGAGCCAACCCAGCAACACGTGCGGCGAGTGCGGGAAGAGCTTCAGCCACAAGTCAGCCCTGGTGAAGCACCAGAAGATCCACACCGGCGACCGCCCCCACGAATGCCCCGACTGCGGCAAGTGCTTCATCCAGCGCTCGGACCTCACCATCCATCAGCGGGTCCATACGGGCGAGCGGCCCTACGCCTGCCCCGACTGCGGGCGCCGCTTCAGCGTCAGCTCCTCCTTGCTCACCCACCAGCGTACCCACGCTCCCGGCGGGGAGAAACCCAACCGCTGCCCCCAGTGCGGCCGCAGCTTTGCCGATCCGGGGGCCCTTGACCGGCACCAGAAGAGCCACCTGGGTGGGAAACCCTACGAGTGTGGGGTGTGCGGGAAAGCCTTCGCCTGGAGCTCCCACCTCGAGCGGCATCAGCGCATCCACACCGGCGAGAAGCCCTTCCAGTGCGCCGAATGTGGGCGAGCCTTCGCCTGGAGCTCCCACCTCGATCGCCACATGCGCACCCACGCTGCCGTCGCCGCCTCCGAGGACGAGGAGGACAGGGAGGCGGAGGAGGAGCCCCCACCACCCCCCCAGAAGTGCGCCGACTGCGGCAAGCGCCTCAACCACCAGACGGACCCCCAGCGCTTCAAGCACAAGGGCACCCAGACGCCGCCGGCCGGTGCCGAACCCGCTGGCAGCCCCCCGCGGCCCTACCGCTGCGAGCAGTGCGGCAAATGCTTCGGCCAGAGCTCCAACCTCCTCAAACACCAGCGTGTCCACACCGGCGAGCGGCCGTACCCCTGCCCGGATTGCAAACGCTGCTTCCGTTGGGGCTCAGCCCTGGCCAAGCACCGGCGCACCCACGCCCAGCCGCAGCAAGCTGGTGATGCCACCAAAGCCGTGCCGGCAGCCACCGAGGAAGCCGGCGCCGGAGGAGGCGGCAAACCCTACCCATGCGGGGCGTGCGGGAAGAGTTTCGGCTGGGTCTCGCACCTGGAGCGCCATCGCCGCATCCACACCGGGGAGAAGCCCTTCCGCTGCGGGGAGTGCGGGCGGGCGTTCGCCGTCAGCTCCCACCTGGAACGGCACCGCCGGGTACACACCGGCGAGCGGCCCTACCGCTGCGGCGAGTGTGGGAAGAGCTTTGCTGTCAGCTCCACCTTGCTGGCTCATCGCCGCACCCATGCCGCCCAGCCGGGCCGGCCCCACGCCTGCCCTGAGTGCGGCAAGGGTTTTAGCACGCCGGCCAGCTTGGAGCGGCACCGGCGGCTTCACCGGGGCGAGAAACCTTACCAGTGCGGCATCTGCGGCAAAGGCTTTGCCTGGAGCTCCCACTACGACCGGCACCGGCTCACCCACACCGGCGAGAAACCCTTCTCCTGCGCCCACTGCGGCAAATGCTTCGGTCGCAGCTCCCACCGCAACCGGCACCAGCGTGCCCACGCGCAGGGCGGCCCGGAGAAGCGGCACGTCTGTCCCGAATGCGGCAAAGCCTTCGGCCTCGGCACAGCCCTGGCGGCTCACCAGCGACTGCACGCCGCTGCTGCCGGCGCGGGGGGCCGCAGCCCCCTCACCTTGCTGCCGCCTGCGTGGTGGGAGGGCGAGAGGCGAGGGGGGACGCCCACCCCCTCCGAGCTCTGGCCCGAAGAGCCCAGCTCCGTTTTCCAGCAGCACCCTGTGCCTTCCTCCTCCTCTTCCTCCTCCGCAGCCCCCAGGGGCTGGGCCGCCAAGGCTCTCCTGCCCCCCCACCATGGCATGGAGGCCTGGGGAGGGGGACACCCTGCAAAGCGATGCCTCTGCCCCCCAGGAGCCCTGGGCTTCCCTGCCTCCCCCCAGCTCCTGAGACGGGGCCGTGGGGGTGCTCAGAGCCACCCTCCACCTTTGGGGACGCCCCGCGGCCGAGGTGGGAGGCTGGCCTGTCCCCCCGCTCCCCGGCAGCTGGGGGGCCCAGGATAACCCCGGGGTGGGGGTGAGGATGGGGAAGGGGGGGTGAAGTGGTGGCGGGGAGGGGGCACCGGGAGGGCGAGCGGTGCGTGCCGGGGGGTAGCAACCAGCGTAGGGGCTTTGGGGGGAGACTGGGAAAGGAGGGATGAGGGAGGCTGGGGGTGGATTTGGGGAGGGCTGGGTGATAATTCAGAGTGGTGGGGAGACGATACCTCTCCCTATAACCCTCCTCATCCTCTGCCCCGCTGTTGCGGGGGGCAGAAGGGGTGCGACACAGCTTGGGCGTATGGGAGGGGACCCATCGGTAAAATCACCCAGGGAACCCCCTTCCACAGGGGGATTTTGGGGGCGAACGGCTCAGAAAAGAGCCACCAGCTCTGCTCCTTCCTTGCTGGGACCCCCCAAATGCTGCTGGGGTTGTGCCGAGGGCGGTTTGGGATGCGCCGAGCCAGGAATTTGGCAAGGGTGGAGAGGCCGGTTTCCTCAGCTTGGGTTAGCAGGTAATAAAGTAGAAGGTAGTTCAGCAACAAAGAAAAACCCCTCTGCCTGTCTCAGTTTTTGTCTCTGGAGAGGGAGAAGATGTTCGCGGTGTTTCCTACCAGGAGCAGGGAAAAGCGACGGAGCCCGGGCCTGGTGCACAAGGAGAGCCAGACACAGGCGGCTGCGGGGCACGGGGCTCCCTTTTTATTCCTTGCCCCATGCCGGCACCTCCCACCGCCGAGCCCACTGCGCCCTCGGCGTCTCGCCCTCTCCATCGGTGCAACGCGGCATCCCCTTCTCCAGCCTGCCGGCAGCAAGGAGCAGGCACAATCGACGCCGTATTTTGGCACAAGAACCAGCCCTGGGTTACCCCCATCCTTTCCCGGTGGAGAAGAGCACCCTTTCCCTCGGGAAGAGGCTCCCTCGCCCCCGAGACGTCCCTTTCCACGGTCCCCTTCGCGGCAGGGCGCAGGCACCGTTCACCCGTCGCTGCTGGGAGACATCAGGAAGGATAAATCCCACCCTGATGCCTCGCTGGAGCAGCCCAGTCACCCACCCCGGTGCCACCCTCCGCCCCTTAAATGTCACTTGGTGTCCTTGGATTTGTCCCCAAGCCGAGTTTTCCCTTGGGCACGGTCCTCCCTCCCCATCCATCGCACCGACACGGGGGTCTCGGTCCTTCAGGGCTCCTCGCCGCTGCAGGCTCCGGGTGGCTTCACCAACCCCGCGACGCTGTGGGGCTTCTCCCCCAGCAGCCGGGTCCTGGAGGGGGGCAGCGGTTGGAGGACGAGAGGGAAAGCGGCCTTGGGGAGGTGGCTACGGCGGTGTTTGGTGAGGTGGGAGCTCTGGCTGAAGGCTTCGCCGCACTCGGGGCACTCGTAGGGCTTCTCGCCGGTGTGGACGCGGCGGTGCCGCTCGAGGTGGGACGCCCAAGCGAAGCCCTTGCCGCACTCGCCGCAGGTGTAGCTCTTCTGGGCGGCGTGGCCCCGCTGATGGGCGAGGAAGGGGGGAGCCTCGCCGAAACGTTTGCCGCAGTCGCCGCATTTGTAGGGCCGGTCGGGGGAGTGGGTTTTGCGGTGCTGGAGGAGGTGGGCTTTTTGGGCGAAGCGCTCGCCGCAGCTGATGCAGGGAAAGGGGCGTTCACCCGTATGCACCCGGCGGTGCCGCTCCAGGTGGGACGCCCAGACGAAGCCCTTCCCGCAATCGGCGCAACGGTGGGCGCGCTCCCGCCGGTGACACCGCTGATGCCGCGCCAGCGCCGGCCCAGCTCGGAAAAGCTTGCCGCAGTCGCCGCAGCGCAGGGCTTTCTTGCCCAGGTGGGTGCGGCGGTGACGGGCTAGGTCGGAGCTCTGGCAGAAGGTCTTGCCGCAAGCCGGACAGCGGTGGGGCCGCTCGCCGGTGTGGCTGCGGCGGTGCTTGGCGAGGTGCGAGCCTTGGCTGAAGGCTTCGCCGCACTCGGCACAGCGGTAGGGCTTCTCGCCGGTGTGCACCCGCCGATGCCGGGCGAGGTGGGACGCCCAAACGAAGCCCTTGCCGCAGTCGCCGCATTTGTGGGGTTTCTCGGCGGTGTGGCCCCGGCCGTGTGCCGCCAGCTCGGCGGCACCGGCGAAGCGCTTGCCGCAGTCGCCGCACTTGTGCGGCCGGTCGCTGGCGTGGGTACGGCGATGCTGGAGGAGGTGGGAGCTCTGGCTGTAAGTCTCACCGCACTCAGGGCAGCCAAAAGGCCGCTCGCCGGTGTGCACCCGCCGGTGCCGCTCCAAGTGCGAAGCCCACGGGAAGCTCTTGCCACAGTCGGCGCAGCCGAACGGCCGCTCCCGTGCCGGTCCCTTGTTGGCCGCCCCGCGGAGGGGTTTGGCACAGTCCAGCTTGGGGACTGCCGTGGCTTTGGGCATCTTGGCCGGGCCGTGCGGCACGGCTCTATCCGGGCGCTTCGTTTTCCGCCTGTTCGAGCCGAGGGTCTTCTCCCTCTCCGGGCTGTGGGACGAACGCGCCTCGAGCTCCTCACAGCTCTCCGCCGCCGCTCCTTCCTCCGCTGCTTTTTCACTCACCAGCCCCTGTGCTGCTGGGAAGACGGGAAAAAGAGAAAAAGGGGAGAACGTGGCCTCGACCAGAGCAGGGGGTGGCATTTAAATCGATGGAGCGGGAATGGGACTCCCATAAAAAATCTGGTCTCCCAGAGAGAAGGAAGAGAGACACGATGGGAGACCTGATCCCAGTTTGAACTGGGAATGTGGAAACGCTAAGCACACCTCATTGCCCGTATTTCCAATTTAAAAAAAAATTGCGGAGAAATGAATAACATTTTCCCGCAGAAAATTCAAGGAGAGCGCTGGGATTTGGGGAAATTCCCCTCGAAACCTGCCTGGATTCTTCCTCCCCTCTTCCCATCCCTCTCGCAATCCCTTTGCTTCCCTGCCAGAGACAGGAAAAAAAAAAAAAGAGCAAGGAAAAAAGGAGGGGAATGTTCAAGAAGGAAAGAGGATTTTTTGTGTTTGCTTACCAAGGGACATCAGCGTTTCGTAGCTCTCCTGCATCACGTCCCGGTACAGGGCCTTCTGCCGCGGGTCCAGCATCACCCACGGCTCCATGGTGGGGAGAGGCACAGGCAGCCAGGAGAACGAGGGTTTCTCTCTTCGTTCCTCGCTCAGGGCTCCTCAAAATCCCCTGTGGGGAAGAGAAATCCCTTGAAATGAAGGAAATCCCCCGTGTAGTGCTTCTTGCTTGGGTTTTGATGCTTTTTCTGGGGGTGCCTTGAGAAATGTTGGGTTTTTTCTCCCCGGGTTGCAGCACACAGACAGTCCCTCCGTCCAGGACTAAGCCTGAGCCTCCATGGAGCAGCCTGGGGATGGTGGGGGGCAGGAGGGTCCCCGTTTCCCCCCATCTTTCTGGCAGACCACATCCCACAGCAATCTCTGCCCTCCTCCCTCCAGCATCCCAGTTCCCCCAGTCATCTCACTGTGTGCTCCATCCCCGGGGAGCCCTGGGTGCATGCAGGGACCGGGGCTCCCTCTCTATCCTGCTTAGCCACCGTCCGCTCCCCAAAGGAGCCGCTGCTCCCGGGAACATCCCCAATGGCCAGATCCTGCAAGCTCCAGCCCTGACGCAGCTCAGGACCCGCTGCAGAGCAGGGGCACATCCCTGCCCCAGGTTTCTCCCCGTTACCTGGAGTCCCCAGCTCAGGACTCGCTGTCGGCCGAGCCTGGAGCTGCCTCTGCAGGACTTTCCTTGGGAGAAGAGTCCCCGCTTCCCAGGCTGAGGCTGCAAGCAGGGGGGGGGATGCACAGACCCCTTCCTTGTACCCCGAGACTGCTGAGCCTCCTGACAGCAGGGCACAATGGAGGCGACGCCGGGCATGGCTTTGCTCCGGAAGCCCAAGCCGGTATCCGGGAGAGAGGAGACGCCAAGAACAGGCTCCTCGGCAGCAGCGTTTACCCAGAGCCCTCTAGAGGTAACCCAACCCCGGCTTCCCCCCCATCCCCACCCTCCCCGCAGGCTCCCCAGCACCCACGGGGGGCACACGGGACCCCGCTACGGTCCTGCCCCATCATCCGCATCGCCCCCGCGCTCTTCCCTTTTACCCAGCGCTTTTGGAGAGCCCCGGCCTTGCTAGGAACTCTGCCAGGAGGGTCCTGACAGCAGCGGCGGGGATATTTGAGTATTGCAACCATGGGGAAGCGTGGGAAGGTGATGGGGGTCTCTCTGGGGCAACAGGGCATCCCCCAGGTGGGAGACGGGGACACCGGGCTGGTTGCCCGATCAGCATCAGAGATGGGGGCTGTGCAAGCAAGAAATTAGTTTTTCCACCTAGAAAAGTGGCCCAAACTGTGTTTTCATCACGTGGCTGGTGAAAACGGGTTGTTTTCCCCCAAAACTCCAGGCTCAGGAGCCATGCGCTTGCGGGTGGAAAGGAGGGGAATTTCCACTTACCGAGTTATCCCTCCTTGTTGCTGGAGGAGGAGACCACGAAAGCCAAGGAAAACACAAATCTGCAAACAAGAAGATAAAGAAATGCAGCAGGGGAATGAGAGAGGAGCCTGGATTTCTGCCTCCGAGAAAGCCCAGGGGATTTGAAACCACGCGGACGCTTTTCTTTACAGTGGGTGCAGGGGTTTTGGTGGTGGTTTAATCCCTCCCTGGCTGGGAAAAGCTGGGAGCAGAGGGGAAGCAATCATTTTCTTTTAGTTTGCTTTGGAAAGAGTGCAAGGATGGGGAATTATCCCTAAATCCTGCTCTCCCTAATGCACAGGCGTTTAACCCCTGCCTCTCCACTGAAGGAGGGAGCAGAGCTGATTTCTGCAGCCTCCCCGATCCTCTCTCCCTGCTCCATCACTCCTTGGCTGGTGGCAGTGGACGGATGTCCCCAAAGGAGACCGGGGGACCAAGCCCTGGCGCTGGGGGACACCGAGCAGCCCGGGTGGCTCTGGGAGTGTTGCAGCTCGGTTGGGCACGGGAGAACACAGGAAGGGGCTGGATAAGTTGGATGCCGGAGGCAGAGGGGAGAAGGGGGCTCTCCAGGGATCCTGGATGGGTTCCGAGCAGGGGCTGTGGCAGCGGGTGCCGGCATGGGGCAGGCAGAGCCCTGCCTGCATCCCCAGGCCCATCGAGGCACGCAACAGCCCTCTGCCCCGGGGCTCTGTCTGCACCAAATCCTGAGCCAGAGACTCCAGGTGATGGGCACAGGGCAGGAGGGAGAGACCCACACGGGCTGCCCTGCCTCCCAGTCCGGCCCCAGTCCCTGTACTGGGACCAGTGCAAGGAGCAGAGAGAGGGAGCACCAGTCCCTGCCCTTGCCCCATCCCTGCGCATGGGGTTGTGCCACAAGAGGGCATGGGGAGACCAGAGGTGCTCCCAGGACCTGGCTCTTTCCTGGTGATCCAAGCAGCAGATCTGCTCCCAAGGAGGTGGAAAAGGTCCGGCGAGGCTGAGCTCTGCTGGGCAAGGGCTGGCTGAGCCTTCTCTTGCGTCCCGAGGGGAAAAACCTCGCAGGAACAAAGGAGGCTGCTTCTTCCCTTGCACAGATGCCCATGCAAAGGGCACTGCCTGGGTTTGTCCAGGGTTTTTTCCCTAGCTTTTCCCCCTGGGGAACAGCTCAGCACCTCCTTCTCCCTCCATAGGCTCCAGCAGAGCATACCCATCGCTGCCGAGAGGGGCGGAGAAGGACATGGCCACAGCAGAGCCAGCACAGGTGAGGGAGAGTCTCTCCTTCGGGATGGGCAAATGCATTTCGGCTGACCTGAAGCATCGGTGCCAGGTACATTTCTGCCCGGTCTGCTGGGGCTGTACAAGCTGCTCTGTGACTGTAGCTGTGGGTTATCCCCTTCCCACAACTGCCCTTGAACCAAGAGGTCCCCATACACCGGTGGCGGTCAGGGTGCAAGAGAGGTGGTGAGGAGCAGAGGATGGAGCCCGTGGTGGGCACGCTTCAAGGCTGAGCCTGGATGCAAAGCTGCCGTAAGGGTTTCTCTGAGCTCCCCTGTGTCAGAAACACAGGGAAGGTGGAAAGTCACAGTAGGGCATGGGGTTTTGTGACAAGAAAAGGCACAGAGATGGGGTGGAGAGGTTGAGCCCAGCCTGGTTGAGCTCCTTCCAGCTCCATCATCCCCATCAGGCATTGCTGGGTGTTTCACAACCCTCAGTGTTTTCCAGTTTCTTTTTTTCCTTCCCCATAAGCTCACCCAGCCGCTTTCTGAACCCGTGTGGCCCTTTAGCATCCGTGATGTCCTGCAGCAAGACTTTCCACAGCCTAACTACACCCCATCGGGAACGATACCTTGATATCTCTGATCCTTGCCAGCATCCTTTCTGGCTCTCCTGCAGCTCTGCTGAACGTAGCCTTGGCTCCTCTCCCTGCTGCCTTGAGCCGACCCACGGTGGCAGGCGCTGAGCTGGGAAATCCTTGTTGTTTCAGTGTCCAGTGACCTTCAAGGAGGTGGCTCGGTACTTCACTGATCCCGGCCAGCGGGCACAGTACCGGGAAGCCATGCAGGAGAGTGCTGGAAATGACTCCTCTTTGGGTAAGGACGCACCTTCCCTCCTTCCTGGGCTACGTCTTGGGGTTGGGACGCTCCTCTAGACGTTGGAGGTGAAGGAGACTTTCCCCCTTGCTTCTGGCAATTGTGCTTCCCCCTTGGGACACGTATTGGGGACCCATAGCATCCTCCGTCCCCACCTTCTTCAGAGGAGCACATGCCCTACCGCATCAGAGCAATGGTCCATCTGGCCCCATGTTCTCTCCAGCCATGGTGGAAGGAGATGCTATGTAAGAGAACAAGGAGAGAGACCTTCCTCAGCTGTGCCCAGCCCTTGCATTGTCCTTTCTCCAGCAGAGCCCCCAAATCTTCTCGTAGTAGCTCCTCAAACGCACCCAGATCTCTGCTCTGTCTCAGGAACCAGCTCTGCTGACCCTCAACCTGACAGGCTCTCCTCTGGGCTGGAGTTGAAGACATGGACCCCAGCTCCCCAGGGCTCAGATGCAAAGCCCTTCTCTAACAACTCTTCCACAAGTGAGGAACTGGCTTAAATAACCTAGAAAGCATCTGGGAGAAAAGCAAAACACCTGGGACTTCTACTCAGGCCCTAAGACACCCACCTTGAGCTTGGTATCTTCTAGGAGAGGGGTCCCAGAACCTCTCCTGGTCCCTTGGGAGATGTTGCCTCCAGATGAACGTTGGAGGGGAACTCTCAGCCCATGGGAAGCAAAGAGAGAAGCTCTCCTTTTGGGTTACAGAGGGTTTTAAGAGCTGGGGTTTGAAGCTGAACTTCAGCCCAAGCTTCTCCAGCTGGCCCATGGTCAGTGTTTGGGCCTGGGCAGAAGGTGGAGCTCACATGGGCTTTCTTCATTCTTGGCGTTCCCTGGCCCTGCTTCTTCAGTGGGTTCCCTTTTCCATCCCAGCCAGGGACTGACTTCATGATCTCTTTCTCTTTCCTCTGCAGGGGATGGGATGGTGAGTGGGATGAGGGACAGTGCCGCACACGCAGACCCGGACATCAAGACCTGCTTGGAGGACATCTCCCAGCACCATGAGCCAGCCAACATCCACCAGAGCTCCCGAGAGAAAGGCCAAGAGGAGCTCCAGCGTCGTCCTGGGAGGGAAACTCCAGGGACATGCAGGGAGTTCCTGTTCCCCCATAGCCATCACCCCAGGGACAGACCCATCCCTCATCCCACCAGCGAGAAGAGCTTCTCTCCCTGGAGACGGGGCTTCCAGCACCCCTGCCCTGACTGTGGGAAAAGCTTCAGGGTCTTCTCCAACTTGCTCCGTCACCAGCAGAGCCATGGTGGGGACAAGCCCTACAAATGCCCCGACTGTGGGAAGGGTTTCAGGCACAGCTCGGCGCTGGTGACACACTGTCGCATCCATACAGGTGAGAAGCCCTACCAGTGCGCCGACTGCGGCAAGAGCTTCAACGTGGTGTCCAACCTGGTGCGCCACCAGCGGAGCCACACCGGGGAGAAGCCCTACAAGTGTCCCGACTGTGGCCGGCGTTGCAGCCAGCGTTCCCACCTGGTGGCCCACCGCCGGTTGCACACAGGCGAGCGCCCGTACCCGTGCCGTGAGTGCGGGAAGAGCTTCAACGTCAGCTCCGATCTCATCAAGCATCGCCGCACCCACACCGGGGAGAAGCCTTACGAGTGTCCCGACTGCGGGAAGCGTTTCAGCGGCAGCTCCAACCTCATCGCCCACCAGCGGCTGCACAGCGGCGAGCGGCCCTACACCTGCGCCGACTGCGGCAAGGGCTTCACCATCAGCTCCAAGCTCATCGCCCACCAACGGACGCACAGCGGCGAGCGACCCTACAGCTGCACCGACTGCGGCAAGGGCTTCAGCGACCGGCCCCACCTCATCCGGCACCGCAGTGCCGGCCGGCGGGAGAAGCGCTACAAGTGCTCTGAGTGTGGCAAGGGCTTCACCACCAGCTCCTATCTCCTCACCCACCAGCGCAGCCACACCGGGGAGACCCCCTTCCTCTGCGGTGTGTGTGGCAAAAGCTTCACGGTGGTCTCCAACCTGGCACGGCACCAGCGCGTGCACACCGGGGAGAAGCCGTTTCGGTGCGGGGAGTGCGGGCGACAGTACAGCCAACGCGCTCATCTCACCACCCACCAGCGGGTCCACACCGGCGAGCGACCCTACGTCTGCGGGGATTGCGGGAAGGGCTTCAACGTCAACTCGTCCCTCACCAAGCACCGGCGGGTGCACACCGGGGAGAAGCCCTATCGCTGCCCCGAGTGCGGGAAGAGCTTCAGCCAGAGCTCCAACGTCATCACACACCGGCGGCTCCACCACGGCCACGGGGTGCCCCAGCTCCGTGCATGAGTGGCTCCAGTTCCCACACCGTGCTGGTGAAGCCCGGTGATGCCAGCCCAGCCAGGAGGTCTTCTCCAGAGACTGGAAGTCAACCAGAACTCTGGTTATCTTGGCACATGGGGGAGAGGGAAGAAAGACCTGTGTATCCGGGGGTATGAAGGGAAGGATAGGGACCAAGCGTGGCCACCATTAGCAGAAAACACCAACGCTGGGTGAGGTCCTTCCTGCTCCGCTAGAGGAGAGAAAAAACACCCCTCATTCTTCCCAGCCAAATTAGGACAGGGTATCTCCTGCTCTCACCTTGCCCAAACACAACAACAAAAAGTACCTCTGGTTTTCCTCGCTGTTCCAAACTCTCCCCACACCAAGACATTTGATACAAGGCGCCCAAGGGCTGTTCCATCTCCCATCTGGCGTTCCCCTCTCCTCTGGTGATCTGCTAGTAGTGATAACAGCTTCGGGAATAAAAGGTGGTGTGATAAATACCGGTTGTGATCTGTGTGTGTGTGTACACCCATGGGGAGTCCAGGTACACAAGCCCCACAGCCTCTTTTTACCTCCAGGCTGGGGCAGGAGGAAGCCCTTGAGCCTCAGGTCCCCAAAGGGGCTCCAGCAGCCAGCAAGGAGGAAGCCCAGGGGCCAGAGGCCACCGGGGCTGGTCTCCTCCTACCACTCCACATCACTTTGGATCCCATGGGGGGGAATCCTGAGGTGGGAGGGTAAAAACCCTGGGGGGGGGTCACAGATCCTTCTGCAGATGGGCCCAAAGTGTTGGCCTCGTTGGCCAAACTCATCTACTCGGGCGTCCCAGAGCTGCACAGACGCCTGGGGCTATTTGAGCTCTGGCCACAGCAAGGTAAGCAGCCCTTTCACTGCCCTGCTGAGCTGCAGGCTGTCCTTGCAGCCTCACCTACTCCTGTTTTAACATTGGGGTGGGTTTTTTTGCATTTGAGCTGTAAGGCCATTGCCCTTTGTCTGGAGAACATGGCTAGGGAGGTCCAGACAACACCGGCCTTTGGCATGGTACCCACCCATCTCCTTGAACCTTGGCAAAGTAACACACATAAGCACAGACCTTATAAATAAAGAGAATCAGTGGCAGAAAACATCATTTCTCTCTCCTACTCAGTACCAAGCCAAGAGGAGTGTAACTGCAGGTATGACTCAGAGGCCATCGCCCTGTTTCCAACGATGGCAAACCTCCCCAGGGGATCTCCAGCCTCCCCAGACACTTGGTGAGGTCTGAGATGAGGACGGCATCTCCTGATGGGGAGCAGTCTTTCCCTGCAGGTGCTGAGGTCTCAGCTCCCAGCTGCATGGAGAGGGTCTTGAAGAGGTCAAGATGGACTTTGGTGGTCTCCCACCGGCGTCACGGGGGGCTGGTGAATGTAGTCTTACGTGGGCAGGATGCTGAAGATGCTCCTACCCAGGAGCCGCCCTCCAAATTACCTCCTACACGTGGGTGTGGGGGTCCTGGTGGGATGCCAGGTTTGGTGGTCGTCTTTACAGAAATGATATTGAATCAGGCGGGTGGGAAAGACTCCGAGTTTATTCTTTTTTCTCCTCTTTTCTTCTCCCAGGCACGCAATGAGGGCGACAAGGAAAGATACCCATGGCAAGAGGACAGGCCCTTGTTATTCAGTTCATGCAAGAAGATCCGCTGGGGATGGAGGAGGCAAAACACACTCCACCTTCACCTTTCATAACCTTATCCACAGCAGCCTGCAACTCCAAGATACCGATGAAGGACCCCCGGCGTTGCCTCCTCCGGCGGTCCGCCTCGGTGACCAACCCCTTGCAAAGGACACCCATGGAGATGTTCATCAGCCTCTTCGCCCTCACCGACATGCGCCTGGTCGGTGGTGGCAGCTCTCTCAGCAGCCCGGAGATGTACCTGTGGCAGGATCCCTTGAACCAGCCGCTTAATCCATCGCCAGCTGGTTTCCATCGCCCAACCTGAGCCGGAGACCTTCTCTGCTTAAGCAGAGGCTTCGTCTGCTGGACTTTCTGCTTCCTCCTCCTCCTCTTCGAGGTTTTTCCTCGTCTCTTGGTGGCTGCAGCCATGGGGTCTCCTTCAGACTCAGTGCTCCTCCTGCAAAGGTGTCCCACCAGAGCTGTGGCTCTCATCTAGACGGACATATGCAAATGAGGGATCGACAATGCAGCCCAGGATTGGCCAGCTGCGGCAAAGCCCTTATGAGGCAGCTCTTCCTCACCCAGAATTTGCATAAGGACTTTTTGCCTGAAAAGCATGGAACGAGACCAAAAGAAAATGCCCTATTTTTGACTTGACTTAACCCCAATGAAAATCCCCAAGAGTTTTCTCCAGAAACACCTCTCCTGTGGAGAAAGAGTCAGAAACAACTCGATTTCGATCCTTCCTAGGTTAATTATTGCACTCGCTTAACGAAGGCGCATGGTCAGCAGGCGGAGGGAAGGTTTTCAGAAAGATCTGGGGCTAAACCTGGAAATTTCAGGCTTTGCCTTTCTGGGGCAACTGGAAATGTCGGAAAAAAGCCTTCGCTGGCCCCTGCTGGGCTTTGCAAAGCGATGGGGGAGACTTCCAAGAGCGCAGACAATAAGGAGAAAAACAGTCAATTTGGCTGGGGAATAAAAATTGAAAGTAAAACTGAGTCGGTGTTAAATTCAATTACATCAGGGATTTTACCAGCACCGTGAGCCTGTGAGTGCGCCTCTTCTTTTTCCATCTTTCTCCTAATTTTTCTTTTTCGAGGTGATGACCAAATTGCAGCCGGGACCGCGGGGTGTTTCAGCGTAAATCGGGCCGGTCTGGCTCTTGTTAAAAAACAAATCCTTGCGTTATCCTGAGCGGGCAACAGAGACCGCGTGGACCAGGGATGGAGGCAGAGGAGCAGGAAAGAGCCAGGAGAGGGTTTTACCGCTGCAAAAAAGAAATTTGCTGCAAGTTCGGAGGGTTGTAAAAGAGGCAGGAGAGCTCAAGGTGTGGAAGGATGAATTGTTGAGGATGAGGAGGGGGAGGAAGGCTTTTAACAGTGTCAGGATGGCCGAGTGGTCTAAGGCGCCAGACTCAAGGCTCTGCTTTCCCTGCCCGGGGATTTCTGGTCTCCGAATGGAGGCGTGGGTTCAAATCCCACTTCTGACACAGCTTTTCCTTCTAAAAACCACCATTTCCATCGTTTTGTTTACATCGCTCCCCATCGTCCCTGCACCCCAGTTAGGGAAAACGCCGATTCTCCGCTTTTTCCCCCCAAACCCCCACTTCTCCCTGCAAGCACCGCGGCCGGGGGGTGCTGGCACCCCCTCCCTGGTGGTCTAGTGGTTAGGATTCGGCGCTCTCACCGCCGCGGCCCGGGTTCGATTCCCGGTCAGGGAATTATTGTCTTCCCCACCTCGACAAAATAATTTCCTTTTTTCTTTTTTCCCCCCCCTAATGATACCAATAACAGGCTTTCTCGCAGCAAATTCAACCCTCGAAGCACACGCCACAATGGCAAACACCACTATTATTCTAAAAGCCGGTTGGCACCCTCGCTGCACAGCACGTGGCCAGGCTGGTCGTGCTCCTTTTTAAGAACCACTGCTTTAATTTGTCACGGGGAATAACTTGATGAGGGAGGGGTTTAGCAGAACTGGGATATCACCATCACTATCCTAGGGTAATTTAGACTGGTGGGGCTTTTTTCCCTGCTCTCAGCAATTCCCATCATCTGCTGGTAATTAAAGTACATCTATTCAAGTATATATAACCACCCACTTGCAGCAAGAAAGCCTGTGTTTCTCAGGTAAAAACCACTTACAGATTCTTACTAACGAAACACCGAGCCACAGCCCACCCCCTCATCATCCTTTCCTGCAAAAGAAACGCCTCACACCACCAAAGGCTGCTGCATCCAGGCTTTATTGCAACGCCACGTTGACTATTTTATTCGACAAACTCCCCACTTGCGTTGCTCAGGTCTTCCCAAACTGGGGGTTGCGCAGGTCTTTTCAGCAATTAGGGTGTTTTGAGGTTTTAATTCCTCTCCCTTGGGCTTTAGGTCTTGTTTGCCACCCATCCAAACCTCAAGGGAAGGAGGATCTCTTCTCTACTGCCTGCTTCTCGAGACCACGGTGGGCACGGGCCTCCACCTCCTCTTCGGCATCACGCGCTGCAGGGCGGCTTGCACGTGCACGGGGCGGATGAGGGGATCACGGCTCTTCTTCCGCAGCCGCTCGGCCTCGCTCGACACCTGCTTGTAGATGTCCTCCACAAAGTTGATCATGAGCCCCTTCGCCTGGTGGGAGAGGAACCGGCCGTCTCGCTTGATCCGGTTGAGCGTCTTGGCGTTGATGGAGTGGAAGGGGCCTTTTAAAGCCCTTTTCCTCTTCTCCACACGTTGACGCTTTGCCTGGCCCTGATGCTTCCTCTGCTTGGCTGGAGATCTCCTGCCATGGCTCTTCTGTCTCCTTCCCTGCTGGGATCTCCTTCCCTGCTGGGATCTCCTTCCCTGCTGGGATCTCCTTCCCTGCTGGGATCTCCTTCCCTGCTGGGATCTCCTTCCCTGCTGGGATCTCCTTCCCTGCTGGGGGCTTCTCTTTCTTCCCCTAGCAGACACCATGGCTCAGCCTTGTCCCCGCACTGTCCGGACCCCTCAGTCCTACAAACAGCCCCACCCTCCCCATTTTATGCAAGTGGGTATGCAAATGAGGGGCAGCTCCGAGCCCTACCATTGGCCAAGTGAACAATACCCCCCCCCCAATTCACAATGGGTAGAATCCTGGCCAGCACCGGTCACTGGGGTCCCTCTTGGCCAGGGCAACCAGGCGTGATGGGTGCCTACAAAGTTTGAAGACCTCCATGACCCTCACCCCTCCAGGATGCTCACCGTCCCAATGGAAATCTTCCACCCAACCTCAAAATTAGCATTTATTTCTCAGAGTATCACCCCAATCTCAAAAGTTTTGTCTCACGGTTGCACAACCGAGCCAAATACGTGCGATATGTGTCCTGGGAGTCTTCTGGGCAAGCAGGAAACGAATGACAAGAAATCCCGTGAAAGAGCATCTTTCCTCAACAGAAACTGCCTGCACACCTTAGACCGGTGTCTGCCAGCTCAAAGACTCATTACGGCTAATTGCTTAGTTAGCAAATCCCCACCCAGATACACCCCGGGTTTTTCCCTCCCCATTCTTTACACATATAGCTCATTTTCTTATCCACGTGTAAACGCTCACACATACATGCGCCTCGTGTTTCTTTCAAGTTCCTCCGTGCACCGTCAAAACCACAGTTGATGGCCCACACCAACGTCTACCTGCTCTGATTCTGCAGGACCAAACCCTGATTTTTTTTTTCTCCTCCCTTCATTCACAAAAACCAACATTAAAACCAGAAGACAATTATTTGGAAGCAAATAGTTGTTCCTCCTTCCCCCATCCCACACCGACTGCTTCAATTTGTTTTTCATCCCTCCCGCTGTCCTCCAAGCCTCATGTTGTAATCACGGAATCTCAGTTTCCAGTAATATTCAGGGAAGCAGCAGACAGGAGCAGGAATATGGGAGGAACTCCTTTTGCAACTGGCATGGATTGCTTATACTCAAACAATAGACCCTGTCATTTGAGTTGATCCTCAAGCAACTTGTTAGGACACGCCTTAATCCACCTTTTATCAAAACAAGATGAAACGAACTGCCCTCCCTCCAAAATCTCCAGCTGTCCTGGGAACTTGAGTACATACATCCATCATGTAATCCCCAAACCACCCGAGAAGTATCATTGCTTCATATGAAGGGATAATACGTGTTCTTGGGGTTTTAGCATAAGAGACCCGCAGGTAGCAGGAAAACAACCTGGTAATCACAAGCCAGTAAAAAATCAGACGCAAAACAAGGCTTTTTTTTTGTTTTTCTTCAGAAAAATGATACCTTTGCCTTTTCCAGACCTTAAACCTGAATCAAACTGGTGGATTTTCTTAAACGGAGATGTGCTCTGGAACAAAAACCTCAGGAAAAATACGCAATCCTTCAGTTTTTCTTAGAAGGAAATTTCCACAGACGCTCGTCACCCAATTTTAGTGAGGACAAGGGGGAACTTGTGGACATCACGATGAAAGCTGGTGAACTTGGTGCAAAGAATCAGTTCCTAATTTTGCCTTGATGCAGGCAGAGATATGTCCTGGAATTAAAACACATCACCATTTTGGAAGAGACTGACCCGATCAACGGCACAACCAAGGTGATGTTAAAAGCACAATGCACCTCCTTGGCCAATCCCAGCAGCACCACTGAAAATATGGTTTTGGGGAAGATTAAATTGCCCCGGGAATGGGCTGCCAGCAGGGAAACAGGACCATAAAATCTCCACCTTGCTACAGAACCACACCCACGCTCCATCAACAAGCACATTGCTGGGCAAGACCCGCATTCTGGCTTCTTCCAAGATGACCCATTGAACATAGCACCACAAAACCCCCATGTCTAGGTCACAAGTCCACCAGAACAAAGAGATCCCATAGATGCAAATATATTCAGCGGTTCCTGCTGGGTGGCAAAGATTAAAACCCTGGTCAGCAGTGGCTTAAGCAATTTGTAAGCACCATTCCCCAAAGACCAGCATTGCCCAGAGGGAACTTAATTTGTAACTTCCTGGCAGCGTGACTTCATGGAAGGGGTAACGCAGGGGATGCCCGTGCAATGCTCAGAGTCCTGACCTCGCCATGGTTCTGCAGTCCACTCTTCTGGGGCATTAGGTAAAACAGTAGACCAACCCATCATGGCTGGGCACCACCACCTGATCTTTCCAAAGCCCCACATCCCTTGCCGGGATTCTCCAAAACTCTGCTTAAACTTTGGGAGCTGGACTCGAAGACCCTTCGGTTTCCCTTTGATCTCAAGCTGGTTTATGATTAAACTCAATAAAACCCCACAGTGTTGTTGAGACTTGAATGGGATAAAGCATAATGATGAGGTTGGCTCTGCACAGGAGACTCGAGCTGTTGCAATCAAAGAACTAAAGGAAGCGGTGCTGAAAGAAGACAGAAATAAAAAACAATAACACCAAAGCTGCACTGTGCTCTCCACCTTGCTGTCTGGATGGCCAGGGAAGACACCCAGACAACCAAAGATCAAACTTTTAAGAGCACAAGGGAATCAGTTTGCTTCTGCTTTGATGCACGTAGCTCTGGGCTCCAATGCAAGAACTGAAAGCATTGGGGGGGGGGGAAGGGGGAGGAGGAAAAAAAAAAAGCAGGATTTCAATAAGAAAATAGTACTAAGAAGAGCCAATCACTACTGAGGCTTGCAAAACAACTTCCAGCAAAAGGCTTTGCAAGGCAAGCCCCTTTCGTGAGGCTGACGTCTGCCTGGGTGCTGAGATCACCCCTCAGGGTCCAGAAGTCTGGGAAGTACCAACATTTCGTTTCATTTCCTCAATCAAATCAGCAAATTGTCTGATTAACTGACAAAGACGGTCTTTAGGCATAAGGCAAAGGACAGAAGAGGCAAGAAAGTCTGGAGGGGAGGGATAGTTTGTGGTAGTTTATTTTTATTTTTTGTTAGGAGCAGACCAGCCAAGGTGCCTACACAGAGTTGAGTATGGCCATATGGTGGGAAAGATGTGGTGAACCAGCCAAGGGATGGTTCCTCAGGTCGGTTTATGGTGCTTTGGTAGGTCAAAGTTCTTCATTCTGGAAAAATGCTGGTACAACTCATCCAGTTTTTGCCATTTCAGTGAAGGCATCTGAGCTCTGAGTTCCCTCTATAGTAACAAAGACAGGATCAAACCAAAGTTGTGCGACACTTAAGAGTGTCCAACAGATGAACTGTCATCTGGAAATGCCCATTTCACCACCAGAAAAGATATTTTGGATGCTAGCTCAGAGGTCTTCCTGGGACGCAGGATGAATTCCATGATGTTTTGATAGATTTAATGGGTGCCCCTTTGTCCATACAAGGAAAACCCAAACCTGATCTTTCAATGCTGGGAAGTTCTCTGCCCTCCACGGAGAAGGGTGCGGTCACCCTTAGTGTATTCTGATAATAATAACACTTCCTAAAATGTGCCACAGACCGATGACTGATGTCCAAGGCTGAGAGCACCCGTAAGTAAAGGGGAACAAAAAAAACCTGCAGAGGAACTGACTACATGCTTAATTGCTGCTTCCCCTTCTCATGACAAATCACACTTCGCTCTCTTCCGGGGTACACCGATTGGCAGAATTTTTTGAATAACTACAGCTGGGGTGTTGGTTTTTTTTTTTTAAGCCAGGGTATAAAATGAAAGCAAATCTCAGCAGAGGACTTGTCTTCCCACCGGAACAATGACTAGGATCGGTGAGTGACTCTCCCCTGAATCTTGAGCTCTCTCGCTGTTTTTTCTGGTTTTCTTTCATCTTCAATGCCTGGGTTTGGGTTGTTTTTTTTTTTCCCCATCTGGTGGAACATCTGCCTTTTGGGTCACCCCCTGCCAGCACAACCACAGGCCCTTTCTTCAGCTAAGGTATTTCATGATCACCTGGAGCTCAGCTTTGCAGCGCTGTGGGCAGTGGAAGACCTCCCTTGCAAGTTTTGGGAGCCGGATGTTCCTAGTTTTGCAGGGAGAGATAGAAACGCAGGCACAAGCTCCGAGTCTCCAGAGACCTTCCTGGAGGACACCACCTTGCCTCAGGTTTGTGGTTTCTCCACGTCTAGCCGCGACACAAGAAGGTCTGATGGAAGATGGAGATCCACCAGACATTTCCAAGAGCTGGTCCCAATGCGTTTGCTCTCCTCCCATGGAGAGCCTGATCTCCAGAGAGGATCTCCTTTGTCTTCCACATAATCCACGGGTCTTTGGGGTGGGCACAGTGGGTGAGATGAGGGCAGCCAGACTGGCTGCTGGCTCTGCACCACTACGAACCCCACACATGCCAAAACCGCAACTCAAGGCAGCATCCCTGGTCCTCAAGGAAGGTTGGGGCAGCAGCAGCATTGGGTCAGGAAGGCTGATGCAGCTTTATTAACATAATATCACTTTCTGCCACACTTTAAGAAGGCAACCCTGCTGATAACAGGCTAATTGTAGCAGATTCTAATTATTTTTTATTGCCACAGTGTCTTCAGGAAGCTGGAGCATCTCTACAGGCTGTAGAAAGACCTGCTCTCAGGAGCTGGACTTAGGTCTCTCAGAAAATCACCTGCAGGATAACAGCTCTCGGGTTTATTCACAGCAGGTTCACCTTGACCCAGGTTGTCTGCAGATCGAGGGCTGTTCCAGCAAAAGCAGCGATTCCCCAGGAGTAAAAATTACCCAAGATGTGGTTTCAAAGCTTTTTCCTTTTTTCCTCTTTTTCCCTGGAAAGAAACTGGCGGTATTTGAGGGAAGGAAAATAAAATGAAAGTTTCCCTGTAGTTATTTTAGAGAACAGAAACCAAAACTAGAAAAAAAATCCCAGGGTGGTTTCTGTTGAAACTTCCTTTCTCTGTGAAAATATTAATAGAACACTGTTGTGTCTGTTCTGGTAGAAATGGTTATTCTGAATGGGCTGCAGTCTGCCTGCTGTTCCCTGTAGGTATCTCTGTTCCCCATAGGGTACCTCAGAAACTAAATCATTTTTAATAGAGAAGTCCCATCATCTAGTCTGTCCATTTTTCTATGTAATATTGTCTCCATCTGTTCTGTCCATCTATGCAAGCGTCTCCATCTATTCCATCCATTTTTTCTGTATGATACTGTCTCCTCCCTCCACCCTTTAGCCATTGCGTCAAAAATGCCATGAATTACTAAGGTGGGGGGAAGGGCAGCTGGGACAAGAAAATTGCCTTAAATCTTTGCACATGAATGACATTAATTACCATTCTTCATTATGGAGTCTTTTGAGCTTCTTGAAAGAGGTCAGACTCGTTTTGGGAACTTGCCACAGCAGCTGCACAAGCAGAACATGAAATCGTCTATGGGCTTGATTTCTCCTTAAAAAAAAAATCCTATTCACTGACACCACTTGACATCTGGCTGCGGTCCTGCGAGACCTGCGGATGCCATGGATTTCATAATCATGGCAGTTGACTTGAAAGCAGATTTGCTAGATGTTCCTCTTCAGGGTTTGGACACCACCACACTCGGAGCCAGTTTGTGCTGTCATTTCCCTCCCAGGCTGTCAGGAATGAACTTGCATGCTGATTGCCGAGTGCCTTCGTTGCATTATTTTCTTTTCTTTTCTTCTCTCCCTAGTCCTCTTCCAAATACTCCTGCTAGTAGGTCTCCTCAGTGCAAAGAAGTTCCCATGTTTCCCTGAATATTGCCTTCATGACAAAGACTATGAGGAGCTGCTGGAGATCGTCAAACATGGGCTAGAACCTGCAACTCACCCAGCAAACGTGGTCATTGTCGGTGCAGGAATAAGCGGGCTTACAGCAGCGAAGTTGCTCCGAGATGCCGGCCACACGGTAAGTGGTTGCGTGAGAGCCCCGAGTGCCACTGGGTCTCGTTTTCCTACACTAAAGATTTTTCCAGCATGGAGAAGGAGAAGGAAATGCAAAGGAGTGGATCACAGTGGTGGGAGAAGGAATGAAAAGCAATTGGGCTCCAATAATTTCATCCGATTTAGGCATGATTTTCAAAACCACAGGCATGGACAGGAGGGGATAAGGGGAAGTCGTATGCAAAGTGAGTTGTTTAGATGCTCCCCAAATGAATGTAAGCAGCAAAGGTAAAAATATGCAGTTGTCTCTCTGTCCCTAAGGGTTTTGAGATCAGGCAGAGCTACAGCTACCCTGGGACAGCCTTGGAGGCAGCGCTGCTGTGAGTGGGAGGTTGGGCTGGACCCCTCCAGAGGCACCTCCAGCCTCAACTTCTACAATTCTCCAACTTGTTGCAACTCGCAGCCCAGCAGTGGCATTCATTGCTGTCGATCAACCAGCACAAGACTCATGAGCCCTTCAAATCCTGCCTTGTTAGGCTGGGGGTTTCAAAACTGCGTTGACCATCCCAAGGAGCTAGACAAAATTGAAACCCATGAGTTTCAAAGAAGGTTTCAAAGGCAGGGAGGGACAGCTTGGTGCCTTCCTCTGGCTGTTTTCAAAACCTTGTTTTATCCTTCCAGCACAGGGAGTATCTGAACCAACGCTAGGACCCTCTCACCACAGAGGAGGTGTCCAAACATGACACAGAAGTTAGGAACTGAGAAACTGCCCTGTAGGTAGAGGGATCTTGGCCAATACAGAGAGGGGGTTGGACCTACAGATGGTTCATTTGCCACCTAGAGGGGACCTGTCCCACCCCATGGGCCATAAACGCTGCTTGCCGCAGTGCCTGTGAAGTTGCTTTGTAGGTGGTTTGCTTAAAATAGTCACTGCCTGAACACCTGCAATCCCCACCCCATCCTTGTTTTTAGGTTACTATTCTGGAAACAAGCAATCAGGTCGGCGGGCGGATCAAGACATACCGACCAGAGGGACAGGGCTGGTACGTGGAGTTGGGAGCCATGCGCCTGCCAAGCAAGCACAGGTAAGGCAGTGTCCTACCTACTTCACAGCCGTGATCAGACAAGGAACCAGCCTGTTCTGAGGAGCAAGGCTGTGGTTTGAGATGGGGCCGAGGACTTGGACCTGGGGGTAGCACAGCAGGAGGAAGGAGGTGGCTGCCCCATCTCTCCCTCAGAGCTTAGCATCTGCATAAAAGGGACAAAAAGCACACGGTCACCTGCATTTGAGTTGGGAGAATGAAGGAAGACCTCCCGTCTCAGTATCATGTCTGTGCATGGCCAGACCTCTATTTTGGAAGTCACAACATCAGAAGATGGATGAATTTCCATCAGCTCTGATGGAGAGGGCGTCCAACCTGGGCCCTGTGAGCAGGTGGAGTCAGTCATCAGTCAAAATGCTACGGGAAGAGGCTGTAGGTGCGTCACCAACCACACCACATGCCAAGAAGGGACGGAGCCATAGGGAACCCCTGCCTCCTACTTCAGCAGGGCATTGCTCTTACTCCTGAGTACATCCTTGTGCAACCAGGAGCTGGAAAGCCAAAGGGCTCCTTTCTCCATAGCCCCATGGTTGCTGCACTGAGCCGGGAGCAGGCAGGACAACTTCAAGCAGCAAAACCTAGAGACGGCAGTGCCTTAAATAGCTGCAATCTCCACTCACAAGCCAAAATAATACGTGGCTACACCAACGCAGTCAATGGGAAAGCGTCCTTTTATGCTTCTAATGTTTTGGTGGTAGGGTTTTGGGGTTTGGTTGCTTGCAAGCACTTGTCCCCATGTGCTCTCCTCTTTTCTAGGCTCGTCCGTGAATTCATTCGGCAGTTTGACCTGAAGCTAAACCCATTCATCCAGACAGATAACAACACCTGGTACTTTGTGAACGGCACTCGGATAAGAGCTGAGGAAGTGAATAAAAACCCCAATATCCTAAACTACACAGTGAAACCATCAGAGAGAGGCAAGAGTGCCAGCCAGCTTTATAGAGAAGCACTAAACAAGGTATTTGCCCACAGGGAAGGGATGCCACCTTCCAGCAATGTTACTCATCCAAGAGACATTGAAGCTCTTTCCTCTGAGCTGTGGTGGACCCTCACCTGCACAATGAATTGAGGAAGACTCAACAATGACTTGAGGAAGAGTAGGGTCCTTTCAGAATGAAAAGCAGAAAGGCTTGTTCAGGCACTAGGGCAGCTGATTGCAAAACCCTCTTTATATGCACGACCTCCTTTCTCTGGAACAGATTCACCAGGACTTGGATGAAGCAGAAAATGCCACACAAAGGCATAGCTTCCCCAAACTTGAAGCCCAAGCAGCAGGATCCACTAGCTCTAGCTCAGCTCCAGGGGTTACCAAGCCCCAAGGCTGAATACCCCAGATGAATCCTAACAGAATTTGGGGCAACACTTTGGGAAATACACTTTTTCTGATGAATATATCAATGTTTCCTCTCCAGGCTTTCAACACATTCCAGACTGCAGACTGCAAGAAATATCTAGCTAAATACGACTCCTTCTCCACCAAGGTAAAGGGGCTGGGGCGTGAGAGTAAATTTAATCCCCCTACCGACAGTAAACCTACATTCCTGCTTTGAAAAAGGATCTGAGTCACTCTAGCCTCTTCCTCTGTTGAGATGCCTTTTCCCTCATCAGTGCTGCCTTCTGCTTAAAATGCTGGGGAAGGAGCAAGCATGACTGTTAGAGCAGTCTCATCATCTGGAAATAGGAGAGAAGCAGTGGTGACTGAAAACGCTCTGGAAAGTCATAGAATCAGAGAATCGTTTAGGTTGGAAAAGACCCTTAAAATCATCAAGTCCAACCGTTAACCCAGCACTGCCAAGGCCACCACTAACCCATGTTCCTCAGCACCACATCTCCCCGGCTTTTAAATCCCCCCAGGGATGGGGACTCAGCCCCTGCCCTGGGCAGCCTGTGCCAGGCCCTGACAGCCCTTTGGGGAAGGAGTTTTTCCCAGTCCCCAACCTAACCCTGCCCTGGCGCAGCTTGAGGCCGTTCCCTCTCAT
Source organism: Theristicus caerulescens (assembly GCA_020745775.1). Classification (NCBI taxonomy): domain Eukaryota; kingdom Metazoa; phylum Chordata; class Aves; order Pelecaniformes; family Threskiornithidae; genus Theristicus; species Theristicus caerulescens. The sequence continues at coordinate 4,192,429 of CM036580.1, forward strand.
CCCATCGCTTGTTCCTGGGGAGAAGAGACCGACCCCCCCCGGCTCCAGCCTCCTTTCAGGCAGTTGCAGAGAGCGATGAGGGCTCCCCTCAGCCTCCTCTTCTCCAGACTAAACAACCCCAGCTCCCCCAGCTGCTCCTCATAGGACTTGAGCTTGGGTCTTTTAATCAGACACGATGAAGTATCAAACACTGGAGAGGATTTACTGAGCAATCCACTGCGTTTTCATGTGATCCAGCTGTCTCAGAGTGGGTCCACCAGGCCACAAATCCCTTATTCATTCACCTCCAGAACTTCTGTCATGCTAAACCAGAGGAGACATTGATCCTACAAGAGCTGCATAAAAAAAAGCTTCTGGTCCAGGCTTTAAGCAGATCAGGAGCAGGAACAAGGCAGCAGGGCCTGACTTTTGGCTTGGGATATAAAGGGGATACATGTTCTAACTGAGATAATAGCATCAGGTTATGTCTTCTTACTGGCTTTTCTAGGAGTATTTGATTAAAGTAGGAAATCTAAGCCGAGGAGCAGTTCAGATGATCGGTGACTTGTTGAACGAGGACTCTGGATTTTATCTGTCCTTCCTTGCCTCACTGTGGGATTTTGATGTCTTCTCTAACGAGAGGTAAGACAATGTCTCTTATGGCAAACCCCATTTTGTGCTGGTCCCCAGCAATTCACCAGAAGAGGAAATTTCAGTGGCATTTAGATGTCTGAATGGGAATGGATCCTGACTCAAAGGGCCACCAAGCTCTGTTAGCACCTCTACAAGAGGCCAGGTTTTACAGTTCTTAAACCCCAGTGTCCTTCCCTCACCTCCTGCTGCTTCTTCCTTTCAGTTTTGATGAAATCACAGGGGGATTTGACCAACTGCCCAAAGCCTTCCACGAAGCGTTGCCCAATGTCATCCAGTTCAATTGCACGGTGGAGAAAATCATGACCAAGGGAAACAAAGTCCATGTGTTTTACCGTGCTCCAGACACTCTGGCTCCAACCATAGTAACTGCAGATTACGTCCTTGTCACATCTACCGCCAAAGCCACCAGGCACATCCAGTTCCTGCCACCGCTCTCTTCTCCAAAGGCCCATGCCCTGCGCTCCATTCACTATGCAAGCTCCTCCAAAATAGTCTTGGCTTGCTCCGAGAAGTTCTGGGAGAAGGACGGCATCAGAGGAGGGCAGTCCATCACCGACCGCCCTTCCCGGTTTATCTACTACCCCAGCCACAACTTCTCCAGTGGGGTGGGTGTGATCCTGGCTTCCTACACCTGGAACGACGATGCTGAGTTTTTCCTGCCCCTCACAGACGAGAAGTGCCTGGATGTGGTCCTCCAAGACCTGTCAGATATCCACCAAGTGAGCAAGGAGTACCTGCAGTACACCTGCGACCAGTACGTGATACAGAAGTGGCAACTGGACAAACACTCCCTGGGGGCATTTGCTGCCTTCACCCCTTACCAGTTCACTGACTACTCGCAGGCTCTCTTCAAGCATGAGGGCAGGGTGCATTTTGCAGGAGAACACACAGCTCAGCCTCACGCCTGGATCGACACCTCCATGAAATCAGCCCTCAGGGCCGCGAGCAACATCCACCACGACAGCAGCGAAGCCCAGATGCTGAACGAGGAGGGGGAGCAGGAGCAGACAAGGAGTTTCTTGCAGAAGGAAGATCTCTGAGCGGGACGCCTGGGGTGAGCTTGCGGGATGCCACCAGCACGGTTTGAAGGCACTTTGGTGGTGTAAACCTGTTTCTTTCCAAGCAAAGTCAGCAGAAGGACGTCAGCAGCTAAGGTGTTAAAGAAAAACCTCAAAGAGCACTGACTGTCAGACAGGACTAATACCTACCTGGTTAAACACGTAATGAGGATAGGAGGGAGCACTAAAAAAAATGTCTAAGTAGGTTTCACGACTCTAATATTACCCTGGCTCAGATACACTGCAGTAATTTCTAATTTATTTATGTACAAAGTACTTCAGGGAATTACTAAGATGGAATAAACGTAGGTATTTCTCAGTTCTTTGTGTCCGAGGTGCCTCCATCTCTCTGCAGAGAGAAGCGTCGTCACGTAGGAATTGTCTCACCTCACTTCAGCCATTTAGAAACTCATCACCCGTCATCTGCTCTTCCACCCCTTCCAGAATGTGGAAGATAACTCATTGCTTCCGAGTCATCATCCCCTTTGCGTAGCCCAACACAACCACTCCTAACCCCCACAGGTACCCGATCTGTAACCTCCATAGCCTCTCCTACCCATCTCCCGTCTAGCTGAGCTCAAAGCATGGCCAACACCAAGTTATGGAGATAGATTTAACATCACGAATATAAAAAGCAAGTCCAGAAGCAATATAGCCCGTGCACAGAGATGTTAATGGCTTTTACTGGAGTTTCTCCTCTCACCAGTTGTCCTAAATTTCATAGTCTCGGAAACTCAGTCTGTGCTGCAGGTGGGGTTTTTTCAGATTATTGGAGGGATATTGATAAATAAGCAAAAGGAAAAATAAGACCAGCTGCTAAGCACATCATGCCAGACCTTTGCTGCAGTCACTTAGCTGCTTTGCATATAATTCATCTTGCTTCCCATAAAACACAACCCTGCCTCTCAGCCTCCGACTCCACATAGCTGGAGGGGAAAGGTCTTCTCCAGCCCAAGAAACAGAGGTTCTGCTCTCACTAGAGGAAGCAGGGACAGAACTGGTGGAGATCATTACACCCAGGGAAGGACTGGACCTAATTAGACCCAGCAGATTTCCACCAGGCATTGCAGAGACAAAGATTTGCACTAGCTTAAAGCTTTTCAACACAGGTGATCATTAAATAAGGACAGAGGGATCAACACTGGCATGTTAAGAGCTTGGCCAGGTGGCTCCTTGCAACAAGCTCAAATCACTTTTCAGGAGGCCCAACCACCCTCAAGTGGTCTTTTAAAATTCAAAACTTCATGGCTAATCATTATCAGGTTTCCTTCATCTAATCAGGAATTGTAACAAAAATACATGCTGTGGCATAAGAAGCAGCATGGCGACCTGGGGCTCAAGCTTGCTCTTTCGATGTGACGCAAAACCACGCGCGTAACCTTGAGTCAGGGCGAGCGAGGAATTGCATCGCAGCAGAAAACCGATCAAAAGGCTGCAAGCACCTTCCTAAGCTTAGGACAGAGCCGGTCACAATATGCAGCACCAGTTGCATTGGGAAAAGCGCACTGTACAACTTACAGCATTGCAAAAAGAGAAAATAGAAGGATTTTACCCACTCACTTTATCGCAT